>CM031244.1:99478766-100078766 GCA_018340775.1 Taxus wallichiana var. yunnanensis | reverse complement strand
GTCATTTATTTACCCTTAATACTTTTTCTAACCCCAAGCGCATGCCATCCTATCACCCAGTGGGTGCTTGGGCACTCACTCAGGCATGCAGGGGTTGAGCCCCTCCTTTATGTGAGCTTTGTGAGAAGGTTCCACCATTAATGGAGGATGATTTTAGAAATTAGAAGTACATTCACTTATTTAAAAAGGTAGAAGATGCAACTAATAGATCCACACATTAATGCATTACAAAAGCTAAATAACATTTGTAAGAAGCATAATAAACTAGATCTAAGCCATGATAAGTCATATAACATGAGGGTTTACACCCATAAAAAAATTTATATAGAATGAACCCACATATATATTTATTTAAAGGAGTTTTGGTAGCCACATTACAGTCAAAAGGGTCATCTCAGACCATATATAATAAATGACAAAGACTTAACTCTATAAATATTCTCTGATATGAGACCCTAACTATACTTTTCCCATTTTAACCCTTGTTATAGATCCCAGTGCCATACATAGGCTTATGGCATCCCTTACAACCCTTAGCACTAAGTTCTCTAAACCCTAGCATTAATATACACTTTGTTTCTCTCTTACTTCTCCTTCTTTCCCTCATTCTCTATGCTTCTCTCTCTCTCTCATCTATATATGTCTCATGTCTCTAAAGCATTTCTTTTATATAAGATCAGAACCCACTATCATGCCTTTCTCTAAAGCATAGATCGCATGTTAAGTGTCGATGTGGTCCTCCATTGGTGAATTATTATACCTTTGCAAACCCTCCACTCTCTGTAATGATGTCTTTTAGGAATATTCCCTATAGGGAATATCCTTTTCTTGACCTCCAAGGTTCCAACCTAGCACCTTATCCACTCATCAGGTCCTCATTCTTTTCCTCAAGTGCCCCTAGAATTCCAAATATGGATAATTCCTTTAAACATGTTTTCTACCTCCCACGCATGCCTTGCTTTCACTTAAACCCTTCTTAAACCCCTTGAATCGACTTGATGATTATAAGTTTTGGAAGAAATCTATTTCCAGTTCTACGTTTATTATATTTTCTTAGTTTATACTTGATTCCATTATTACTATTATTAGACTCCATTGGTAACAATATTGGATTCCAATATTGTCATTATTGGACTTATTTGAGTTCTAATATTGATATTATTGTATTCCAATTTCACTAATATTGGATTCTAATATGACTATTATTGGATTCTAATTTTACTAATATTGAATTTTAATATTGCTATTATTGGATTCCAATTTCACCACTATTGGAATCCAATTTCTAAATTCCAATTTTTGGATTTTAATTTCACTATTTTAGGATTTTTATTTTGTTATTTTTAGATTCCCCCACATAAGCCTAGCAGTTGCTAACTTACATAAGCCAAACAACCGCTAACTTACTTAAAATATCTTCCCTAAGTGAAATAATCCTAGTGGTGGAAAAGTTACATCAGCCTAGTGGTAACAAGTTACATAAGCCTACCCACCGCTAAGCTACATAAGCCTAGCAGCCACTAAGTTACATAATCCTATCTACCACAAAGTTACATCAGCATAACAGCCACAAGATATATAAGCCTAGTGGTCGCTAAGTTTCATAAGCCTAACGACCGCTAAGTTACATAATCCTAGTGGTTGTTAAGTTACATAAGCCTAACGACCGCTAAGTTACATAATCCTAGCGGTCACTAAGTTACATAATCCTAGTGGTCACTAAGTTACATAAGCCTCATGACCGCTAAGACACATAAGCCTAGTGGACACTAAGATACATCTTTTTAACATTTATTTGATCAATTTGTAAAATGGAAATCATTGTAATGGAATTTAGCGGTTGTTAGGCATTTCAAAATAGAAGAAAATACAGATAATGTGAACTAATTTTATGCTTTTCCATTCTGTAAATCATAAAGAACAAAAATATTTAAGAATTATGTTAAAAAAATATTTTTAAAAATGTATTTGAAAATTTATTTCCATAGGAAATAAATTCCTTTAGGATAATTATATTGAAAATTACATAAGGATTGATCCCTCTTAAGGTATCTAGTCCAAAAGAATTTTACTACAATACATTAGTTATTATTCTTGAATTTGTGCAAGGTATGTCTGGATAACATCATGTCCCCGATTCGATATTTTAATTTTATCTCCTTTCCATATTTTACTTGGTCTCCATGCCCAGATGATGTTGTCTATATCAATATCTAATGTGTCCCTTGATTTTCACCACCATTGCTTTTTCTTTAAGCATTCATGGTACCTTTATTTTTCTGTATTTTATTTTCCTGTGGGTTCCCACCAATGTACCCTTATCTTTTGATCCTTTGTGTGAACATCCTATATTAGAATTTATTCTACCTTTCCCATCCATATAGGTATGTTATCATCAACTGGTCTTACTAGTATCATCTTCCCATCATTCACATCCACTATTGGATTAAATTCATCTCGAGGTCTATCACAAATAGGCCCAACATATATCCTTATTTTAAAGGATATTTTGATTATAGTAGTTATCCATGTCAAGATGTGGTGCACCCAGTATCTGATCATACATTGCGCTATCCTGAATTGTTTTTAGCCAAACAATCTCTCCTTGTCATGTTACAATTGAAAAAGGGATTTTTAGGGCACACACAACATTTTTCCAATATGTAATCTTCAGAACTCGAGAATTTTTCTCCACCAGCTATTGAACTCTTTTCCAAACATGTGATGTATGTGTGAATTCTTCTCTATGGGTTTGTTATCTCTTTTCGTTCTCTCGAACCCACCCACTATTTTCCATATTTCAATTAGTTGAGACCATAAGGAATCTATGATTGATGATTTTTACTCCATGATGGGAATGTTATTGACTACATGGAATTTAAACATCTTTGGTTTACTGATACCCACAATCTCATGGTTTCCATCTAGTAGGTGTGGTTCCAAAAAGGCCTTAAAGTCATAGAATTCCTTGATAAGGTACTGAGTGAATGTGTTGGACCCATCTTAACATGTTCTATAAGTGTCCATTATTTTTGGCAAAAAGAATGTTTCCATTTTGCATAATGTTATTGATAATTACCTGAATTTCCCATCTATATCCACATGCGTGTGACCCACTCGGAAGGAATATCATGTACATCATGTCAAAAACCTTTTGGATGTTAGCATGGATGCAAACAAAAATAATGTGTGATTTTTTTACCACTTGTAGCATTATCTAGTTGCAAGTAGATAATAGGTGGTTGTTTTATAAATGAACTTGAACATCTTCTTACAATATCGATGTATAAGCCTACTCATTTTTCTCGCTTCTATTCCTTGCACTTGTCATACAAATCATTTTGAAACACTACATTATGTAATGGATGTTTTGACATCCCACTACTATATAAACAATCACCATACTGATATGTAAGTGGTTCTTCTAGCTTCTTGATACATAGTGCCAATGATGTTATTGTTAAGTTTTCTCCTCGCTAAATAAAAGGGAGACCATAGTGCCTGAAACCCCTAGTTTTGTGCCCATGTGTCAACATACCAATCAAGGTGACAGGGAGATTATTAGCATTTCTTATTGATTTTTCTTTTCTACCCATCCTTGGTATGTCGGTTTTCATCTTCTCCATTTTTTCATGCACAATGCTCAAGTAGCTATTAGGATATCACTTTGATTGTGATCTATGTGCATAGTAAGTTGAATGACAAATTTTAATATAATCATTGTGCCATTCCGGCATTGATTTACTTTTGCAAATATTTTTGGACATGAGGTGGTTGCATGTTTATTCTTAAGTTTTTTTCACTCATCACCTATGGTGAATAAGTTGTTCTTGGTGATTTAGATATGGCATAAATGTTCTTTCCATATTTTGTTGAGATTTGAATATGAAATTAGAGGAAGATTCAATAGTGAAAGGACCTCATTACACTTTTTTAGGATGTAAGTATAACTATAACATATAGGAAACATTCTCATTGTTACTTTAGTACCATCTTGTCCCACTGAATGAGACATGTATGGTGATATATCGAAATTCCTCTCCACTATTTTAGATATCAATGCAATAGTTGCAACATTATTTTGCATTTTTTTCTATTTTAATATATTTACATTTACTTCCCTCCTCTTGCCATTAATCAAAGATTATTTTTATCCATAATAGATGCTCTTCGAGATTCTATGACATTTGTATAATGCATTATAAAATACATCCCTTCCACGTAACTTCAAATTATCTATAGTTTTCTATGAATTTTGACCTTCATCACAACCTAGCATTCGTGGTGAATGCATTAAGTAAAAAAAATTTGATGTTAGTTTCATTTATCCCTACCATTACCTTCTAACTATTATTGAAAGCACTGAGATATAGATTAGAGATACATCCTTCCTTGTAGAAAGTGATGAAGAAGCATCACTCCATGCATTAAAATCAGTCATGAAGACATCCATTTTGGTTTTTTTATGTTTTTAATTTGAGTCTTAGGTATTATTATATGTCAATCAAGTATGATAGTTGGTGTTTGGCCTTTCCAAATTCAAATGGAGCCTTTTCCCTCCATTTTTACACATTTGAATATTTTTCGCCATTTTGGACTTATTACAATGTTTCAAAGCCCTCTTAGAGCTTGTAAATTATAAAAGGATGAAACAAGGTGTCTTAGGTTCCTTTAAGGTCAATTAAGCATGATGTAAGTTGGAAAATAAAAAGACTTGGGTCTATAGTTAAGAAAATTTAAGTCAAGCCTAAGCTTACACATATGACCAAGTGGTATAATGTGTCTCAT
Organism: Taxus wallichiana var. yunnanensis; assembly: GCA_018340775.1. Classification (NCBI taxonomy): domain Eukaryota; kingdom Viridiplantae; phylum Streptophyta; class Pinopsida; order Cupressales; family Taxaceae; genus Taxus; species Taxus wallichiana. Next base: position 100,073,978 of record CM031244.1, on the reverse strand, counting down.
TCAGTTATAATGGGATGAAAAGAGTATAAATGGCCAAATGTAACTAAATTAATGTATTCTTACTGAGATAATGGATCAATACATGAGTTCCAATGGTGTTGAACAATGGAAAGGATCAGATTTTGTTAGCTTTTTAGTATGAAGTTTAGTGTTTGCTCAAATGTATGCATGTATTTCTTAATCTCAAAATGGATACAAAGAGATCCTTAGTGTTGTGATGAAACTTTGAGTGTTTATACACTAATTGTAATAATTCTTGCACATTTAATAACTTTTTGATCTGCCTAGTATCTATGCCCGATCTAGGACATGAGATATATGAATGTGGCAAGTAAGATATATGGATCTTAAAACAAGTATAAGGTTATGTTAACCAATAACTATAAGGGATAAAAATATTGATTGATGTTCTTGCATATTAAGAAACTAGGTGGTTGTGGTTATAAATATCGGTGAAGTTGAATCCACTTTGGTGTCCTGGATATGATTAAGGTATGCTCTAGATACTAAAGGGTCCTTTATAGCTAACCTCTAAGTGTTCGGTTTGTAATTTCCATTTTAATATTGAAGGAATAAATTTATGTTATTTTATCCCATTGCATGTAACTAAAAACCATAGTTCTCAGCTCTAAACCCGTGTTGCATTTCTCAAAATGACTATTTTTTAAGGTTGATGAGGGAAGAGCCCTCTTAACACCATAATCCATGAGTAAAGGGAATGATGGTAATGGAATGAGTATAATAAGGTACCTCAAGTGAGTATAATCTATGCAAGAAATTAATTCAAGCATTGTGTTGAAATCATGTGATATGAGAGGTCATTGGCATTTCGATTAAAAGTTTTAGAGACCTCACTTCTTATAAGAACTAAGGATTTGTGTAAATCTCTATCGTAAAACATTTATCTTCAAGCTTAATCAAGGATTCTAGGAAGTGGATATTTGTATAATGTGTATGGTTTGGATTTTAAGATAATGTTTGAGATTAATTAGGATAAAATGTAAGGATTGAAGACCCTGTACTAACATCTTATTTTAGTAGGTTAGGGTTTCTTGACAATACCATGAATTGAAATTATATTATTATTAGTTGCATAAAATTTAAGACCTTCTTGACACTACATGAATTAAGTATATCTAGGAATTATTGTGATGACCATAAAATTGAGTGGATTGATCAAAACAAGAAAATTTCATTCCTTGTAAGTTCCTATACTACAAATTGTGAAGAGTCTTTGTTTTTCTCATGTATACAACATGAGTTTTGTTTTATAAAAAGAAGAAATATTTTTCATTATGGACTAATGATAAAATGGAAACAATTAAGAGGATAAAACAAATCCTAGGAACCAAATTGAGGTCTTAAATCCAACAAATGTGAAATATATGATTCTTTTGTTACTCTCGGGTTTGACCGAGAATTATAGGAAGACCTTTCTAGTGAAAGAGATTTGAAGACCTAAATCACTGAAAGAGAGCATGAAATTTAGTAGAATTGATGTTAGTGAGGGGTTTAAAATCATTCAAAATAAATTTTAGATTCACTTGTGGCATTTGAAGATATTCATAACATTTTACTTGGAAACGTGTGAAGAAGAGTATGGCCTGGTTTGTCAGAGGTGTAACCTAACAAAGGAACCTTCATTTAAAATTTTAAGTAAGCCCTAAAACTTATAATATTGGATAAATGGATTTATGGCTATCTAAATTTTCTTCTATTCCATCTTGAAAGATCCTAAATTGAGTTTTATGCATGATAGCTCTTTGTACTAGCCTTAATCAAGGGTTTACAAGTCAAAATACAAAATAATAAGAATAGAGAGTTGAATAAGGAATTTAAAATTAAAATTTAGGGAGCATGACTAAAATGGTAAGAGGATTCCAAGGAAGTTTATAAGGTCCTATAATCTCATTTAGAAGTCAATACTCGCAGAAGAATCAAATAAGCATTGCTTCAAGACAAGGAGGACAATTAAGAGTAACATGTTGACTATGAAAGGTAAGTTGTATGAATTTGGGGATTCTAAAATACATATTTTAGAAAATATAACACTAATTTAAGTGTTTGATAGGGTACATAAGTAAAGGAATGAGTTTTATACTTGAGAATCATAGGTATCAAGTTTTCACTAAACTCTAGACTCGAAGTAAGAAAAAGGAAAGTTTGGCCTAATTAAGCATGAGTGAGTTATAAGAGAGTTGAAGTGACATTATAGGTATGGTATGTGACAAGCTATGATGAAAATTGAACCAATTTTATGGTAAAATTAATCAGATGGACTAGGATAAACTCATCCTATACTATAAATAATACTCAAAAGTGAAGCTAAGTAAAGGTAAAATTGTTAACATCTCTTGATCAATGGTGAATCTATATGATTTTATGTTATTAGATATATAATTTGGTATCATATCTTGGGTTTTGAGTTTGTATGAAAGTACTTATTGAAACAAACAAGTGTATTTCAAGTGTTAATTAAATATATGCAGGATAAGAGCATGAAGAGCCAAGGTGAGATTTATGAAATGGCTAAAGAGTATGGTTATGTGATGCCCAAGTGGCTTAGCAAGATGAATGAAGAGAAACTAAAAAAAAGGCTAAGAGAACTATAGAAGAAATGTTGAAGGAGGATATGAATAAATCAATGAAGAGCTATTAAAGGGGTGTTGGTTATGATCAGTCAAAGAAAGAAAGAAAAGGAAGAAAGAGAGAAGCATAAAAGAAGAGAGGTGGAGAGGAAAAGAGAGAGATGGAGAGGAAAAGAGAGAAGTGGATGGAAGAAGAAATCAGTGCACTTAAGAGAGATGTGGAACAAGTATCTATGTTGATGGAACAATGGATGGAATCCAAAACTAAGAAAGAGGGATTGTGATGACTAAAAGAGTCAAGTGGCCCATTAAGCTACTTATAGAGAAAAGAAAAAGGATGCAACTAAGAAGATGGATAAAAGAGGAAGAAAGAAGGATAAGAAGAATGAGAAGACAAGATAGAGATGTTGAAAAATAAGTGGTTTATGAAGAATTTCAAGATATAGATGAGGAAGAAATAATTGCAACCTTCTTGTCTTGACTTGGAAAGGATAAGAGAGGAAGATGAAATGGAGCAGCAACGTGAAGATGAGCAAGAGCAAAGGGATGAAGAATCATTTGAGGCTAAAAGGCCTCCTTGCTTCAGTTTTAATGTTTCTTTTGAGTGTGTGCATGTAGGTGATAGAGATGAAAGTCTAGAAATGAAGAAAATTTCTAGTGAAGAGGTTGAAGAAACTGAAAATGGAGATAAAAATGATGGTAAAGAAGAGTTGACAGTTGAAGAAGATATTTTGTGGTAGAAAATCATGCAAGGATATGATATTTTAGAGTTTTTTGAGAGTGAAGAAGACTACAACGAAGCATAAAAATAACTTGAGAAGATAATACAAGCTAAAGAAGAAGAAGACAATGAAATCAAATATAAGCAACAACAGGTTCAAGAATAGAATATGATAATTACATATCTTATGTATGAAGACCAAACATAGTATGGGCATCAAGAAAATCATAGGATTGAAAAATTAAGAGTAAGCATGATGAAGGAAAAATAATATCAGAGACAAGATGAAGAAGAAAATAAATTGGAAGAAGAGAAAGAAAAAAAATCTATGAAGTAAAAATTTTCCTACATTTGGAGTATGATGCAGGAGCATCACTCCATGCATATAAATAAGTCATGAAGACATCCATTTTGGTTTTGTTAGTTGTTTCAATTGAGTCCTAGGTGTTATTATATGTCAATCAAGTATGATAGTTGGTGTTTGGCCTTTCCAAATTCAAATGGATCCTTTTCCCTCCATTTTTTCACATTTGAATATTTTGGGCCATTTTGGACTTGTTACAATGTTTCATGTTTGAGCACTCTTCAAGCTTGTAAATTATAAAAGGATGAAATGATGCATCTTAGGTTCCTTCAAGGTTAATGAAGCATGATGTGAGTTGGAAAATAAAAATACTTGGGTCTATAGTTAAGCAAATTGAAGTCAATCCTAAGCTTACACATGTGACCAAGTGGTCTAAGGTGTATCATTCGGTTAGAATGGGATGAAAAGAGTATAAATTCCCAAATGTAACCAAATTACTTCAGTTTTACCTCGGTAATGGATCAATAGATGAGTTTCAGTGGTGTTGAAGAATGGATAGGCTCATATTTTTAGCTTTTGGTATGAATTTCAGTGTTTTCTCATATATATGCATGTATTACTTAATCTTAGAATAGATACAAGGATATCCTTAGTGTTGTGATGAACCTTTGAGTGTTTATACACCGATTTTAATAATTCTTGCACATTTACTAACTTTGTGATTATCTAATATTTATGCATGATTCAAGGCATGAGATATATGAATTTGGTGAGTAAGATAGATGGATCTTCAAACAAGTATAAGGGTATGTTAATCAATAACTAGAAGGGATACAAATATTGATTGATTTTCTTGCATGTTAAGAACCTAAGTGGTTGCAAGGGTTGTAAATATCGGTGAAGTTGAATCCACTAGTGTCTAGGTATGATTAAGGTATGCTCTAAATAGTAAAGAGTATTTTATAGCCAACCTCGAAGTGTTGAGTTTTACAATTTCCATTTCAATATTGAAGGAAGAAAATTATGTTATTTTATCCCACTTCATGTAACTAAAAACCACGGTGCTTAACTCTAAACATGTGTTGCATTTCTCAAACTAACTGTGTTTTAAGGATGATGAAGGAATAACCCTCTTAACACCATACTCCATGAGTAAAGGGAGTGATGGTAATGGAATGAGTATAAAAAGGTACCTCTAGTGAGTATAATTGGTGTAGGAAAGTAATTCAAGCACTATTGTGTTGAAATCATGTGATATGAGAGGTCATTGACATTTTTATTAGAATTTTTATAGACCTTGCTTCTCGTGAGAAATAAAGGTTTGTGAAAATATCTATTGTAACAAATTTATCTTCAATCCTAACCAAAATATTCTAGGAAGTGGATATGTGGATAATGTACGGGGTTTGGTGTTTGAGAGTGATTAGGAGAAAATGTAAGGACTAAAGACCCTTTACTAACATCTTCTTTTAGTAGGTTAGGGTTTCTTGACAATACCACTGAACTGAAATTATATTATTGTTAGTTGCATAAAATATAAACCTTCTTGAAATTATATGCATTAATTATAACCAGGTATTATTGTAATGATCATTAGATTGAGTGGCTCGAGAAAAACAAGAAGATTTCATTCCTTGTAAGTTCCTATATTACAAATTGTGAAGAGTCTCTATTTTTCTCATGTATACAAAAATACTTTTATTTGATTAAAAGAAGAAAAAAATTCATTATGGACTACTAATAAAATGGAAACAATTAAGAGGATAACATAGATCCTATGAACCAAATTGAGGTCTTAAATCCACCAAATAAGAAAGATATGATTCTTTTATTACTCTCTGGTTTGATTGAGAATTACAGGAATGCCTTGTTAGGGAAAGAGATTTGAAGGCCTAAATCACCAAATGAGAGCCTGTAATTTGGTGGAATTGATGTTAGTGAGGGATTTAAAATGATTGAAAAATAATTTTTGAGATTCACTAGTGTAATTTGAAGATATTCGTAATAGTGATCACCTAGGAATGTGTGAAGAAGGTTATGTCCTAGTTTGTAGGTGTAACCTAACAAAGGAACCTTGGTTCAAACTTTTAAGTAAGTCCTGAAACTTCTAAGATTGTCTAAATGGATTCATGGGTATCTAAATTTTCCTTTATTCCATATTAAAATATCCTAAATTAAGTTTTATGCATGATGTTCTTTGTACCAAACCTAATCATGGGTTTGCAAGTAAAAACACAAAACAAGAAGAATAAAGAGTTGAATAAGGAATTGAAATTGAAATTTGGCGAGCATGAATGAAATGGTAATAGGATTTGAAGGAAATTTCTAATGTCCTATAATCTCCTCTTGAATTTAATACTCATAGAAGAATCAAATAATCATTGCTTGAAGACAATGAGAAAAATTAAGAGTAATGTTGACTTTGCAAGGTAAGTTGTATGAATTTGGGGATTCTAAAATACATATTGTGGACAATATAATAGTTATTGAAGTGTCTGACATGGTACATAAGTGAAGGAGTGAGTTTAAGACTTGAGAAGCATACGTATCTAGTATGCACTAGACTCTATACTTCAAGAAAGAAAAAGGGAAGTGTGGCCTAATTGTTCATGAGTGAGTTATAAGATAGGTCAAGTGACATCAAAGGTAAGGCATGTGACAAGATATGATGAAAATTGAACCAATTTTATGGTAAAAGTAATCATATGGACTAGGATAAACCCATCATAGACTAGAAATGATAGTCAAAAGCAAAGCTAAGTAAAGGTAAAATTATTAACATCTCTTGATCAATGGTGAATCTATACGATTGTATGTTATTGGATACATCAACAATGTTTCTTCTCAACTTCAGAAAAAAATTATTCTCTTGTATTTTTCTCATTTTCCCTTTCCTTTGGTGTACTAGATGGAGTATTATTTATCTTTTGGAATTTACAGGAGTTGTAAGGTCTTTTATCAAGTTTTCATTACTACTACAAATGGAGGATTCAAATGAATTTGGGTATACCAGTTGAGGAAATGGATCTTCAAATGCACTCCACATTTTTATCAACTCTTCTGGAATTTTTTTATCCTTACTTCCATAACGAAACCATCTAGATAGGCCTGTTGGCTAGTCGGCCATTGGATGAGAGATCCTTCTGATATGGATCAACCTTTGCAAAAATTCTTGATTAATTTATCAATATGAACCCCAAATATATTGCAATCCAATTATTTAAAGTACACCATGTCTCCTTCACATAAATTCATAATAGTTACTTCTACAAAAATTGTGTTCTTTTGAACAAAAATGTATCAACTCCACAACAACCCCTTGAACTTAAAATTGAATTTAGTGTTTGATGTGGTAGTTGTTTCTTGAAGTTAATAATTTCCATTCACATCAAGTGCAGTTCTTGTTTCTAGATACACTAGGTTTTGTATTGACTTGAAACTTCATTGTTGCATTGTAGAATTGGATAACAATCATATCATGTAGTTATAAACTTCTTTAAAAAATAATGAAACTATGTGGGTCCTAACCCTAATATTGAAATCAAATGTATGCTACAAATTTTATGACACCCCTTACACTCGGGAGCAGTTTGATTTGTTACATGATCTAGAGTTGGGTGCAATTCTGTCCGATTGAGAAACAGGACTAAGCTCGTGATGATTTTTATTAATCTCAATCGATAACAATTACAGAGAATAGGCTGCAATATTTATAGATATTGTACAGCCAAATACACACTGGGAGAATAAGTTGCACAGTGCAACCAAATGCCAAAATGAATAAGCTTCCAATAACATCCTAAAGCAGGAATTAGAAAAGACAAATATATTGTTTAAAACAATATAACAATCAATACAAACAAATATGGTTGATTAACCATACAACAGTATATTTATTATTTAATTAATAAAATTAATTAAATAATCCTACTATGCATAATTAATAATAGGATAATATTATTTATCCTAACATTCCCCCCCTTAATTGTGCATTGTCTGGAGAGATGAGGAGAGAAATGCTCTGAACAACTCGAACTTGTCACGTGTAAGTGACTTTGTGAAAATATCTGCTTTCGTTGTTCAAATTTGTTGGACAAAATCAAGCCGGATGTTGTGCTTCAACACATGTTCGTGTATGAAATGAACTCAACTTCAATGTGCTTTGTTCTCTCATGAAAAACTGGATTGCGAACAAGTTTGAGAACACCTTCATTGTCAACATACATGGTGGTCGGTTTGTCCTGTGGTATTCCAAGTCCTTCCAGTATGCGACGTAGCCAAATCGCTTCACAGACAACTTCTCCTGCAGAACGATACTTGGCTTCTGTGGAAGAGCGAGAAACAAAGTGTTGTTTCTTACTTCCCCATGATATTGGTCCAGATCCCATAAAGAATACAAATCCAGAAGTGGATTTTCTATCATCAATGTTACCTGCATGATCTGAATCCGAATATCCAAATCAAGAAGAAGTTTTCGTTCTTCTTGTATTCTAGACCAAGATCCACTGATCCTTTGAGATATCTTAAAATGCACTTTGCTGCTTTCCAATGACAAACTTTGGGTTCTTGCATGAACCTGGATAGATAGCTTACTGCAAAGCTGATATCTGGTCTAGTGTAGGTCGTAAATGAGACTCCCAATCACCGCCGATAGAGAGTCGCACTTACCTCAGGAGATGGATCTGAACGAGATAATCTGTAATTTGTTCTCCATAGGTGTAGCAATTGGTGTGCAATCCATCATCCTAAACTTCTCGAGCGTTGTCTTGGTATATTTCATCTGAGAAACAAAGATGTGATTCTCTTTCGCCATACTTCCACCCAAGACAGAGTGCATAAGCCCGAGATCTGTCATGTCGAATGATCGCTTAAGATCTTTCTTTGTTTCATCAATCATCTTCACTGAACTGCCAGTGATGACTAGATCATCGACATAAACTACAACAATCACCATCTCCCCCCCTTGCTTTTTGAGGTAGAGATTGGGATCGTATGGATTTCCTCGAATCCATGTTGTTGTACGAGATGCTCATCAATCTTGATGTACCATGCCCGGGTGCTGTTTGAGGCCATAAGGCAGAGATTTCCTGAGTCTGCATACCTTTTCTTCTTGACCAGGTACTACATATCCCTCAGGTTGAGTCATGTAGACTTCTTCTTGCAAATCTCCATTCAGGAAGGCACTTTTTACATCCATCTGGTGAACTTTCCATCCAAACTGAGCAGCTAGAGCAAAGATCATCCCGATCATTTTGATCTTAAATTGTGGAGCAAATGTCTCCTCATAGTCAATACCTTCTTTCTGTGCGTACCCCTTTGCTACAAGTCTTGCTTTATACTTGTCCACTGTCCCATCTGCTTTGTACTTAGTTTTGAATATCCATCTACATCCAATGGGTTTCTTCCCTGGTGGAAGATCGACAAGCTGCCAAGTGTTATTCTTCATCACTGATTGATATTCAGAATCCATGGCATCTTTCCAAGCTTTTGACTGTAGGGCTTCTGGACTACGTAGATGGCTCGTCTGGTTTTAATAACTCTACTCATCAAAGCAAAGTTAACTTCTTCTCTTGCTTTATTGTGAGTCTGTGGTCCAGGGGTGGATGTATCTAGTGGAGCATCCAGTCTTGCATCTTGTAATGTGCTTGTACACCATTTAGGCATATGTTGAGCTGTTCCCATGGGTTGTGGTTCTATCTGATCAACACCATCATCCCCATCATCACTTTCATCTTCTGAGGGAACATTTGCTTCAGTTTTTACAACTGGTGAAAAATCTACATCTTGCGAGTCCGGAGGAGGAGTCTCTGCTTCCTTCTTCTCAAAAAACTCAACATCTCTGCTTGTGTAGACTTTTCTGGTCTTAGGATCCATCAGTCTGTACCCAAGAGTCTCTTCACTGTATCCAATGAAGATGAGATTTTGTGACTTCATGTCCAATTTCTTTCTGTTCTGTTTGGGTATGTGCATGCTGGCTTTGCACCCGAATACTCTAAGGTGTGCAATGGATGGTTTCCTTTTTGACCATGCTTCTTGTGGTGTAATTCCATCAAGAGCAGTTGTGGGTGCTCTGTTTAACAAATACACTGCTGTTTTTGCTGCTTCTGCCCAAAATGTCTTTGCAAGTTCGGAATCATCGATCATGCATCGCACCATTTCCATGATAGTACGATTTCTTCTCTCGACAACACCATTTTGCTGCGGTGTGTGTGGAGGAGGCATTTGTCGACGAATCCCGTGAGTTTGTAGATAGTCTCTGAACTCATCACTGGTGAATTCCCCCCCTCGATCTGAGTGGAGAGTTCTGATGTGATGACCAGTTTCTTTCTCAACTGCCACTTTGAACTTTTTGAATGTTTCAAAGGCTTCACTTTTCTTGCAAAGACAAAAATCCACATTTTCCGTGAATAGTCAATCAACACAGAGCATGAAGTCTTGGAAACTGAATGACTTGGCTCAGTATTGGACCGCATGATCGGTATGAACCAGGTCAAGTTTTCCATGAGCTCGAAAAGTACTTGTTTGGAATGAAACTCTGTGTTGTTTCCCTGCTAAGCAGTGAGGACACTTGTTTGTATCCTTCTGAAGAGATGGTAGCCCATGTACCATATTACACCTGGTGAAGTGTGTCGAGATATTTGAAACTTACATGACCAAATCTCCGATGCCACAATTGAGCTGAGGTGGAGTTTTTAGCCACGAGTGCTTGATCATTTTTGTGAATAAAATCAAGTTGAAACATTCGTCCCACATTTGAGGCTTTTGCAATTATTTTCGAGCCTCTGGATTTATCTCGAATCAAACACATTTTCTTGTCGGATTGACTATCAAAGTCAATTTTCAAATTGTGATCTAGGAGTTGACTGACCGAAAGAAGGTTCTTTGTCAACCCAGGGACATATAGAACATTGGATATTCTGCAGTTGCGTGAACCAAGGGGTAGAGAAATGTTTCCAATCCCTTGAATCGTATATGAAGAATCATCTCCCAACGAAACATGATTTTTCAAGGCATGTCCTCATTGAAATAAACCGATCTCGTGGGCTGGGTCATGTGTCGAGTGGCTCCCGAATCAACATACTAGACGTCACTAGATGACGTGGATGGTTCACTTGATCGAGCAAAGTGAACAAGAAGTCTTCATTATCTCGATCGATCTTGTTGCTCAAAGAATATTACTTCCTTGTTGGGGGTCTTCTTTTCCAGCTCCCCTTTTTCTACCCGTGATAGTTGTTTGAATGTCCCTTGTAAGTTTGTTGTTGTTGAGGTCCAGCATTGCTTGATGAACCTTTCTTATATGTGTTAAACCAACATTCTTGTAAGTCATGTCCTCTTTTGCAAATGGGACATCGCTTCTTCTGTTGATTGTCCCCATGATACTGATTCTGATGTGGGGACTTCTGATAGGATTTAGGTTTTCCTTTACCTTTTCCTTTCCATTTTTGATGTGAAGACAGTGCCTGCTCCTCTTCATCATCCTTGTTGTGCATTGCTTCCTCTTGTTGCAGTAGGTTTACTAACTTGTCAAAACTAATTGTCGTATCTGACAAGTTTAGAGTTGTGACAAAAATTCGGTAAGAAGAAGGGAGAGCTCTCAGAACAATGGGAACGAGAGACTCATCTTTGACCTCTTCTCCTAGGGCTAGAAGTGAAGCCCTCAACTCTGCAACTCTTCTTAGGAAGGCTTCAATTTTCTCATTCTGTTTGAATTTCAATGTATGTAACTGACTCTGCAAATTGAGTATGACATTCTTGTTCTTGGCCTCATATATTGTGCTCAGCTTATCCCAAGCTTCTTTTGCTGATGTGGCATCTCGAATGTGGGCTTGCACATCGTCGGATACTCCAAACAAGATGATGAGCTTTGCTTTCTGATCTGCTCTATCAAATTGTCGTTATTGTGTTGCATCCGTTGGTGATCTGGTTAGAGTACCACTCACAACAAGCTAGATTTCTTCAAACTCAAGTTGTGTCTTTATTTTTGTCTTCCAAGCAGCATAGTTGCTTCCTCTGAGCAATTGTGAATCCTAAGAAAAATTTGGGGGTATTGTGCCCATTTTGCGAGATCACCGATGTGGTTTGGCTCTTATCACTCCAGGTATAAGGTCTCCCAATCTATATACCGTCAGTCCGATATACCGAACCTTTCTATATACGCGCCCTTCCGATATACCCGTCGGTACGTGGAAGAAGCTCGCCCTTTCTATATACCCTGATGCGTGAAAGAGGCGTTAACGTGCGTGAAAGAATTCGATACGTGGTACCAAGACAAGATCGATGGGGTCTCAGTGCGATTATTGACACCGCTCAAACAAATATCCTCATACGCGCGTAACTTCGCTATATACTCGGATAATTTCTCAATCCGGATTTATGTCTTGCAATCGTTCACAAACGGATGGGATGGTTCATAGTGTGTGCACTGTGACCTTATTACTCCCGTCGATTTATAGGGATGATGCCCGACGATTTATTGTTGCAGCTATATTAGGTGTTAAGTGCGTGTAGTAGTCGCGACGGCTTTACCCGTAAGCGCTTCCCAGAGGCACTGTATATACCGAACGGCTGCGAATGAGATCTAGGATCTCGTGAGTGTTACAGAACCAAATTTACTATTTTTTATTACAATTCTGCCAGTTTTTGAGCGCATACAAAGTTTTGCAGTTGACTATGGCAACCTGCAAATTAGTACAATATACAATACAATTTGAATGACAGGCAAAAATTTACAATTTCGGGGTCCTGGTGACCTCCTGAACCCTAAATGCTAAAAATTGCAAAAAAATAGCTGAAAATGCAATTTTTAGGTGGGTCTCCTTTTGCAAAAAATGTCTGGAATGAGAAAATAGACCAAATAGGAGAAAAAAATTTTACCCTAAATTAGGGATTCTCCGCTAAATTTAGTTAGTCGTAACTAAATTCAAAAAACCCTGCTAAATTTAGCAGTTCTGCCAAAATTTCCGCCAGATGCAAAAGGAGAGTTTTTGAGTGTTTTTTGTGGGATTTGATCCTCAAACCTCTCACTCCTAAGGCACATGCAATAACCAACTTGGCCACTTGGGGCGCTTGGACTATGAATGGAAGAAATTTGTATTTAATGTCAAATAAATTGACTTACCTCTTGAAAAATGAATGCCACGTGGCGCATGCTGGTGAAGGGGCGTTTTTAGGGTTCTATTTGCCCAAAAAATGGATCTGAGGCTTTATTTCTTTGCTCAGGCCGCATTTACTTGCTCAGGCCTCATTTTCTCCTTCCCACGCACTGATCAAGCCGTATTTTTTGCTGTATTTTCTTCTTGGGCGCGTGTTTGAATGCCAGGCCACGTTTTTCACTGTACAGGCCGCGTTTTTGACTGCCTGGGCGCTGTTTTTGCTTGTTTGGGCGCGTTTTTTGCCTTTCCACGCACTGTAGCAAGTGCAGGCCGCGTTTTTTAGCTTGAGGCTGCGTTTTTTTGATTGCTGGGCCGTTTTTTTAATGCTGGGCGCATTTTTTTAAAGCTGGAGGCGTTTTTGATTGTACAGGCCGTATTTTTTACAATCTAAGCTTCATTTGCTTGCTTTGTTTGCATGTGCAGGGCGTGGCAGATGGAGAAGGGCGCGGGCTTGAGGAGAATGACGTTTTTTAGCTCCAAAAACACATTTTTCCTAATGCAGGCCGCGCAGGGACTGAGTATGGGCGCATATGCTCAAAAAAAACTCTTTTTTCACCTCCCACTGTATATTTTCCAGCTTGGGCGCCTCTTTCTTTTTTTTATTTTCTTTGCTCTGTTTGTTCACTGCAGGTGCATATACACAGCAAAGCAATCCTCCAAAACAAAATATACCTCTAAATGCAGTAAAATCAAAACCCTGATTGGGGAAATTTTTTTTTTTTTTTTTTAAATTCAATACCTGTAGCAATTTTTGCCTGGTGCTGAGTGCACCAGTGCAAAAAAAATTGCCTTCCAAGTACCTGGAAGGAACAGGCGGATGTGGGGGAGGCAGGGATGGGGCTGGGAGTTTGCACGAGGCTGCACAGGCTCTCGAATGCTGCAAATACGTCTCCAATCTCCTCTTTCTCTGCTGCTCTCTCTTCCACACCTTCACAGGGCCAGAATTTCGCTCTGGTACCAAATGTCGATTGAGAAACAGGGACGGAAGCCTGTGATATTTTATTAATCTCAATCAATAAACAATTACAGAGAATGGGCTGCAATATTTATAGATATTGCACAGCCAAATACACACAGGAGAATAAGTTGCACAGGTGCAACCAAATGCCAAAATGAATAAGCTTCCAATAACATCCGGGAAGCAGGAATTAGAAAAAGACAAATATATTGTTTAAAACAATATAACAATCTGAATACAAACAAATATGGTTGATTAACCATACAACAGTATATTTATTATTTAATTAATAAAATTAATTAAATAATCCTACTATGCATAATTAATAATAGGATAATATAATTTATCCTAACAAATTCATGTGGCTCCCTTTGATAGGTTAGAAGCAATATTTTCATCCAACTAATGGATTCGTGAAGCAACCAAGGAATTTTGGGAGGCATACTACGAGGTTTGAAGGATCCAAGATGACCTTACATCATTAAATTACAACTATAAAGAAGGCTTAAACATACCAGAGGATGCCCACACTGCATCTAAATCTGATGTTGAGAGCAACATTAGCCTTCCAAACTTTGATTCTAATCTCACCCGCCTATACGACACGAAAGAAGAAGTCTCTAATTTCTTCATGGAGGACTACATCTTTGAACATGATTCCTACTTCACCGAAGATGAAGAATTAGCTTGTTCTCAGTAGGCTCAAACTTTTCGAGAAAACCTTGACACCAACTTAGATTCGACTTGATTCTAACTTGTTATTTTACATTTTGTTTATTAGTCGATGTATGTATTAAGCTAAATAATTGATAAAAATTTAAACAAATTTTTTCATCTATCATATATTATACTCCATTTTCTCATCAATAAATCTTAAGTGTTTTAAAATAAGGTTGACATCCATGCAAGGAATTCCCTTAACTTCTAGGAATTATCCTTTTCCAAGCAACCCGACTCTTATTTTACTAACTTAATTTTCTATAAGTGTTTTTATTTGCGAGACTTATTTACATGAAAAAGAACTCTAGTAAATTCTTCATGGAGCACGGAAAATCATACATCCATCACATCTTGTGGGTACCCTAGAAATCCTACCATACGAGGTTGTGCAAGTTTTACCCCTTGAACATTCAAACCAACCCTTAAGGTATAATTATGCTCAACAGCTTTCTTCCATGATTGAGGGTTTTTTTAATCTATTTTTGCTAGCCTTGAAATTGAGGTTACTACTTGTTGTTGATATTGGTTAGGATATGGAGCCCAACCTTGAGGATTAGAACAAGGTGGGGGTTGCATATATTGATTATCGAATTTTTTTGAAATGTTGGCATAGGGTCTTGTGACATACATCCTTGCCTTGTGGTCATGGTTTCCATTGAACGACATAAAACACTTACCCATCCTCTATTTCTATCATCCTAAATTCTGTGAAGCCTCCTTTTCTTCTTCCATGTTGGCTAATCCTTTACATCCGTAATCATATTTCTTTCTTTTGCATGCATGAAAAAACTCTGCGAGTTATTCCTCTACATATTCATTTTTCTTTTTGGTATGCATAACATCTAATTGAGTGGCCTTGTCATTGACAATATCCTACATCATGTTCTTAAACATACTAATAATATCTCGACTTGCATATGTCCTTAATTTTTCTAGTAGCGGATCCACCTCTTCATCTTACATTTCTTGTCCTCTTCATAGTAGCTCTTGAGTAATTTTTTTAGGCTTACAAGATTTTTTCAAAGGTAGATTTTGAAATTGTCGACCAAGATATAAAATAAATATAACAACCAATGTTTACACATACATTATAAATAACCTTATAAACATGAAATAAATTAAATAAAGTAAAGAACACCATAACACACACACAAGGACATGAAATTTAACGTGGAAAACCCCTAAATGGGTAAAAACCACAAAAGAATAATCCACTATAGAGAAACTTTTACAATTACCAGTCTAGTAACTCCCTCCTCACTTCTACTCCATGTTTTCACCAGGATTTAACCTTCATATTCCACACACTAGAATATTATTTGATTGATTTGATTTCAATTCAATATATCGAATATGACCTAAGGTCATATTTAAATAACCCGAAGGGTTATAACCTTATTAAGTGATGAGGCACACCTCCCCAATTTAATTAGTTGATTAATTGAATTAACCAATCCTTAACATAAAGTTTATATTTAAATATTATGAATATAGTTTATTCTATATTATTTAAATATAAAATATATATTATGATGCACTTAATATTATGGTTCTAAAACTCCCCATTAATATTAAGTGGGATTCATATGCCAACATTACCTATTTGTACAACAGGATTTACAAATCCATAAACCCTAAAGGTTTAGGCTAGCACATGTATTTGTGAGACTAAATCTCACTATTTCTTGTGGAAATATTCTATATTGCATCTTTAGGATCCTTTTATAACACAAGGTTATCCTTTACAAACAGATGCACACTTGACTATATTTTTCCTATAAACTCTACCAATTTACATGTAAACTCTATCAATTTACTTTAGATCATAAAAGATCTTTTATAATGATTTTAAGCCAGATTAGAAGTATAGAGGAGAAGGAGTCAATAAAATTAATTGAACGTTAGGAGGTGGAATTTTCATGCACACTCCCCCTCAATGGAAAATATGAAAGGCCAAGAATTACACATAACTTGCAGAACTTTACAGCACATAATGGATTTGTGAGAAAGTTTGCAACCTGATCTTCAATTGGGAAGTACTAGAGATCTATATCACCATTGAGAACCTTCTCATAAATAAAGTGCATATGTATCTTGATATGCTTCATTATTTGATGTTGAACTGGATTCTTAGTGAGAGAAATACAAATTTGGCTATCACATAGAAGAGGAGTACTTCCTTTAACTTCCATGTGCATCTCTTCCAATAGCCTCTTTAACCACATGGCTTATTTTGTTGTTTCCATTACACTTATATATTCTACCTCAATAGAAGAAATGGAAACTATTTGCTTGATCTAGGTAATGGCACCGAACCAAACTTTAATATATATCTAGTTGTATATTTACAATCTATCACATCACCAACATGGTCAAAATCAAAATATCCATGTAAATATGTATTGTTAGATGAAATATAATGTAAACCATAATTAATAGTGCCCTTTACATACCGAAAAATTATTTTTGCTAACTTCCAATGATCCTGATAAGGTTCTTGCATAAACCTTGAAGAAATCCCAACCAAATAAGAAATGAAGAATCTAATAATAGTTTGATAAATAGAACTACCTACAAGTTTCCTACACAAAGTAAGATTTTATTTTTCACATATAGGTTTAGGATCAAGTTTACATCCTACTTACGTAGGAATAGAAACTAGTTTACAATGCGTGTTAAATCTTTTAAGAAAATTAGTTACATATTGTGATTGAGATACTACAATAGAATTTTTATCTTGAAATATAGTTTTGGAGCTCAAAATTGAATCCTGAATATGATTAATGAGGATCATGAATTATAAGGCAACATGGGAATGTCTCTTAGTTGTGGGACATGCGAACTGAGACAGACCTCAAAGAAGGTCCGCTTCCTCTACATATCCTCAAGCTAACACTACTTCTAAAAATAAAAGAAAATCCTAACCTAAACATGCCAAGGGAAAAAGGATATAAGGAGATGAAAAATGGGAAATCCTAAGGTAAAGAAGGCGATAGCACCAAAAAGGGTCGATCACTCTCCACAAAGGTGACAAAAAGAGGGAAAATGCAGGATAAATGGGGAACAAAGTCACAATAGACAAGAACCACGCAGATCCAGCTTTCTTCACATGAACAACATATGAAATGGAGCTTACAAGTAAGAGGTAACACACAACATGCCAAGAAATTTAAACACAAAGGTAAGGAGAAATAAAAAAGGAGACCAGGGTAGAAACATAGCCAAAAAAATCTAATTTTATTACTTAAAGTATGCACAATTGATTACATTCATAGAAAGATGTAGGAATACATTACAAAGACCAATTCCAAGGTCTAAAACCCATAGTAAGTAAACCGCCATTTTGGCATGGTGTCATTACAAAAAAGAGTGATCTTTTTAATGAGCTGAGTTATTACATTTATAGAAAAAGAAGAAGAGCAAGAAAGGAAAAAGGAGAGGGAAATTAGATTTCAAATTTCCCAACCACCAATAAAAATCAATAAATTTTCTACAAAATCTAGTTGCCTCTGGTTATCCACTATCACACGCCATCTTCCTTCATGGGCACCCATACTACATTAAATGTTGGAAGTTGTGCCACCTGGAACTGCACCCTTTTTCATACTGGATAAGTATTCCACATTTCCACTTATCAATCCTTAGTAAAATTAAGAAATATAGTATCCATTACAAAGAGGATGTTGAGACCTTTCCATCAATATCAAGTTTGTGAAGATCAGATTATCCAATCAAAAGTTATGGCATTTTTAGTCTCCTGCGGAAAACTATCATTTTTCTTCAATATGCAGCTTTTCCTTTCAGTTTTGTGCATTTTTTACCTCTGTAGCTCAATCTTCATTATTTATGTGGATTTTGACTTCCATGATATTTATTTCGATTCCATATCCTTTTCTTTTCTTTTATCAACGGCTTCTCTAGTTTCCATAACTTATCACTGATGCGGCTTTTTTCAACATCTCATAGCACCCTTTACTTAATCGAAGATTTCCCAACCTCCATGGCATGCTCCAATTCCTCTACGGTTATTTCTGATTTTGGTGGCTTAATCTCCTTATCCATGGGTTTTTATTTTCATCTGTGGAAAGTTGAAATACTTCCCCATATAACATTCCTTTAGCTACGGCTCTGTTTTACTTCCATGGTTTGCTCCAATTCTTCGTGGCCTTTGTTCTAAGTTCGCGATAATCCAAGTTGCTCTATATTTTCAAGGGGTGTAAAAATAGAAAACATTTTTGGTGACTCATAGGGGTCATCTACCTACTAGATGAATTGATCAGTGGCTTGAAGCATCCATTAGGCATGGAGTCACCTTATAAACCTGAATTATGATATGAACTTGAATAACTACCCCTGAAACTCGCTAAAAGAACTCGCTGACTTTACCTCTGTAAATGATCTATTGGGGTTGACAATTATACTTTGAAAGATTCCCAATATATGATTACACCATGAACCCAAAAAAACTATATACAAAATGAAAAACATACATGTCCCAAGTGGAACATGCAAAGTGTACAAAATGCACTTCTTCTAGTTGAAAACAAAACTACTCCTACTCTACTCTAACTAGAGACAAGAGAAGCTAAACAAATCTTGCAATAGGAAGGGATAAGTATCTTCCCTTATTTAAAAATTGCAACTATGTAATTAATTTGGTAATAAAATCACATGGCAAAAGTGCAAACATGATCCACACTTCCTCTTTCATCAAATTATCAACTACAAAATAACATATACCTCCTCAAGTTCTTCTCGCATCTAGTCGAGGTATTGTTATTGACCTTTGGTACCTCTATGATCATCCTTATGCTCTGAAGTGAGCATGAATGGTGGTGGATCTGGTTTTGGCTCTAAGCTATCCAAATATCTGATTGGGAATACAGCCTTGGGAATCCACAATCTGATTCTCATTATTTTCCCATCTTTTTGAAGCTCATCTCCATGGATGGGGACATACTGTATACTTCCCTAAAGAATAGAGTTGTTTGCAAACTGGTTTGACTCTTGTGGTGCTTCTAAAAATAACTCATGAAAAGGATCTTCTACCTCCATGATGACTGAGATTTCATCATCCTTATCTTCCTCCTCCATGGATGGCTGATGATAAATTCTTACATTAAGAGGCTCCCTATGTTGTAAGACAATTGGTGGGGTTGAAAAGTGGCAAGCTCAATGGGTTCCTCTTCACCAATGTAATCTTCCAAGTCTGATAGAAAATAAACCTCTTCATGATTAAGCACTGTAAGAAAATCACATGTTTGATCCATGGATTTCTCTACTAATAACTCTGTGATTTGGGATGAATTAATAACCTCAATGAATATAGTGCCATCATGCACAATACATTCAGAGAAAAGAGATTGTTTTTCATCCTCTTGAGCTTGTTGTGTGGTAGAATCATATTCATTCCAAAGAATTCTTAAATCCACATATTCATCTAGTGTTGTATGAATTTGATATAACATCCTTGGATCCTTCAATTTATTGTGCGGCTTAGTTGAAGTTTTAACTGGAAATGACATGTCATCAGGCTCAAAATTTAAAGCCCAATCCTTTAGATTTTGTATGAATTATTATCTTCTCGGGCTCTTCAACTAGTTTTTGTATTGTTTGTGGTGGAGGGGAAGGTGTAGGATCCTTTTTTGGAGGAGAAGGTTTTTGGGAGAGAAAAGGGCAGAGAACTAAAGGTGGGATGGAAGGGAAGAAGATGGAGAAGGGGAATCCTCAATGGGGAAGGCGGAAAAAAACTAGGAGCATGGGAAACAAGCTGAGATGGTATAGGTTGGGGAGGAGGAATGGGAGAGCTATAAGATGGTGTAGAGTTCCCCCATTAATAGGGTTTCCCAAATCTAAATTGTTCACCTCCATTTCACAACCCGCCTATAATCTAGAACATAATTTCCTTAAAAATCAGTAGCTTCTATTGAGGGCTAAACCAGTTTTAGTGCAAATCCTATCCATTGGTAGGGCTTTCTAAAACCAATCATTGTTACCTTCACTATGTATATAAATATGGCATGTGCCATGCTCATCTCCATCTCTTCAATATACCTCTATAAATCAACATCATCTATGGGAATACTACCATCACCTACATAACCTTGTTCTTGATAAACATTTTGGTTACATGAATAACCATATGGGTCATTGGAGGGTGGGTTATACTCATGTTCTTGATGATGGGGTTCATAAAACTGATTTAGAGGAGGATTTTGAAACTATGGGGATGGAAGGGAATGGTTTTACTACTGTAAATTAGAATCCAAATGAGCGAATGAAGTCATGATTGCATAACTTCGTGAATGAATGAAGATGAAAAAATATGGAAAGAAAATAGATGAAATGGAAAAAGTGAATTGAATGAAATGGGAAGGTTTGTAACTCATAATAATGGTTTACCTGAAACAGTGGAGTCACCAGATATACTTGAAACTGCCTCCAAAGGTTGAAATATTCACCAAGTTCACATCAAATGTGATGAAGAGAAGTGGTAAGCTTCTTCAAACCTATCTCACCGGGCATGCCAAAACTATTGGAGCTCAAAATTGCACCCTAGATATGATCAATGAGGATCACGAATTCTGAGGAAACATGGGACTACCTCTCAGCCTTGTGGGACCTAAAAACTAAGACAAACCTATTATAATGCTAACACTAATTCTACAACTAAAATCCAATCCTAACCTAAACATACCAAGGGATCAGGGATAAAATGAGATGTAAAAAAGAGAAATCCTAAGCTAAAGAAGGCGATAACACCACAAAAGGGTCGATCACTCTCCATGACAGACATGGGAGAAATAAAATGGAACACACAACATGGAAGCATGCAAGTAAGAGGGAACACACAACATGCCAAGAAGTACAAATAGAGAGGAAAGGAGAAATAAAATGCAAGACCAAGGTAGAAAGATAACCACGAAATATAATTTTATTACTTTAAGTATGCACATTCTATTAAATATATAGAAAGAGGTAGGAATACATTACAAAGACCAAGTCCAAGGTATGAAACCCATGGGAATTTATCCACCATTTTTACATGGTGCCATTACAACAAAAGAGTGATCTGTTTTAATGAGTCGAGATCTTACATTTATAGAAAAAGAAGAAGAGAAGGAAAGGAAAAAGGAGAGGGAAATCAGATTTCAAATTTCCCAACCACCAACAACAAGCAATAAATTTTCTAATAAAGTTGGGCACCTCTGGTTATCCACTATCACACACCATCTTCCTTGTTGGGCACCCATACTACATTAAATGTTGGTAGTTGTGCCACCTTGAATTGTACCTTTGGCATACTTTGGATAAGTATTCCACCTTTACACTTATCAATCCTTAGTAAAATTAAGAAATCTAGTTTCCATTGTAAAGAGGATGTTGAGACCTTTCCATCAATATCAAGTTTGCAAAGATCGGATCATCCAATCAAAAGTTATGGTGTTTTTAGTCTCTTGCGGAAAACTGTCATTTTTCTTCAATATGCGGCTTCTCCTTTTAGTTTTGTGTGGTTTTTACCTCTAAAACTCAATCTTCATGTTTTCCATAGTATTTCTTTCCATGTCGCAGCCTTTTCTTTGACTTTATCTCGTGGCTTCTCAAGTTTCGCACCTTATTGCTTGATGCGTATTTTTTCAACATCCATAGACCCTTTACTTAATCCATGAATTTCCTAACCTCTCGTGGCATGTTCCAATTCCTCTACGGTTATTTTATGAATTATGTGGCTTAATATCCTTAGCTCCAACTTTTTATTTTCATCCGTGGAAAGATGAAATACTTCCGTGGTGACATTCCTTTACCTGTGGCTCTGTTCTACTTCGGCGCTTTCCAACTCTTCTCGACCTTTGTTCCGAGTCCACAACAATCGAAGTTTCTCTATTTTTGCAAGGGGTGCAAAAATATACAATAGTAGCCATGCCTAAAAAATGATGCAATAGTCCTAAATCTGTCATCTCAAAATATTACATTAACTTTCCTTTAATTTTCATAATTAAAGTGTTAAAATTACTAGTGATAAGTAAATCATCAATGTACAATACAATGAGAATAATATCATTTTCTTCAATTTTAACAAATAAATCATTATTAGATGAATAGTTAGAAAAACCAACTTCATTGAAAAAATAGTTAATTTTAAAATACCAAGATCTAGGAGCTTGTTTTAAACCATACAAAGATTTTTTCAATTTACAAACATACATTCTTTACTCCGGTTCTTCAATGTCTTTAGGTTGGGTCGATAAACTTCTTCTTGTAAATAACCATTCAAAAAAGAATTTTTTACATCCATTTGATGGATTTCCCAACCATACTGAGTAGCTAAGGCAATCAAAATCCTTATTGTGCTCATTTTTGCAATTAGTGAAAATGTTTCTATGTAGTCGATACCGGGTTTTTGAGTAAACCTTGAGCTACAAGTCTGGATTTAAATTTATCTATACTTCCATCTACTTTATATTTGATCTTGTATAGCCATCTAGATCTGACTATAATTCATTTTTCAGGAGGAGGGACTAATTCCCATGTTTTATTTTTAATCAAAGTAGTATACTCAGATTTCATAGCATTTAACCATCTTTCATCATAAGAAGCTTCTTCGAAATATTGGGGTTCAGGTTCATACAAGGTCATCAAAGCATGATATGTATGATGAATCCTGGTCATTTTTGAAGGTTTCTTGAATTAAATTCTTGAATAATAGACTTGGTCCATCTAATTTTGTAAGTTATACAAGTACTAGGAACAATCTCATTTTCAATTATAGGTTCAATACTAGTTTCTTCATTACTTATATTATTTTCACAATTTTCAAATTTATTTTCATTTTCATTAGAAACATCATAAATAATAGAAGATGAAGAATCAAAAGAACAAAAATGTTTTTCCAATATTTTAACATTCCTATTTTCTATAACTTCTCTTTTAGATGGATCAAAGATCCTAAGACCTTTAGTTTTTATACCGTATCCTACAAAGATACAAGGAAAAGAGGTCTGATCAAGCTTCTTCTATTTTGATTTCAGAATAAAGAGAGAAGCAGGGCTACCAAAGATTCTCAAATGAGATATACTAGGTTTTTGGTTTGAAATTTTTTCCAAAGGAGTTGAATTTACCAAGGATTTAATGGGAACTCTATTCAAGATATGAAAAACAATGTTCATAGCTTCTGCCCAAAGGAACTTAGGAACTTGAGTAGAATGTATCATGGTCCTAGCCATTTCTAGAATAGTGTGGTTTTTCCTTTCTGCAATCCCATTCTATTGAGGGGAATAGGGAGTAGTTAGTTCCCTTTGAATGCCACATTCAACAAAAATGAGTCAAAAGATTGAATCACATATTCTCCCCCATTTTTAGTTCTAAGCCTCTTAATTTTATATTTAGAAGAGTTTTTGACTAAAGATTTAAATTATTTAAATTTTGACAAGACATCTGATTTATTTTTAATAAAATACAACCAAATCATATGAGAGAAATCATCAATGAAAGTGACAACATACAGAGAACCATTAAGAGAAGGAACTTCTAGGGGTCCTATAACATCACTATGGACAATATCTAAAGGTTCAGAAGAGTTATTATCATGATGACTGTGAAAAGGATTAGTAGATTTCTTACCACATAAGCATCCTTCAAAATTTTCATGATTTTGGGAACAAGGTGGTAGACCACAGTTACTAGGTTTAGTTAAGACATGTCACACATGCTCCTGAAGTTGACATGACGTAGCCTCTCATGCCAAAATTACATGTCACTTCTTTGAGTTTTCAAACAAGAAGTAGAAGGAAAACTAGAAAAACATACAATCAATCTCTTTGAATGCCTTTAACTATAGTAACATTATGTTCATTTTTAATAAACCATTTATCCTTTAACAATGTAACACTATAGTTATTTTGAGTTAATTGAGAACAAGAAAGAAAATTCATTTTTAGTTTAGGTACTAACAACACATTGTTAATAAAACCATTTGCTACTTTTTCTTTTCCTTGAATTTGAACATTGAGAATGGAATGATCACCCAAGTATATTTGTTCATTACATTCACTAAGTTCATAGAGAATATCAAATGTAAAATTCATATGCCTATAGGCACCATTGTCCAATATCCACTCATTTTCTTTTACAGTGACAAAAGTGGCATACAAAGCAATTACATTTGATTTTTGGTTATTTTTGTTATTCTTTTTTAATTTGTATTTTGGTTTTGGTCTTGAATAGATTTGTTACTATTTTGAAATTTAGGATTTGTTTTGTTATTTTTAAACTATCAATCCTCTTTCTTATGTCCAAATTTACCATAATAATGGCATTTTCCATCAAACATAACTCTTAGATTTCGAGTTTTTTATCCTTGTTAAGAGGTTTAAAAGTTTTCTTTGTGTTTTTGTTGAATCTAGAGGTTTTACCTTTTTGAATTCTGAGCGAGAAGTGCTTGTGAGGCATTTTCCTTAGAATCAAAATTTGACATTAATTTTTCTTCTTGTCTAAGAAGAGAACTAAGGGTTTACAACTATGGAATGTCTTGTTCTATTTGATATTTAGAGTTCAAAATTGAAATGAAATTTCTAAATTTTTCATGAATATTTAATTGGATAATAAAATAGAGAAATTTATCATGAATCAAATTACTACCACATCTATCTAACTATGACTTAATATTTTTATTTTTGCTAAATAATTAATCACTTTTCCTTCTCCCGTCATGGGAGTTGTCATAAGTTCTAAAACCAATTTAATAATTTTGACAAACACATACCTTCGTATATTGACTCCACTTGTGTCCAAGCTTCACTAGGACTTTAAAGATTTCTTATATGAAGAAGAAAGTCATCTTGTATGCTTTCAAAAATAATAGACATCATTTCTTGTACTTTTTATTGATATGCGGTAACATTTTCAGCAACATGTCTTCTCGATAGAGATCTCTCTGCTTCATTTACAACTACCAATAGTTTGTGAGCCATTAATTCCTATTTCAATTGAATCTTCCAAATTATGTAGTTGTTTCCATTCAACATCTGAGATTTATCAATTGAAAATTGATTAGACCCCATTTTTGCGTAAAATATAGATAAAGAAATGATTAACAAACAAGGATTAAAATAATAGTTTTATAGAAATTTCCCCTATCGTATTTTAATCCTCGTAATTGATCATGGTCAATTTTACACCACAAAAGGAGGTCATGTTAATTAAATAATCTATACACAAAAATTTAGAACGATATCAAAAAAATGAAACGTGAGTGAATTTTTTTAGATTTGTAACAAATCGACATTGAAAATAGCTTATTGTCATACAAGTATATATCTAAAAATGCGATAATTTACTATTTTTACAAAAAGTTAAATAATTTGCCTATGTTTTTAAACAAATAAACAAATTGATATATATATATATATATATATATATATATATATATATTGTGAATCTCTTTCTTCTTATGATGAGCCATATTATACCACAAATCAATTCGGTCGAGCCATTTATATCCTTAATATTAATCAAGCCATATTAAAAATGCCAAATCCAATGCTTAATATAACAACCATATATTATACCAAAACCAAATTCAAGCATGAAAGAGCCATAGCCGAACCACATTTAAACAATAGTCAAGCCACTTACCATTCCCACGAAGGGCTAACAACAAGGGGGGTGGTGTGACCTAAGTCACACCACCTTACCATGGGAAGGATTTTAAAGCCCTCCCCTTGACTGTGTCATCCCCATGTGGGACTAAACCCACTCATGGAGAGGGAGGGGGTCATGGATGGCCTATGATGGTGGAAGGGGGGTCCTGCGAAGGAACACATTACAAGCATGGGAAAGGGCAGAAGTGAATGAAGGTGCCACTTGGCACCAAGCTAGAAGGGGGGCATTTTGAGGGGGTCACCCCTAATACAATTGCATATATATTTTTACTATATATATTTTAATATGGTTTTTGGTTAGGTTTAGTTTTATATGTTTAGGTTTATATAAATTAGGTTAGGTTTTATATGAACCAAAGTTTTATATATATGTAAAAATTTATACATATATATTTATAAATCATATAATTTTTATATGTATATAAAAATTATACATATAAATTATATTTTTATAAAATATTCAACTATTATAGTTGAATTAAACTATATAAAAAAAATTAGGGGCCCTATTCAGGACATGAATAAGGGTTTCCAAAAAAAATGTAATATAGGGGACAAGAAATTTACTTGGCCAATGAAAAAAATAGAAAATCCTATTTTCTCGAATCTTGTCTCCCCTCTGTAAACTCAAATTTTAACTTGGATTTTTTTACTTCCCCTTTTGAATTTCTCAAATTCCTGGAAATTATATAAAAATTTTCACAAATTTTACAACCCTTACCTTATTTTCCAAAGCCTGGTTAATTTTCGAAGTTGATCTCTTTTCACGCAAATGAAAATCTAGAAAGCCTTTTCACCTGTGCAATATTCATCCACTAACCAAAAAACTATGTGGACCAAGAAGGGGGATTAAATAATATTCCAAATATTTTAATCACCTTCCCAACTATTATATCATCAAGATTAAATTTAATAAATCAATCTCGCTCCGTACCATGTCAAGCACCGAGATATTAAATAAATGAAATAAATTAAAGAACACCATAACACAATGAGATGTAATTTAATGTGGAAAACCCCTAAATGGGTAAAAACCACTATAGAGAAAATTTTACAATTACTCCAGGATTTAACCTTCATATTCCATACACTGAAATATTATTTGATTGATTTTATTTCAATTTAATATCCCAAATATAACCTAAGGTCATATTTAAATAACCCGAAGGGTTATAACCTTATTAAGTGATGGGGCACACCTCCCCAATTTAATTAGTTGATTAATTAAATTAACCAACCCCTAATATAAAGTTTATATTTAAATAATATGAATATAGTTTATTCTATATTATTTAAATATAAAATATACATTATGATGCACTTAATACTATAGTTCTAACAGAAATGTCTCCTTCTCCAATCAGATCTAGGGCATCCATGTCCTCCTCACTAAATCCCTTCAAAAAGAGTAATTTGAGAGATTCAAGAGGTAGTCTTGTGTTCCTTTTCTTTTGAATGTAGAACATGAATCTTTCTAGGTAGTATTCCAATGGTTCATCCTCCTTTTGTGCCATTTTGTAGATTTCATCACCTCCTCTACTACTCAACTTGTAGTAGTCCTGATACTTATTGAGGAACTTCTCCTTCATCTGTACCCAAGTGGTTACAACATTTCTTCCTAAACCCATGAACCATCTCAAGGCTGCATCCTTGAGTGTAGTAGGAAATAGCTTCAATTTATGTGCATATGTGGTATAATCATAGCTCTTGCATAAAACATCAAACTCAAATAGAAAGGTGTCTGGGTCTTCAGTTATGGATCCATGAAAGTTAGGAAAGGTTGAGGGAGAAATATTCTTCATAGCAGTAGCTTCATCATTATCGGTAATGGGAAACTCAAAAGTAGTTGCCCCATTTTGAGCATTTTGGTCTACTTCTTCTGCCATATTTGGTTTGCTCAAGAGAATATTTAGAAATTTCACTTAGAGGATGTTCTTCTACTATAAAACCTTATACAAAGGAATATATACTTTCTTTAGAATTTGATATGGAAACCTGTGCTACTTGTGGATTGGGTAAAAATATACCATGGGCATCTCTCGAGTGGTGCATGAATCAACTAGTTCAACTCAATTAGTGGGGAAATGGAAGTGAATTTCCCAAAACCTAAAATCCTTATAAGAAATGAAAACCTCTCAAAACCTTATAACTTGGTAGTATCCTTGGCAACAATGGAAAAAATGTCAGAAAATTAACTTGCAACAATTAGTATGTTGTTTATCAATCTACAGTCATTTTATTATCATACCAAGGACATAGAATTTAAATAATGCAAGTGTTATATACACAGCTTATAGATGTTTGGGAGGTATAAAAGTAAATTTTTGTCACTACAATTAAGAAATAACAATTCTTGGAATTTAACGAGATTATGACTGGAGGAAAATACTATGGCTAAGACAAAACCTGTAAAAATAGAACACAGATAAAGGAATAAACTGCTACTAGTATAATCATGCAATGAATCAAATCAATGAAGAAAGGAGAGGGTTAGAAATATGTAAGTGGTACTTGCATTGGGTGCTAATCCCTCCTAAGGCTTGTGAAAACAGCAAGTAGACAGAACTCGACTTTTATTTTATTAGAATGAAGATTACAATTGGAAAATACAAAAAATCCTCTATCTAAGTCTCTATCAAAGGATCAATCCCCTTTTCATCATTATCATTTCCTTTTTATATCTTTCATTACAGTAGAGGCATGAAGATAAATATTTCTACTAGGAATTCCAATTAGATTAAGTAAAATATCTTAATAAAAAAATGGAAACTACATGCATGCAAAAGAACTAATTAGTAAATATCAATCACATAACTTAAGTAACTGATCAGTTTGATCATTCAAATATCAAATCATGAATTAAATTATTTAGTTATTTTCTAAGTTACTTCGCATAATCATATGATGGTGTTGAGTCTTCTCCTAGTTCTCATGAATGTTTCTTCCAATGACACGTACAAACGCAAGTGTCATGTCCACATTTTAAAATATCTTTAGGATCATGAATTTATTAATGTGTGTGACCTCCTTTGATGTGGGAAATTTACTTCAAATGATTTATTTTGGTTACATGTCAGTTGTTGTAGATGACCCCTTTAATTTGGATGATTCTTTGGCTACATGTTAGTTGCTACATATAACAAATTTCTTGCAAACAAGGTTGACATTATACAAAGCATCATTTAAACATCGTATTGTAATCAAAATAATAAATGCATACTTATGATACCACAAAATAAATTAAAATATTAATAACTATATTAATTAATATCTATGTTATGAGTTCAAGTTCTAATGAAAATGTCTAGTAGTATCATAGGGAAATACAAGAGCAAGGCTACAAATGACTCAAAAAATACACAAGATGAGATGTTTTAGAAAGGAAATTAAATGAATCATCAACAAGTAACTCACTAACTCATCCCAAATTAGGAAACCCATATTTCACAATAGTTCCCATAATGGATCAAATTTTTCTTGGTATTCCATTAATATCCTTGATCCTATCCATGACCTACCTAGAATTCTAGAGATATATTTCCCGTATTCGAGCTTGTGAATATTATTTCAGTTGGGGAACATATTAGGACCTTAAAAATGATCTATAAGGCTTATGAACATACCACATGATTATGTATCCTATATAATCTTCCCATTTTCACTTAGAAATGTAAAGCATATGGCTAATTCCTAAACTAACTGGAAGATGCAATCATTAGTTGGCAAGGTTTCCATGATATGTTTGTTTCCTAATTTGGGAGAATCACTAGTCCATCAAGATTGTATTAGAGGTTCATAACCCTAAAAATATATGTTAAAGATCCCATTAGATATTTAAATGTTAGGTTACAAAATATCTACAACTTGAGTCTTGACCACCCAAATATACAATGTTTTTTGATATTTACAAAAATACCTTAGATCACATGACCTCAATCTTCTTGAGGAGGTATGAAAATATCAACAACTTAACAAATCCATATATTGATGACATATAAATTGATTAGCATATGCACCCTTAGAGGTATTCTACCTTTTCTTTGTAGAATCAACATCTCAACCAATTTCCTCTCGCTTACTAAAACCTCGTTAAATCCCACTCAAACACCGGTGCTAAATGTTTTTCCTATCGTTACATATCCCCAAATCAATAAGGCCTACTTAATCCTACACCCTTCATTAATCCACAAGTAAGTTATAGTCAATCATTGGTCCCTATTAATAATTCCAATTCCAAGGTACCAAAACAAGATAATGCAAAAAGAGAATTAGATTCCATCTAAAGGATGGTGAGAAAATTGGCCATGAATTCTTAAATATGCAAAGGTAAGTATGTAATACGAGAGAAGTGAACCCAATTAGGAATTATAGTTACCAAAGATACAATAATAGACCTATTATCACCGATTCAAAACACCCTATGGTTTGTACAAGTGTGTGTGCTTGAGCTCATAGTGTGATTGGATAAAATGAGTACTATCTCCAAGTCAGTGGGAATTGCTTCTTGAGATAGACCTCCGAGAAAGCTAGTTCTTGCTCCTAAACTACCTGCCACAATCTACTCTAATGTAGGCAAGACTATCTATCCTAATATAAATTTCCAAATGAATAGGGAGAGAGAGTGCATGAAAAAAAATCCTACACTAAAGCGGTGATACACCAGAAAAGGAGAGTGTGAGAGTAGTCTCCCAATGTGTGAAAAGTAGAAGCAAAATGCAAACTAGAAGGGGTGATAACAGTTCTCCACAATCTAGCAACTGCATTCACAATAATATTTCATGCACACATAATGATAATGGATCCCTGCAATAACATAATATAGACACAATATATATGCAATGATATTGAAAGGGAAAGAGGAATGCAAACAAACACAATAGGGAAGATACATCCACAAACTTGCATCTATTGCTTCATAAGTATGCATAGTTCAATCTATTACAAGATAAGGGCCTGGATCACCATGCAAGGAGTCCAATACAAGGGCCTATAGAAAATTGGCTTCACAACACAATTTTGATAGATTTTTTCTACTTAAAAGTATCTCTCTTAACAATGGGCCCAACACTCCAATTTATAGAAATTTGAGAAGAGAGAGAGAGGGAAAATGAAAATCCTGAAATCTATCTTCTCACTACTTGCAAGATGTATTAAATGAATTTACATGATGTTTTGTTTCTTGTAAAAGGCTCCCCATACTGTCCCATGACTTACAACAATGAAAAATGTCAACCCATGCTTCATTAAATGCATCCCAACTACCAAATAAAACATTGTTATGAACATGGGCACGTTTTCTGCAAATAACCATCATTTTATCATCAAAATATGAATTTCTTGATTTTTATGTATCGAGCTTGGAACCAAGATTCCAACGGTACCAATTTTGTGTGTTTTTGTTGAGAAATGCAAAAGTTATGGCCTTCTGAGTGCGGGCAACTATTTTGGGTCTGCCAGGCATTTCTATCATTTAATGGGAATGAGGATATGATTGATTAGAGATGAATATTTTTCCTTCATTTTCATAAGGATACCTCGTTGGTCGTCAAATAGGAATTTTTAGAAGAGCAAATCAGGGGACAAAAATTCCCTCCTCTTTAATGGGAGAGGTTCCCTTATTCTGGAACGAACTTATTTACAAATACACAGAACATTATGTTATGGTCAAACTTGGATATTACGAAAATGTTTTCCACAAGGATCATTAGTTACGCCAGGACTGAGGAAGGGGAATAAGAAGATGAGCAGAATAGCAACATTCAGAATTATAGATAGCAGAATAATTCTTCGTGTATGCGAAGCTTCAAAAGATTTAAGACAAGATCATTTGTATTAGCTGAATGGGATTAAATTTAAAGACACAAAGTTCCGTAAATAACCTTCTTCAGATTTGTTAATCAAGGACACAAAGTTCCTTCTTGGTTGTACAAGATCACTGTACTTGCAAAACTAAACAGTATGCAATCAGAGAGACTAAACGAGTTAGGAAC
This sequence comes from Taxus wallichiana var. yunnanensis, assembly GCA_018340775.1. NCBI lineage: Eukaryota > Viridiplantae > Streptophyta > Pinopsida > Cupressales > Taxaceae > Taxus > Taxus wallichiana. The sequence goes on along the minus strand of CM031244.1, from coordinate 100,041,885 downwards.
AAAATGATCTTCACAATATTAAAGGAAAACACAGAGACAACAAGAATCAGATAGACAAAGAACGGAAAGCCCTTTTGTATTGATTTCTTTAAGATCTATTTACACTTTCAGCAAATATCCAAGTTCTTCCTCCGGAAAATGGCGTGGAAAGGCCATTATATAGATTACAAGTCAGTTACTCTTCGTAACCGTTTCTTTTAACTAAAGAATAGTTAAGTACCGCCAATTGCAATACCTTAACTAATTACAAAGAATACGAAAAGAAAGGAAAGAAGAGGAAAGAAAGGAGAAGGAGACAGGTGGCTGGCTATTGGGAGGGACCCACTGTCTTCAGAATCCGCTGCCTGAACTTCTTCAATGACTCAGCTATATCTCTGCCACGAGGGACTGACGTGTTGGTTGCAGACTGAGTCCAAAATCCCAGACATTTCTCCATCTCTTTATCAAACTCGACGTGAGTATGATAGTCTTTGTTTGCTTCTTCAATGGCAGACTGAAGAGAACAAATTTCCTTTATCTTGTCCTTAGAGATGGAGTCTTCCTTGAAAAGATTATCTTTGACAAAAGCTCTGAACTGAGCTTTGATTTCTTGCAAGGACAAGGGAACGCCAGAGTTTTCATCCTGAAGATGACAATGCATATCTTTGAACGCAGTAGCTGCCAGTGTCTTGAAAGCTTCTCCCTTCTGCCAGCTATTCTTCATTTCTCCTACAGCTTCCTCCAGGACTTTGATTTTCCACTCCACGCTGTAGACCCAAGATTTTGACAGATTGTCCTTAGCATCATCGAAAATCTTGTTCGCCAGTAAGATGTTCTCATCTGTCTGGCCCATGAGGCGAAGGTCTACAATGCAACTACTCCAGAGCTTAAGCTCTTTATCCATTACCCCAATAGTAGAGGACAGCTTCTGTTGCAAATTATCTACCTTTCCATGTAGCTTAAAAGCTTCATCGATGAAGTTTAGTCCGCAAGAACAAGCATGTCATCTACCATGGCTTCGATAGCTCTGCACATGTATGTAATACTTGTGCATATCTTTAATACTTTGCACTTCATCTTGGCTTAGAATTACAGGAGGCGGTAGAGCAGTCAAGGGGGTAGGGTCCAAAACTTTGTCCTTAGACAAAAGTGACTTGATAAAACTTGTGAGAACTTGGGCTTGTTCTTCCAGCTGTTCAATAGTCTGCTGCCCTTTCTCAACCCTTCCAATGACTCTGGTGACTGTTTCCTGGAGGTTATGAATTTCACCTTCAGGGGTAGACTCTCCCATAGGGATCCTTGAAAGCTCCAAGTCAGATGTCAGCAAGTCTGATTCTGACTTATCCACTGTAGGTTTGGCAATCTCCAAGAACTGCTGACCTTGAGCATCAGACACAATCCTGGAAGTAGTTCTGGCTTTCTTGGCACGAGAAGGAGTGGTGCCCAACAAGGCTGCTACAGCATCAAAATTTGGTCCCAAGCTTTGAGAGGAGGATTTCCTCTTCCTTTTGTCAACCAGAGGTTGCACCCAAGCAAAAGAGGAAGAAGAATCTGCAGGAGAAGCAAGGGGACCAAGAGACAGGGAGCTCATGACACTCAAGGTCTGTGCAGCTGCTGACTCAAGCTGAGATGTGGGTAGAACACTGGAGGTAATGGCGGTAGAAGAATCAGTAGCACCCGGAAGTTCAGTGCTCTGGACCTCCTTATCTTTATCTGCTGGATCTTCAGGAACACTTGCAGGAGTTGGCATCTCACTGTCTTCACTTTCACTGAGAACGATGATGTTCTCTGGCCCTATAGGCAACTCTGCCCGTTTTCTTGGAGGATCATTCTCTGCAGGCTCCTTCTTTACCTCTTTGAGTTTCTTCTTGTATACCTGGGTAGATGGAGAAGGAGTAGATTCCACAGGTCCCCGAGCTGTTGAGGCAGGAGGGGTTTTCACTGGTGTTCCAGACTCTGGAACCGATGCCTCCCTTATGGGTGTTGAATCATCTTTGAGCTGGATTCTCCTGAGTGCCTCTTGAATTCTCGGATCTTCTTACCGAACTGCACTTAGTTCTCGATCAAGACTGGAGCAAGAATCTCACCTGATCATCTCTCTCTTTCCCCTGCTCCAATCCAGTCCTCCGAGGGGTGTGCTTAATCACATTTTCATACTCATAAGAGTATAGCTCTGAAATTATCATCCCGAGACCTTCAGAACTTGGTATAGACTAAGTTCTTGGATTAATTGCAGGAGAACCTGCCACAATGCCTTCTTCTCGGCTTCAAAATCATCTCGCATACCACCAGCCCAAGAGTCTTCTCTCAGATTCCGCCTATGATGATATATTATCTTGAGGTTCTGTTTCAATGAACTTCTTCAAGTCAAAACAGTTCTAGGCTTGAAGAAATGAACAAAGGATAGGGACCAGTGGCTCTTTCTATGTTCCGAGCATCCAGAGCTGTTTTGCATGTGTAGTTTCCCGCAGAGATGGGAAAGTGCAAGCCGAAATCTTCTTGTCTCTCGCAAGTTCTCAGGCAACTTGTCTAGTTGCCTCGCATACTTCTATCGTGGCCATTTTGTCGCACAGAACATGGGGAGCCGCAGAGGGGTGCTCTCATAACAACCAAATGATATAGGAGAATTTCCTGAATTGAATGAAATAGGCTCCATACTGCGATATCAAGTTCATGGCTTCATTTGAAAACCTTCTAGCAGTATCACCTTCGAGCAATCTGACCACGTACATGGTGAAAGCATCATCGACCCTTCCTCAAATGCGGTCACTGGTCTCCAAGGTGAATCATGGGCAATAGGCATACACTGGATCATCTTTGTGTGCATCTACATAGGAGAAACCAAACCACTGCCTGGATGCTGCTAGGGTATACATCAGATATGAAGTCATGTAGAACTTCTTTGTTTGTTGACGCTGATAGCCGCTCACCAAATTCATACCGATGATCTCTCGCCTAGCTGATACTTTGTGTTCCTCGCACACCATGCCGATGAGCGAGCACATCCGAAATGAAATTCATCGGTGGAGGGCAAACCCATAACCCGAGCCAAAGAGATTATGAAGTCTCGATGACGCTTCTTCATTGAAATCGCTTTAAAAGGGTTTTGGTCGACGAGAAGGACCTTTCTTAGGGTTCTTCAACCAAGACTTCGCCACTCGAGCTTTATATTTATCACTCGTCTTTGTCGAACATGGCCTCGTGCTTGATCCCGAGAGACGACTATAGCATTGTCCATCTCCGGAATCCTCGAGCAGCTCCAATGGCGGCAGCTGGCCCTGTCACTTCGGCAATGAGCTCCCCGTGTACGTTTGTCACCCGCTCGTAGTGGGGTCGAAATGAGCTCCGCATGAAAGTACATGACGCGACACCGCACCGAGATAGGGAATCCTCCGGTGAAATCTAAACCGCTATCGTTAATCATCTCGTGCCATCGGCGTAGGGTTTGCATCTGTCATTCTTGACCAAAATCGCCAAGTCAAGATGACGAGCTTCACTGCTCCGATATTGCTAACGGCACTCAAGTGGAGAAATTTGCTCCTGTCCCTGAAACTTGATCTTCATATTGATAGATTTGGAGCTGCGACTTGGACTTCTGGAAGGAATTTGCAAATGGAGGCGGAATCGCGCAGGTTTTCAAATGGCGAGGGTTCGAGCAAAAGATAGCATGGAAGCAATGCAAAAACGCAAAGGGGAATGCTCGTTATATAGCCGTTTGGAGAGAGAAATGACTTTAATGCGCATTGAATACACAACCACCAATTTAAAAAAGAACATACTTGGAGCGAGCGGGAAAAACTAAGTGTGAATGACACTAGGTACGCTTGGGACAGTGAGACGCGAATGCGCGAAACACGCGCTCCTACCGGTTCGGTTCGAAAACAGGAGAGGACGCACAAATGCATTTGGGACAAAAGGGACGAAAATGTGCGGCAGTACGCGATTCGGTGTTTCGGCCAAATCGGAACATCGGGCCCATTTGACTTGGGACATTCGGGACAAAAAGTTCTGGCACGCGACTTGACCGCTCGGCTGAAATTAGGAAAGCTTGCACTTTTTAAATGGGGCAATGGGACAAAAAGTTCAAGGACGCGGTTTGGGCAAATCGCCAAAATGGAAAAGCTCGCACTTTTAACTTTGGGACATTTGGGACAGTGAAAGTGCTAAGTACGCGGAAGGATGATTCGCTGAAATTGAACAATACGCAAAATAAGTTTTGGGACACTTGGGACAAAATTTTCCGACGGGCCCGAAAATGGGACAAATTTCGGGATTTCGCCGATCGGGAACAGAATGCACTTTCGTACTTGGGACAGATGGGACAAAAAGTTCCGACAGGCCCGAAAATCACACAAAAAGACCCAAAACACAGATTTTTTCAACTTCACAACTTAGGCACTTCAGAGAAGAACTCTTCAACTCAAAATTTTGAAAATTTTACTCTTATCAGAGCGGGAAATTTTGAGTGGACAACAACTGGCTCCTTCTGGGGATGACTTGGTGTAAATTCATAGAATGAGACAAGGCAAGAACTTAGAGAACTCAAAGGCATCAAAGGCCTTGCCTTATCCATTGGGCAAAGGAGTCAAAAACAAACCAATACAGAGGGCAACACACACAACAGAAGGGAAACACACCAAAAGCAGAAAAAGCAAAAACACTGTACATAATATACAAAGGGACTCCCTAGTCACCTAGGACTTGAACAACTTCAAATACTGCCCACTATAAGGAAGTGGGAGGGGAGAACCATCCATGTAATCAAGATAGAAAGAGTCCTTACCAGCAAAGTGTCTTATCTTGAAAGGTCCAAGCCACAGAGAATCAAATTTTCCATGGCTGCCACGAGGTTCATGTCTTTTGTCCCATAACAGCACGGTATCACCAACTTGGAACTCTCTGGACCTAGCTTTCTTATCGAACAGAACCTTCACCTTCTGCTGGTGAGCAGATATTCTGTCAGCAACCTCCAATCTATCCTCGCTCGGGCCAGTGCAGGTACATGATTCTTTTGTCCAGAGCATCACCGAAACTAGTGTCTTCAATGGCCTTCGTCAGGTGCAAGGCTGGTAGTTCCACTGTCACTGGCAATTGGGCCTCTACTCCATACACTACTTGAAAGGGGGACATTCCAATGGCTCTTTTAGGTGTGATCCTGTCTACCCAAAGAGCATCATAAAGCTTCTTATGCCGCCACGAGACTCATCGACCAACTTCCTTATGATATTCACCGATTTTTGTTGGTGGATTCTCGCTTGTCCATTCCCTCGGGGATAATAATCAAGAATGAGCCGTAGAGATGCCATATCCGTAGCGAAATCCATTATCTTAGTTGAGGAGAAGTTCAAGCATTGTCATATACAATCTTGTTAGGTACACCATACCTTACCAAGATGTTCTCTTTGAGGAAGTTACATACAACTTTGTAGTAGTGCTTTGACCGGAATAGCTTCCACCCATTTGGTGAAGTAGTCGGTGGCGCAGCTTAACACATGCGTGTGGCCGCATTACTAGGCAGGATTCAAAGGTACCAATGAAGTCTAGACCCCACTGTTGAAATGGTTCCTCAATCACAACCGGCTTGAGAGGCAAAGCGCCGCTTGGGTCTTCCTCAAAGGTTTGACAGCCTCGCATTTATCCACCCATTCGATGCATCTCTCGAACAAGGAAGGCCAAGAATATCCTCCCCGAGTATCTTGTGAGTCAGTGACTCTGATGAATAGTGCCCTCCACATGCTCGATCATGGAAAGTTGAGAGCAACTTTCTCTCTGCTCCTTGTCCACACACTTCGTAAATCTCCCATCTAAACCATGCTTGAACAAGGCATTTTCCCACAATACATATCATACTGATCTCAATTTAATGTCCTCTTTTCCTTGGTAGTTAAATGAGAGGGGCATTCCCATAGGTGATAAAATGGGCAATGTCGAATACCATTCATCGATCGAACTAAGGAATAGAACAAGAGGAATGTCACTTTCTCATCCAAAGAACTCATGTTTGGCTCCTTCAAAGAATGAGCTCACAAAGACCCTTGCCACGAACCAGCTTGGTTGGTTTGATATCAATGTCATACTCTTGACTTTAGCCACCCGCTTCCTCTCTTGGACCCAAACTCTTGCTGTAAGAATTGACTTAACAAATGATCTGGAACCAAAGACACATAGAGTGAGAGTTGAGGATATAGAAACGGAACTGCTTGACAGCTTTGACTACTGCAAAAGCATGCTTCTCCATCATGGTGTATTTCAGCTCATGATTCTTCAGGATATAGCTCATGAAGGCAATTGGTAGCTCATGTCCATCAGAGTCTTCTTGGGTTAAGACAAAGAAATGGTGTGTCATCTCAGAGATAGCAATAGATGATGAAATCTTTCAAGTCGTGACAAAGCCAAAATCGGAGTTTTAGCAATGGCTTTCTTGATACCCTCAAAGGATTCCTTTCCTTCAGAAGACCAACCAAACGCTTGCTTTCCTTTCATCATCTGAGAGATGTTCAAAGTTAATTCAGCAAAATCAGGGATGAATCTTCTTAAGAAATTGATCTTACCGAAAAAGGAATGCACGCCTTTTTTACTGGTTGGGAGAGGGATTTGCTGGATGGCTTGAACTCGCTCAGATCAATTTTGATGCCATCCTTGAGACAATGTGCCCTAATAGCTTCCCTTCGTAAATACGTAAGATGATTTTTTTAGGATTTAAAGAAATCCCATGTTCTCGGATCTTTGCGTAATCAAGCTTCCAAGTGGTCAAGTGATCCGCTCTGTCTTTGAAAACACCGCCGTCATCAAGGTATATGACAATACATTTCCTTTCAAGCTTCCAAAAGCCGATCCATAGCTCTCTCGGAAAGTGGCACCAAGATTAATCAGCCCAAAAGACATTCTCTTGTAGGCAAAGGTACCCCAAGGAGTGGTGAAGGCTGTCTTGTGTTGATCTACAGTATCAACCTCTACCTGATTGTATCCCGAGAATCCATCAAGCATAGATAACATCTCGGATCCTGTTACTGCTTGCAAAATCTGATCCATCATAGGCAGAGGGTAGTTATCTTTCAGAGAGGCTTGATTCAGGTTTCTGAAATCAACACAGATGCGGATCTCACCATTCTTCTTCCTGACAGGCACAATGTTTGCAATCCATGTTGAATGGTGAATGGGAAAATGATTTTAGCCTTCAACAATTTCTGGATCTCCTGAAAGATGGTGTCGGCTATTTTTGGATTATGGTGCCTTTGTTTCTGCTGAAAGGCTTGATTCCTGGTTTGAGAGGGATAGAGTGTTGCATTTCTTTTGGCTTGAAGGCTTTTAGATCTTCATAAGAATATGCAAGAACATCCTTATACTTCCTTAGAAGATCAATTGCTCTCCTCCTCTCATCTGATGTGCAACATTTCCCAATATTCACTCGGGTCATCAGAACTCCCAATATCAATTTTATCATACTCAAATGATCACGAGGTCCAAGAGGCTTTTGATCTCACGATCTGTCATGTTTATCAAACAACTCCTCCAAACTCACCAAACCTTTGGGAATCTTGTTTCCTTTGAGTTTAATGCACCCTTCCCGATCTGCTTTCTTCCCCTAGGGTGACATCTTGGTCGAGGACACACTCTCACGAGGCAAAGTTGTCACTTCCTCAAAATATAGTTGTTTGAAGTTCCCTTGAGTTCCGTGAAGGAAAGCAGATGTGGTCATCGTTGAAAACTTTCCAGTTATTAGTATTGTCAGGAACACTAGGCCGGTGGACCATTTCAATAGTGAACTTGTCCTGAGAGAATTCAGGATGGGGAATCAATAATGACCCTGAGACAGCCAGTGAATCAGCCCTCGCCTGCTTTTTTCTCTCGGGTATTGCTTCAATAGAGAAGGCATCAAGGAATTCAATCGAATCCCAAACCCGATTCCGTAATGCTTCACCTCCCATTTTTTACCCGAAAAATGCTTCTGACTTGTTTCACAATCAGCTCTGCATCACCACGAGCCAGAAGATTTTTTACACCTCGTTCTTTGGCCACTTGCAGTCCAAGAAGGAGAGCCTCATACTCTGCTGTATTGTTAGTATTCTCGAACTGCAACTTAAACGAAAAAGGGTGTAGGCAGCCTTCAGGTGACACTAGCAGGACACCAGCTCCAGAACCAGCCGAGGAACAACTTCCATCAAATTCCAAAATCCAAACACCATTGGGATCTTTGGGTGATATTTTGGAGGGTTGGATTTCACCAGGGGACAGAATCATGTAATTACCATGACCTATGTCTTCATAGAGTATTTGTGCCTTAGGATCATCTGTTTTCTGCACAATATACTCAGACTGTTTCTCAGGGAGTAACTTCTTCATTTGTCCGTTGACAGGTATGAGGGCGTGTGACCAATCCATTTGAATCTCCCCACCCACATCTTTACAGAAGTTCCGACTTAGCAACATTCCGTAAGAAGGAGGAATGTCTGCTACTAGGATGGTGGCCAAGACTTTCTTTTCAGGTAAAGCAGCAAAAGCCACTTGTGCATCTTTAATCCTTCCAACCAAAGGTACTTCCTTACTTTCCATGGAGTAGCAAGATCCATAAGTACGAGTAAGGGTCAAGCCTAAAGCATGGGCTACTTTAGCAGGCATTACGTTATCTGAGGCTCCGGAATCTATGACACAGTTACTGAGCCTATGGCCCGCTATAAGAAGAGTTACATAAAAGGGCTTGATTTTGTCACCAGGCGAGGTGACAGCAGCTACCAGACTAGGTTGTGGTATAGAAGGAGGAGTGGGCAAAAGGCCTTTAGAGGTGGTCTTGGAATGGGAATTTACAAATTGGATCATCTTGGCAAAAGCTTTGGGATGGGTTTGGTAGTATTCAGCTTCTGAAATTTGGACCTTGGTCCTTTTTAGGTGATCCACAATGTCAAAGGATCCAGAGGTGGATGGGCCATCATCATTTGAAATTCTAGGCTTATCAATCTTAGGAGAAAAAGAAGAAGAAGCAACTTTGGGAGCAGGATGGACAGTACTTACCTTTGGTGCAGATGAGGTAGGGATAGGAGATCCTCTTCTGGCAATTACAGGAATAGTTGCTGGTTGCTCCTTAGATTTCTTCGTGGGCTGTGTTACTTTCTCCTTCTGCCTCGTCTGTTCTCGAGTCATGACAGCAAATGATTCACTGTTCATATCTGCTACCACTTCATCATAGTTATCTCCATCATCAATGCCTTCAGTGGTAAAGAAATTGACTCGAGATCCTTCGAGTTCTTCTGCCTCATCATCGAATTCCTCCAGGAACTCCTCACAAGCTTCATTATCATCTTCTGGCTCTTCAACCTCACAAGTTGCATTCACCTAACTTCGACAGAGGTCCTTCAAGTGCCAGTCTTGTGTGGGGAGCTGGCAAACGGTTTCTGGGTTGAAAATTTCTTCTCGGAACGTCTGCATATGGTGCATGCTGGGCTAATTGTTTCTTTATAGCCACTAGATCATTTGCAAGTTTCTGGACTAATGGATCAGTATTGGGTCCAGAGGTGGAAGAGGAAGAAGCAGCAGATTTAGATTTAGGAGGATCTCTTCTCAACTTCCCTGACATGATCAGGTCATCCTCGACACTAACAGCCAGTTCTTGATCCAGAATTAGCGTTCCAAGATTAGCCCTTCTTAGGGCATAACTGACTTTAGGCGTTTGGGCATTCAAAAAGAAACATTTTTGAATTTGATCAACCGGTCGAGTATTTACAGGAATCTTGTTGATCAATCTGTTGAACCGAGCCACAAATTCTCTCATGGGTTCTGATGGATCTTTCTTTATCTGAGAAATCTGGGCAAGCAGGGCATGCACATCTTCTGCCGGCTTGAAACGGCTTTCGAACCGAGTTCTCATGGTAGTCCAATCGGTGATGGCACCATCCTAAGGTGATAGAACCAACAAGAAAGATTATCTTGTAACGCCTCAACGAATCAGCCTTACCGAGACGCTTTCGTGCTCAACCCCCAAAACTCCACATGCAACTATGAAGGCTGCAATATGTTCATCAGGGTGTACTTTGCCATCTCCTTTAAATTTTGGGAAGTTCTTTCTGGTTACCTCTAGGTAACTCATGCAAAGGTCGCAAGAAGAGCCAGGGGCCCGACACGTGACCCCATGGCAATTGTGCCGCCATTCTTGGAAATACGGCTTGAGGGGAACTTTAACACCAAAGCAAGGATCAAAGCTCGTAGATTGGGACTAGCAGCTCAAGGAATACCACCCGTAGGACTTCTATCTTGAACAAAGTGAGTGCTCCGAACGAGTTCTTCTATTCAAGGGAAAGGAAAACCATGTTGCTCCAAAAGCTGAAACCGAGAATCTTCAATACCAAGGGTCCTTCTCCTCGAGTGAAACGCTGAGTCACCGTGATCAAAGGATGATCGAAAAATTACAAGATCGAATGCGATTTTCCCCACCGAGTCGCCAAAAACGTCTTCGTCCAAATAGGACTTTTTAGAAGAGCAATGTGGGACAAAAAGTCCCTCCTCTTTAATGGGAGAGGTTCCTTTATTCTCGAAACGAACTTATTTACAAATACACGTAACATTATGTTATGGTCAAACTTGGATATTACGAAAATGTTTTCCATAAGGATCATTAGTTACGCCAGATCGAGGAAGGGAAATAAGAAGATGAGCAGAATAAAGAATATCTGTAATTATAGATAGCGTAATAATTCTTCGTGTATGCGAAGCTTCAAAAGATTTAAGACAAGATCATTTGTATTAGCTGAATGGGATTAAATTTAAAGACACAAAGTTCCGTAAATAACCTTCTTCGATTTGTTAATCAAGGACACAAAGTTCCTTCTTGGTTGACAAGATCACCGTATTTGCAAAACTAAACAAAGATGCAATCAGAGAGACTAAACGAGTTAGGAACAAAATGATCTTCACAATATTAAAGGAAAACACAGAGACAACAAGAATCAGATAGACAAAGAACGGAAAGCCCTTTTGTATTGATTTCTTTAAGATCTATTTACACTTTCAGCAAATATCCAAGTTCTTCCTCCGGAAAATGGCGTGGAAAGGCCATTATATAGATTACAAGTCAGTTACTCTTCAGAACTGCTTTCTTTTAACTAAAGAATAGTTAAGTACCGCCAATTGCAATACCTTAACTAATTACAAAGAATACGAAAAGAAAGGAAAGAAGAGGAAAGAAAGGAGAAGGAGACAGGTGGCCGGCTATTGGGAGGGACCCACTGTCTTCAGAATCCGCTGCCTGAACTTCTTCAATGACTCAGCTATATCTCTGCCACGAGGGACTGACGTGTTGGTTGCAGACTGAGTCCAAAATCCCAGACATTTCTCCATCTCTTTATCAAACTCGACGTGAGTATGATAGTCTTTGTTTGCTTCTTCAATGGCAGACTGAAGAGAACAAATTTCCTTTATCTTGTCCTTAGAGATGGAGTCTTCCTTGAAAAGATTATCTTTGACAAAAGCTCTGAACTGAGCTTTGATTTCTTGCAAGGACAAGGGAACGCCAGAGTTTTCATCCTGAAGATGACAATGCATATCTCAACGCAAAGAATGCCAAAGGTCTTGAAAGCTTCTCCCTTCTGCCAGCTATTCTTCATTTCTCCTACAGCTTCCTCCAGGACTTTGATTTTCCACTCCACGCTGTAGACCCAAGATTTTGACAGATTGTCCTTAGCATCATCGAAAATCTTGTTCGCCAGTAAGATGTTCTCATCTGTCTGGCCCATGAGGCGAAGGTCTACAATGCAACTACTCCAGAGCTTAAGCTCTTTATCCATTACCCCAATAGTAGAGGACAGCTTCTGTTGCAAATTATCTACCTTTCCATGTAGCTTAAAAGCTTCATCGATGAAGTTTAGTCCGGCAACAAGCATGTCATCTACCATGGCTTCGATAGCTCTGCCATAGACAGAATACTTGTGCATATCTTTAATACTTTGCACTTCATCTTGGCTTAGAATTACAGGAGGCGGTAGAGCAGTCAAGGGGGTAGGGTCCAAAACTTTGTCCTTAGACAAAAGTGACTTGATAAAACTTGTGAGAACTTGGGCTTGTTCTTCCAGCTGTTCAATAGTCTGCTGCCCTTTCTCAACCCTTCCAATGACTCTGGTGACTGTTTCCTGGAGGTTATGAATTTCACCTTCAGGGGTAGACTCTCCCATAGGGATCCTCGAAAGCTCCAAGTCAGATGTCAGCAAGTCTGATTCTGACTTATCCACTGTAGGTTTGGCAATCTCCAAGAACTGCTGACCTTGAGCATCAGACACAATCCTGGAAGTAGTTCTGGCTTTCTTGGCACGAGAAGGAGTGGTGCCCAACAAGGCTGCTACAGCATCAAAATTTGGTCCCAAGCTTTGAGAGGAGGATTTCCTCTTCCTTTTGTCAACCAGAGGTTGCACCCAAGCAAAAGAGGAAGAAGAATCTGCAGGAGAAGCAAGGGGACCAAGAGACAGGGAGCTCATGACACTCAAGGTCCGCAAATGCCTACCGACTGCCGAGATGTGGGTAGAACACTGGAGGTAATGGTGGTAGAAGAATTAGTAGCACCTTAAGTTCAAGGCTCTGACCTCCTTATCTTTATCTGTTGGATCTTCAGGAACACTTGCAGGAGTTGGCATCTCACTGTCTTCACTTTCACTGAGAACGATGATGTTCTCTGGGCCCTATAGGCAACTCGCCCGTTTTCTTGGAGGATCATTCTCTGGCAGCTCCTTCTTTACCTCTTTGAGTTTCTTCTTGTATACCTGGGTAGATGGAGAAGGAGTAGATTCCACAGGTCCCCGAGCTGTTGAGGCAGAGGGGTTTTCACTGGTGTTCCAGACTCTGGAACCGATGCCTCCCTTATGGGTGTTGAATCATCTTTAGAGCTGGATTCTCCTGAGTGCCTCTTGAATTCTCGGATCTTCTTGCTGAACCAGACCCTAGTTCTGATCAAGACTGGAGCAAGAATCTCAGCCAGATCATCTCTCTCTTTCCTGTTCCAATCCAGGTCCTCCAGAGGGGTGTGCTTAATCACATTTTCATACTCATAAGAGTATAGCTCAGAATTATCATCCTGGAGACCTTCAGGAACTTGGTATAGACTGAGTTCTTGGATCAATTGCAGGGGAGAACCTGCCACAATGCCTTCTTCTGGCTTCAAAATCATCTGCACAGTCAGCCCAGTAGTCTTCTGTATCTGCCCTATGATGATATATTATCTTGAGGTTCTGTTCAATGAACTTCTTCAAGTCAAAACAGGTTCTAGGCTTGAAGAAATGAACAGTGATAGGGACCAGGGCTCTTTCTATGTTCTGAGCATCCAGAGTCAAGCTTTTGCATGTGTAGTTTCCCGTAGAGATGGGAAAGTGCAAGCCGAAATCTTCTTGTCTCTCGCAAGTTCTCAGGCAACTTGTCTAGTTGCTCGCATACTTCTATCAGGGCCATTTTGTCGTTACAGAACATGGGGAGCCGCAGAGGGGTGCTCTCATAGCCAGCCATCCTGATATAGTAGAATTTCCTGAATTGAATGAAATAGGCTCCATACTGCGATATCAAGTTCATGGCTTCATCTAAAACCTTCTAAAGCAAGATCACCTTCGAGCAATCTGACCACGTACATGGTGAAAGCATCATCACCCTTCCGAAATTGCGGTCAGCTGGTCTCCAAGGTGAACTGCGGGCAATAGGCATACACTGGATCATCTTTGTGTGCATCTACATAGGAGAAACCAAACCACTTCCTGGATGCTACTAGGGTATACATCAGATATGAAGTCATGTAGAACTTCTTTGTTTGTTGGACGCTGATAGCTTCTCACCAAATTCATACCGATGATCTCTCCCTTGCTTGATACTTTGTGTTCCTCGCACACCATGCCGATGAGCGGGCACATCCGTAAATGAAATTCATTGGTGGAGGGCAAACCCATAACCCGAGCCAGCAGATATTATGAATTCTCGACAGTTCTTCATTGAAATCTGCCGGAAAAGGGTTTTGGTCGACGAGAAGGACCTTTCTTAGGGTTCTTCAACCAAGACTTCGCCACTCGAGCTTTATATTTATCACTGTCTTGGTCGAACATGGCTTGTGCTTGATCCCGAGAGACGACTATAGCATTGTCCATCTCCGGAATCCTTAGAGCAGCTCCAATGGCAGCAGCGTCCAGCTTGGCAATGAGCTCCCCGTGTACGTTTGTCAATTCGCCAGTAGCGTGGTTTAAATGAGCTCCGCATGAAAGTACAAAGACGCACACCGCACCGAGATAGGGAATCCTCCGCAAAAGCTAAACCGCTATCGTTAATCATCTGTGCCATTGGCGTAGGGTTTGCATCTGTCATTCTTGACCAAAAATCACCGAAGTCGAGATGACGAGCTTCACTGTCTCCGATATTGCTAACGGCAGACTCAAGTGGAGAAATTTGCTCCTGTCCCTGAAACTTGATCTTCATATTGATAGATTCGGAGCTGCGACCCAGACTCTGGAAGGAATTTGCAAATGGAGGGGGAATCGCGCAGGTTTTCAAATGGCGAGGGTTCGAGCAAAAGATAGCATGGAAGCAATGCGAAAATGCAAAGGGGAATGCTCGTTATATAGCCGTTTGGAGAGAGAAATGACTTTAATGCGCATTGAATACACAACCACCAATTTGAAAAATATCATACTTGGAGCGAGCGGGAAAAACTAAGTGTGAATGACACTAGGTACGCTTGGGACAGGTGAGACGCGAATGCGCGAAACACGCGGCTCGGCCGGTTCGGGCGAAACAGGGAGAGGACGCACAAATGCATTTGGGACAAATGGGACGAAAATGTGCGAAGTACGCGATTCGGGTGTTTCGGCCGAAATTGGAACAGCGGGCCCATTTGGACTTGGGACATTCGGGACAAAAAGTTCCGAAGTACGCGACTTGACCGGCTCGGCCGAAATTAGGAAAGCTTGCACTTTTTTAAATGGGGCAGTTGGGACAAAAAGTTCCGAAGGACGCGGTTCGGGCAAATCGGCCGAAAATGGGAAAGCTCGCACTTTTTAACTTTGGGACATTTGGGACAGGAAAGTGCGAAGTACGCGGGAAGGATGATTCGGCCGAAATTGGAACAACACGCAAAATAAGTTTTGGGACACTTGGGACAAAATTTTCCGACGGGCCCGAAAATGGGACAGCTTCGGGGATTTCGGCCGATCGGGGAACAGAATGCACTTTAGTACTTGGGACAGATGGGACAAAAAGTTCCGACAGGCCCGAAAATCACACAAAAAGACCCAAAACACAGATTTTTTCAACTTCACAACTTAGGCACTTCAGAGAAGAACTCTTCAACTCAAAATTTTGAAAATTTTACTCTTATCAGAGTGTGAAATTTTGAGTGGACAACAATACCCTAATTAAAAATAAGAAATCTAGTTTCTATGGCATAGAGGATGTCGTGCTCATTCTCAGAAAGTCCAATTTTGTGAAAATCAAAGCTTGGGATCAAAATTTATGGCCATTTGAAGTTCGAGGTCTGATTTGAAGTGTTTTCCCGTACGGGGCTATATCAAGTATTTCGGGTCCTAGTGTTCCATTTGTCCTAGAAAAACCTTCGATCCACCCACAAGCCTCCTTCCATGGAAAAATTAGCAAAATCAGGTCCTCGGCGAACTCGTGTCCTGTGTCCTGACCGCTGACTAGGTCGTTAGGGCCATTGACCACCGCTTCACCCGCATCCCTTCGACCCACTTTGCAAAATTGGACAATTCAAGTTTTCAAGTTCCAACTGCCTCATGTATACCGTGTGGCATGGGTTCTAAAAACCCAATTTTTCTCGCTTTCCTCGCAAATCAGCCATTTCGCCATGCGGGTCCCAACTATCCCACGTGTACATGTGTGGCCTGGCTCCAAAAATTGATTTCGCAACTTTCCTTACAAATTGACCATTTCGCCATGTAGGACCCGACTGTCCCACGTGTACTTATGCACTGAGCTCTAAAACTTGATTTTTCCACTTTCCTTACAAATTGGCCATTTTGGCCATGCGGGTCCCAACTATCCCACATGTACCTCTGTGGCCTAGGCTCCAAAAACCTGATTTTTCCACACAACACTAGCACATGCTGATTTTTTTGCATTTTTTTTTGTAATTTTCAACTTCTTGGATGGGGGTTAGAAGAGAGCCAAAGGGACCTTCAAAACCTAATTTTTTCCTTTTACCATTTTTGCTTGAGCCTAAGGAAATTATGCAAGTTATCCAAATGACCTTAAGGGGTGAATTTGGGATAACAAGACCCTTCAATAAGAATAACAATAATTAGGTGGATTCATCCCAAAACAAAATTCCAAAGATAAATGTTTGCAGAATTACATTACCAAATTTGTGTAGGGTACATAATACATCTAAATGGTGAATTATATTGTGTTGTGTTTTTCATGCTTTTAAAGTCTTATAAAATGAGTTAGAAAATTTTGAAATAACTCAAAAACACTAATGATATTGCTATTTCTTCAAAGCTATTTGATAACACAAAACCACCCAATATTGTTATGATGGTAGAAACTTATTTTTTCCCTTATAGAAATATAATGAGCTAGAAGAGAATACCTATAAGGTACATGCATTACAACAATACCAAAAGGGAAATTATGCATTGAGTGATAGAAAAAATAATACTACTTCAATTCCTACAAATATCTTTACAACTCCACTAAACCCAAAGGATAACAACGATCCTCCTCCTCCATAAGGAAGCAACCCCCATCCACAATAAGTTTTTTTAGGTATGCGTAAAGTCATTTATAACATTTATAGAGGCTATCGTATAGTCTATATGGGAGGGGGAGGGGGAGGTACCAACCCCCCATGAACTAGATCTAGAAGATATAAATAAAATTAAAGAAAACATCACATTTCATGAATTAACTCGATTATTGAACATAGAGATTTAAAGTTAAAGTCTTTAGATAATACAACCACTAAATACCCTAAAAATTACTCTCATGCCAATGTTTCTTTATACAAAAGAAATGTTAAACTTCCACCTTTTCTACCGATCACAAAATTTTTGGGATGAACCTACATAACTACCTAGTTGACTATAGAGCCTCTTCCAACTATTAGCGACATAATTTTTTGCAAGGGAAAATTAGGGGCTTTAACTAATGCTCTAGGACTAGGTCCCTTTCCTTATAAATAGGGAAACTCCATTTATTTAAAAAAATTAATATGTATACTACTCTAACCATTAGGGGTGGCCTTTTGATCGTGGATCACAAAAGATTACTCAACTAAAATTGTGTACAAGATGAGGTGGAGGAAATGTGTGTATGGAGAGAGGGTAGAAAGTGAGAAGGGGGTTTTATTCAATAAATAACACGTTGAGTTTATTGACATAAAACCAGAGTATTTCTAAGTTAACAATGAGAAGATACTAATATCTAAAGTAAGACAAAAAACATAATAAAAATAAACTAATTGCATTATATTCATCGTAAGAATCATTCTCTCCCCGGTTGTGCAAGATTACAAATCTCTATTGGAGTAGTAGTTGAGATGGAGAGGAAAACATAAGATAAAGAAAAAGAAGAATTGTAGTTTTTATAAAGGAGAAAAATTTGATCTCATGGAATAGGGAGAGCATTATAATTTATAGCCCAATCTAGTGGTTCTTCATATTCCCATGTGGCTTTTCAACTTAATGCACAATCCCTAATGAAGAAATAGAAATCTTAAGTGACTTAAGTCACTTTTTACAACAGATTTCTTATTAACACTTATTTCAATAAATTTGGACTTATTCTAGTCTGATCACTAAAAATATAGGCAATATTGGAATCCAATATTACTAGTTTTGAATTCCAAAATGTTAAATATTAGAATTATCTGCACTCCAAAATCACACATATTGGAATCCAAAATTGCATATATTGGAATCCAAAATCACATATATTGAATTTACTCTACTCAAAATCACATATATTGGAATCCAATAATCAATTTTTGGAATCCAAAATTAAAAATATTGAAACCCGTTATACCTCCTTCCGAGTCCAATATATCGACACGCATTAAATCAATGAATATGGGAAAAATTATTTAATGATTTCAGGGAATACAACATTGATATGAGAAATAGTGTCTAATGGCCACTAGCCCGTATAAAATAGAAAGATGTTATGTATTATAAGAGCTAGCAGGTTGCTTGTTGTCACTCTCCAAATTCCCCTCTTTTGAAGTCAAGTTTCAAAAATTTTGATTCGATACCTTGGAGTATTGGATCACGTCGAGCCTAGTATTGTTTGCAGTTTTCCATTCCATGGAGAACAATTTGAAAGCCAGGCGTAATGGTGGAGTTTTTCCCCTTCATTTTATTTTTATTTTTTTCCACAGTCAGGAATGATAGGCATATCTTCCCCATTAATTTTTTCTCTAGCATCCACAAGTAGTATGTGGACATCTCTAATTAGATGCGGTTTGGCCATGTTTCAAGCAACAAAGTGGAAGCCTCCATGCATCCAAATGGAGTAACTCCAAGGGTAGGGCCCAAGGGATAGTCCTTAAATAAGCATAGGCTTTCCATGTGTCCCAAGTCCAAAATGAAAACAAAACAAGCCCAAATCGGCTAAGTATGGAAGGTTCAGCAGATGGTGCCACGTGCCTCATCGATACAACTTCAAGGGTCAAAGCCAGGGGTGTTTCTCAAACTTGCGCTAGTCTTCCATGTGTCCCAGGTCCAAAAAGGGATAGAGCCAGTTATTTAAATTGACTAAGTATGAGCGGGTTGGCGGAAGCCTCCACGTGCCTCAATGACATGATTTCAAAAGTGAAACCAAAAGGCTGGTTTTCAAATGAGCACCATCTCTCCACGTGTCTAGGGGTCAACATAAGTCAAGTAGGAAATAGGCCCGAATCAGCTAAGTATAAAAGAACCATCGAGCTCTCCACGTGTCATCTTGGTGCAACTTTAAAAGAAAGAAAATGTAAAAGGCATCTACAAACCCATTTAAGTTAAGTCTCTCTCACGTGGATGACTCGAATTTAAAGTTTGTAAAGGTAGGGTGGATAGCTGGGATTTGATGCATCTGGTTTTTCCGCCAAGCATGGAAATAGATGGGGCATTTGAGAGGTTTAGATAACTATTTCTTGAAGGAGTTTCATTAATTTTTTATAACCATTCTTGAAAACTATTTATCATCTTTTCCACACCATTGATAGGGTTGACCCTGAGACTCTGTAAAACTAATAGATTCAAAGTAATCAATACAAAAATTTTCCTCTCTTCTTCTCCTCTTCTTCTTTCCATGTCTGAAATTTTGGAATCATTCATTTTTTATGATAGGGAACTTTGTGTCCTTGTTTATATAATTTATGGAACTTTACGTCTGCAAGAATTATATTGGTTATGAAAGTAAGTGATTCTATTTTGCAACTCTTTGGTTCAATATGTATAAGGTGATACTCTGCCATCTATTTTTCCTAAAAGTATTGTTATGTTCTTCCTCCCTCATCTCCTTAACTCTTCTATCCTTTCGTATTGATGATCTTTGAGCATTAAACGTTTCAAAGTATCAGACTCCACACTTTGAAAGTTGTACATTTGTATATAAGTTTTTCCACTTGCTTTCAATAAGGGAACCTCTCCCATTAAAGAGGAGGGACTTTCTATCCCCTGACTGTGGTTGTTAAAATGCAATTTTAAAACCCAACAATTTTTGATGACTCACTGGGATTTGTTCAACAAATTTCCTTTCTAAAAATAACAACTAATTTGATCATTTCTTTGATCTGACAACTCTAAGATACACTTGTGGTAGAAGGGCTCTTGGAATTGAAGATCCCCAATTTCAACTCTTGGATCAACAAGGTTTTCAACTTCCTCTAACAAAAAGAAATAGAAGATATCATTCCACAAGCACACCTCATGTTGAAGACAAAGCTTCTAGTAGTAGAATTCCTCAAGCATAAGTTAGCCCTAATCTCCTTGCCCTAATTCTTTCTGGTGTCTCGCCCACTTCAAGAAATATTTCCAAGGATGGTAACACCTCTACCTTTGGTAAAAAGAGTTAGGGCTCTGGCTCTTCCTCAACCATTGCATGAGTTGCCTAGGGGTAACAGGAAGAATTTTCCCAAATTTAGAGGTGATGGAAAAGTGCACCCTGATGAACACATTGTAGCCTTCATTTTTGCATGTGGGGTCCTTGGAGTTGAGCATGAGGATGTCTTTGTTAGGCTGTTTGTGGAGAACTTACAAGACAATGTTGCAGATTGGTTTTACCATCTTCTTGTTGGGACCATCACCAATTTGACTACCATGAAAACTCATTTTGAGTAGCATTTCAAACCTGCCGAGATGTGCATGCTTTGCTAGCTCATATTTATCAAATCAAGAAGGAGCCACATGAGCCTATAAGAGAATTTGTGGCCAAGTTCAACAAGTCGATTAACAAGATTCCACAAAATACTAGGCCTATTTATTAGATTCAAAAATGTTTATTCTTGAATGCTCAATTACCGGAAGTAAGCTATGCCCTGAGGAGAGAAAATATTGCAACTTTGGTTATTGATCAGAGATTGGATGTCAGTGTGGAAGATGACTTTATCATGTCTAGCAAGATGAAAAGGGAGCCTTTCAAATCCAAAGCATCTTCTTCTTCCTCTTCTCCTAGAGGTAATGCAGATCAGTTAGTGTAAAAGCTGGCTAATGACCTCATTGCCATCAAGAAACAATTGGCTCAACATGCTCCATATCAAGATGTTCCAAGGAAGAACTTTCAGCCTAGGAACCACTTGCCCTCTTCTCAAACCAGGTTGGCCATTGAAGGTCCACCTCAAGGTGCCTATCAATGCTACTTGTGAAGTTCTTGAGCCTGATGATGAGGAAGAGAATGGGCTTTATGATGAACAAGAAGAGGAAGCTCATGAATAACTGGAGGAGCCTGTGTTTCTCAAGTTAATTTTCTCACCACTTAAGGTGTGGATTAT
This sequence comes from Taxus wallichiana var. yunnanensis, assembly GCA_018340775.1. Lineage (NCBI taxonomy): Eukaryota > Viridiplantae > Streptophyta > Pinopsida > Cupressales > Taxaceae > Taxus > Taxus wallichiana. The sequence goes on along the minus strand of CM031244.1, from coordinate 100,020,974 downwards.
GAATATGACTATGATGATGTAGTGGCTGAGATGAATAAAGTGAGTCATATGTTGTTATGACCCGGAGAAGACCAACAAAAAGGAAAAATTGGTACAACCTACAAAAGATCCAAGGAGTACCCCATCACCATCCCAGTGATTACAAGAAGAGGAGATCCTATTCAAACTACTTCCACTCAAAAGGTAAGATCTTCTAGTCCTTCTCCCTCTACTTCTATTTCAAAGAATTCTTATCCAACAAATGATAAATTTGATCAATCAAAATCTCCTCCTACTCCTAGTAGTGATTCCCCATCCACATCTAGATCTTTTGACATTATATACCATCTTAAAAAGACCAAGATTTAGATTTATGAGGTAGAGTTCTATCAAACCCATCCTAAAGCCTTTGCCAAAATGGTTAACTTTGTAAATTCTAAATCTAAAACCCCAACCCATTCTTATAAAGGCCTTTTTCCCACTCCTTCTTCACCTCAACCCAACCTTGTGGCTGTAGTCACTTCACCTAATGAGAATATCAAGCCCTTCTATGTGACTCTCCTCATAGTTGGCCACAAGCTTAGAAATTGTGTCATTGATTCTAGTGCATCTGATAATGTAATGCCTGTAAAAGTGGCTCATGCTTTGGGTCTAACCCTAACCCACACTTATGGATCTTACTATTCCATGGAAAGTAGAGAAGTGACTTTGGTTGGGAGAATCAAGGATGCACAAGTAGCTTTTGTTGCTTTACCAGAGAAGAAGGTCTTGGCTACCATCTTGGTTGTTGATATCCCTCCTTCCTATGGCATGTTGCTAAGTAGGAACTTTTGCAAAGATGTTGGAGGTGAGATCCAAATGGATTGGTCACATGCCCCGATCCTCACAATGGGAAGATGAAGAAGTTGCTACCTGAGAAACAAGCAGAGTATATTATGCAAAATATAGATGATCCTAAAGTAAAAATACTGTATGAAGACATTGGGCATGGGAACTACATGATCATGTCACAAGAGGAGACAAGTCTATCAAAGGGAGTGTTGTTTGATCCTAATGGTGTGTGGACTTTAGATTTTGATGGAAGCTACTCTTTAGCTGGTTCTAGATCCCGTGTAGTGCTCATTTCTCCTGGGGGTAAGGTTCATCCTTTCTCCTTCAAGTTCTAGTTTGAAAATACCAACAATATTGTTGAGTATGAGGCCCTCATCCTTGGGTTGAGCATGGCGAAGGAAATGGGAGTGAATAACCTTCTTGCTCATGGAGATGCAAAGCTAATTGTAAAACAAGTTAGAGACCTTTATCAAGTAAAGAACAAAAGGTTGAAGCACTATAGGAATCTGGTCTGGGATTCCATTGAATTCCTTGATGCTTTTTCCATTGAAGTTGTGACAAGGGAAAGGAACACTAGGGATGACTCTCTAGATGTTTTGGGGTCCTTATTGATTCCTAATCATGATTTACCTCAAGAGAAATTCACCATTGAGATGATCCATAGACCCAGCATGCCTAATAATGCAAATAATTGGCAAGTTTTCAATGATGACCAGCATTTTATTTCTTTCTTGGAGCTCAGAGACAACTTTGATCAGCTGTACTTTGAAGGAAGTGACAATTTTCCTAGAGAGTGTGTGTCATCTGTTGAAGATGGTGTCAAAGAAGAGATGGATCAAGATGGATGCATCAAAATGAAAGGAAACAAAATCCCTAAAGGGCTGGTGAGTTTGGAGGATCTTTTTGATAAACATGATAGGTATATGAAGTCTAAAGTTTCCCAAGGAGCTCAAAATCTGCTGAGACTGAGAAAGTGAATATTGGGAGTCTTGATGATCCCAAAATGGTCAACATTGGAAAATTCTACACTCAGGAAGAGAAAATAAGGTGGTGAATTTGTTGAAGATGTATGTTGATGTTCTGGCTTACTCTTATGATGATCTTAAGTATTTTTAGCCTAAAGAAATGCAACATTTCATTCCTCTTAAGCTGGGATCAAACCCTTCAAACAAAGAAAAGGAAATATAATCCAAAGATAGCTGATACAATTTTCCAAGAAATACAAAATATTTTGAAGGCTAAGATCATCTTCCCCATCCACCATTCAATGTGGATTACTAATATAGTGCCTATCAAGAAGAAGAATGGTGAGATCCGGATATGTGTGGACTTCAAAATCTAAATCAAGGTTATTTGAAGGACAACTACCCTCTCCCCATGATGGACCAAGTATTATAAGCTATCACAGGCTCGGAGATGCTATATATGTTAGATGTATTCTCAGGGTACAATCAAGTAGAGGTGAATACTTTATATCAACATAAGACTGCCTTTACTACTCCTTAGGGCACCTTTGCATACAAGAGGGTGCCATTTAGTCTCATCAATGCTGGTGCTACTTTCTAGAGGGCCATGGACTTGGATTTTGGAAGTTTGAAAGGGAAATGCATTGTTGTGTATTTGGATGACTTGAAAGTGTTTTCTAAAGCAAGAACATATCACTTCCAACACCTTGAAACAATATTGTAGAAGTGTAGAGAGAATGGAATTTCTTTAAACCCTAAGAAGTATTTTTTTTTTGTGTCATAAAAGGAAAGTTGTTGGGACACATTTTTTCAAAGGAAGGGATCAAGATTGATCTAGAGAGAGTTCAGGCCATCTAGCAAATTCCTCTTCCATCAAGTAAGAAAGGTGTCCATTCTTTCTTTGGTAAGATCAATTTCCTAAGAAGATTCATCCCTAATTTTGTAGAACTTACTATGAGCATTGCTCACATGATGCAAGGAAAGAAAAATTTGGTTGGTCCTCTGAAGGGAAGAAATCATTTGAGGACATTAAACAAGCTATTGCAAAGACTCCAATCTTGGCATGCCCTGACTTTAGCAATATTTCATTATCTATTGTTATGCCACTGAAAATACCCTAGTTGTTGTGTTAACTTAGAAGAATGTTGAAGATCATGAACTCCCAATTACATTCATGAGTTATGTCTTGAAAACTCATGAGTTGAAGTACACCATGATGGAGAAACATGCTTTTACAGTTGTCAAAGCTTGTCAAGCAGTTTAGGTTTTACATCCTTAATTCTCATTCTGTGGTGCTGGTGCCTAATACAACAATCAAATCCATTCTTACTCAAAGAAGAATTTGGAACCAAGAGAGGTAATTGGGTAGAAAAGGTGAAAGAGTATGATCTTGACATCAAGCCAACAAAGCTAGTTCGGGGTAAGGGCCTGTGTGAAATCATTGCTTGAGGGAGTTGTTAAGGAGTTTTCCAAAGATGGATTTGATGTCCTTATTGTTCTATGCCTCAGCTCGACAGATATATGGTATGCTGACATTGCTCACTTTATGACCTATTGAGAATTTCCATCTCACTTGAGTGCAAAAGAGAAGAGAGCAATTGAATTGAGGTCTTCACAATATGTGTTATGGGAGAATGTTTTGTTCAAATGAGGCATAGATGGAAGGTTTTTAAGATGTGTAGACAAGGAGCGACAAAATAATTTGTTCTTTGATTTTGATGACCAGGCTTGTGGAGGTCATTTCTCCTCTGTTGTAATAGCTCATAAAATACTTCGTGCTGATTATTATTGGCCCACTCTAAGAGATGTATCAAAATGGGTTGGTAAATGTGAAGCGTGCAAAACATTTGTTGGAAGACCTAAGTTGGTTGCTTTTCCTCTTAAGCCTGTAGTGATTGAAGAGCCATTTCAATAATGGGGTTTAGACTTCATTGGAGCACTCAATCCATCTTCCAATGTTGGGCATACCCATGTGTTGACTACCACATATTACTTCACCAAGTGGGTGGAAGCCATCCTAGTCAAGAGCACTACTTCTGAGGTAGTTTGCAACTTCATTAAGGAGAACATATTGATCAGGTTTGGGACCCCAAACAAAATTGTGACTGAAAATGCTTCCAAATTTTCTTCTACTAAGATGATGGACTTTTCTATGGGTATGGGATCTCCCTTGCTCATTCTTCATATTACTACCCCCAAGGGAATGGATAGGTAGAATCAACAAACAAGAACTTGGTGAACATAGTTAGAAAGCTTGTAAATGATTCTCAAAGGAATTGACACAAGAAGCTATATGATGCACTTTGAGCTGATAGAATTACACCCAAGAGAGCAATTAGAATGTCTCCTTTCCAAGTGGTGTATGGTGTGGAAGCTCAGCTACCAATCATGGTGGAATTTCCAACTTGCATCTGATGAAAACCATTGAAGATTCAAGTTTTAGTAGCTCTTTAGACAAGAGGATCATGTACCTTCAAAATATTGATGAGGACAGATTGCAAGTGGTCAACAAAATAATAGCTCATCAATTGAAAGTGAAGGATTTGTTTGACAAGAAAGCCAAACCCAAATTTTTCCAAGTAGGAGACATTGTGCTGCTTTGGGAAAAAAGACATGAGCCACGAGGAAGCCATGGTAAGTTTGATTCTCTTTGGCTTGGTCCTTTTAGAATTAGAAATTTTGTTGGAGAGAACTCTTTTTATCTAGATTACATGGATGGATCTCCTCTCCCACTTCCTTATAGTGGGTAGTACTGAAGTTGTTTAAGTCCTAGGTGACTAGGCGGTCCTTCTATATATTTTGTATAGTGTTTTGGTTTTGGGTCGTTCCTTTGTGTTTTGTTTTTGTTCTTCCTTTTTGGTTTGTTTTTTTGTGGGTTTTACTTGTTGGTTTTCCTTTGACTCTATTTTCCCAATGGATAAGGCACTAGTATTCTTTCCTAGTTTTTATATGGTTCTTGATCTTTCCTTGTCCCTCTGTCAAGTCATCCCCTAGAAATATCCAACTATTTTCGCTCTCCAAATTCCCCTCTTTTAAAGTCAAGTTTTGAAAATTTTGAGTCGATACCTTGGAGTATTGGATCACGTCGAGCCTAGTATTGTTTGTAGTTTTCCATTCCATGGAGAACAATTTGAAAGTCGGGCATAACGGTGGATTTTTTCCCCTTCTTTTATTTTTATTTTTTTCCTACAGAGTCAGAATGACAGGCGTATCTTCCCCATTAATTTTTTCCCCAGCATCCATGGGTAGTATGTGGACATCTCTGATTGGATGTGGTTTGGCCATGTTTCAAGAAAACAAGAAGCCTCCATGCATCCAAACAATGCAACTCCAAGGGTAGGGCCCGGGGATAGTCCTCAAATAAGTGCAGGTCTTTCCACATGTCCCAGGTCCAAAATGAAAACAAAACAAGCCCAAATCGGCTAAGTATGGAAGGTTCAATAGATGGCACCACGTGCCTCATGGACATAACTTCAATGGTCAAAGCTAGGGGAATTTCTCAAAATTGTGCCAGTCTTCCATGTGTCCCAGGTCCAAAAAGGGACAAAGTCAATTATTTAAATTGACTAAGTATGAGCGGGTCAGTGGAAGCTTCCACATGCCTCAATGGCACGATTTCAAAAGTGAAACCAAAAGATTAGTTTTCAAATAATCACCATCTCTCCATGTGTCTAGGGGTCAACATAAGTCAAGAAGGATATAGGCCCGAATCAGCTAAGTATAAAAGAACCAACGGAGCTCTCCATGTGTCACTTTCCACTGACGCAACTTCAAAAGAAAAAAATGCAAAAGGCATTCACAGTGACATTTCAATTAAGTCTCTCTCACATGGATGGATCGAATTTAAATTTTGTAAAGGCGGGGGGATGGATGGATGAGATTCAATGCGTCTGGTTTTTCTACCAAGTGTGAAAATGGCTAGGGCGTTTGAGAGGTTCGACAATTGTTTCTTAAAGGAGTTTCATCATTTTTTCTATAACCGATTGTAACCATTCTTGAAAACTATTTATCAAATTTTCCATGCCAATGATTGGGGACCCCGAGACTCTAGAAACTAATAGATTTGAAGTAATAAATACAAAAGTTTTCCTCTCTCTTCTTCTTCTCTTCTTCTTTCGTGTTTGAAATTTGGGAATCATTCATTTTTATGATAGGGAACTTTATGTCCTTGTTTATTAATGTCTAGAACTTTACGTCTATGGAATTATATTGGTTATGAAAGTAAGTGATTCTATTATGCAACTTTTTGGTTCAATACGTATAAGGTGATACTCTACCCTCTATTTTTCCTAAAAGTGTTGTTATGTTCTTTCTCCATCATCTCCTTAACTCTTCTATCCTTTCGTATTGATGATCTTTGAGCATTAAATGTTTCAAAGTATCGACTCCACACTTTTAAAGTTGTACATTTGTATATAAGTTTTGTCACTTGCTTTCAATAAGGGAACCTCTCCCATTAAAGAGGAGGGAATTTCTATCCCCTAACCGTGGTTGTTAAAATGCAATATTAAAACCCAACACCGCTAAGATTAATTTTTGCTTTGGAATACGGATCTTATCATTTTTGAGATGTCTTTAATATTAAAATATGTAGATTTAAATAATTAAAACACCTTGTAGCCTAGTGGACGTTAGGTCAATGACATTCAAGAGATGTGAGACACTTCCATGCTCATTTAGTATGATTTTATTGAATGTCAACACAACTAGAGAATTACCGAAGATATTACGAAGAAACAAGAAGATGGAAAAAATCTAGTGTGGGAAAATGTAATTAATTGTAAAAACATTCCGTAAATATTTTAATATTTAAATTTAGATATCAAATAAATCAGAAAACCATTTCCTATATATTTTCATATTTAAATATGGATATGAAATTAATTAAAATTACTCTGAACCATCCCAAATATTTTTGTATTTAAATATAACTATGAGATAAATTAAAATTCTTTTACCAAAGGAAAACTTATAGTAAAAAATTTAATAATTTTTTGAATTTTATTGTAACAATATTCCCAAAGATAGACTCCGAGATCAACAATAGAAATCATAGTGATATCCAAAAATAAGATCCTTATAATTGGTTTTTTGATCTAAGAGCATCTCAAACATCTTTGACATCCTCAATGGTTGCGTTAACAAATGCTATAACCCATTTAACAAGTATTTGTCTTCTAACCTAGAATCTATGTTAAATTTTTTAGTAATTATGTAGTTCCCCACATCATTGAAATTTTTCTCTAAAGAGTCATCTATAAGCACTGTATTTTTACAATGGTATGATGCATTAAACCACCACCAAATGGAGTTAAGATTCTTGAGATATAATTTGGGATTCCTAGAACCTTCATAATTGGTGTGTTTGGTCTCGACGCAATCTTCCTATGTAAATATGAACTCGAAGCTTCTAACCTCTAAGAAATTTTTTGAAGGAATGAAGGCATCATGTCATCAACATTTGACTTTCTCGCTGATGTCCATAGTGTTATTTTGAAATGATTTTTACAATGTTACAAGAAATCTTTCACATTTGGTCTAAGAAAATAATTTTTGTTTTCATCTCGCACTAATAATGTTTTTTAACTTCTTCTATGATGAATCAGCCTTGTGGATGGTGTGTGCCAAAACACTGTTTATTTCAAATATGATCAGTTTTATGTTACATGTGTTCTTATCTAAAAATGAAGAAAAAAACAAAATCAAATGGTTTAGGGAAGTGAATCAATCCAAAATTAAAAAAATGTGCCCCTTTTGTTATTGTTATATCAAAAAACTAATGGTTGTAGGTAAAAAAACAAAGGGTGCGTTCCTCATTTCTTATTGTAATAGGAATTTTTTTTTACAATTTTTTGAATCGAATGTAATGTTTCAGGGCGACGAATCTCTACAAACCGTATTGTAGTTATTTCATTTCATATGAATGTGGTACTCAATTATTTTATAGATAATAATTGGAAATAAGGCTCCAAGGGCCTATTACATAAGAGATATTACAATAAAGATCCACTAAAACAAAAAGTATCTATAAAAAAAAACACACAAAAACGGCCCAAGTCAAAAAGATATTGACCCAAATAGAGCCTAGCAAAAACAAAAAACAACAGCAACAAAACACAACACCAGTCAACAAAAATTCAACAACCTGGCCTTAAACACACTTTTCCCTAGTCCTCGAGCTCAAACTAACACCATCCACTTGGAAATCTTCCTCATTAGAAGAACTGATATCCAGCTGCCTCTTCTTACCTTTGTCCTTAGCAACCATCCCCTGGAGGGTATCTACCCTATTTTCTAAAACTTTCAACTTGACATTCATCCTCTACAACCCCCACAACAAATTCTGATTTTGAGCTTTAACCTGACTAACCATATCCTCTAGAGCTTCAATTTTACTAGAAAAGAAGTTAAAAACTATGTTTCCTTCCACCAACCCTTCCTTAGGCATATACTCTTCAGCTTCCCCAACAAGGTTTTGTAACGTAGTCACCGCATCCACCTCCTTCATAGCTCTCTCTTTCATTTTCTTAAGCCTAATCCTATCAGCTAGAGAAATATGGTCTTCCCAGTCATCCCCCAATCTTATACCAGCCCCCTAGTTTACAAATTCAGCTTACCCGATTTAACCAACAAAAGGATTAAGCCTTGATGAAGAAGGACCTCCATTTTTTCCTCTTTAAAATTTTTAACCAAAAATTACAGAGAATTAAAAAAATAAAAAGGAATACTCATCCTCTTACCTCTACAAAAATGGTTCGAAGCATTAAATGTTGAGAATGTAGCTTTTGGTACTTCCCATCCAAAGTAATATACTTCATGATATAGAAAAACTTCAGCCCACCTCCCCAACAAATATTTTCAAGCAATACCATCCTCCATGAAACAAATTTTCTCATCATTATCTAAAAAAATATGGACTTCCTCTTGAAGCTGAGACCTATCCTTAAACACTTTACAACCCCCACAATCCATCTTAGTAACACTTCTAATGAAATCCTTAGAAACTAGGAAACTTACACCCCTCATAGAAACAAACCCATTATCCCAAGCCATAGAAAATTCCCTCGAGATATTTTCATCAGCCCCCTTAAACTCGAATAAAATACAAAATACCACCATCCTTAAAAATATCCCAAAGAAAATAATCTCTTTCCAAGCTCACCGACAAAGAAGGCTCAACCCTAACCCTAGCCCCACCCATCTCGAACCAACAACTAAAACAAACTTGAAAGAACCTCGTATAAAAACTTGAACCAAACCTTTAAATAACTAATCCAAACCAATGCATACCCTGTAATGATTTTCACAATAAATCTCACCCATGGTGAAATTATTTCTAGGATGTCACATATCCTTTTCTCATGCCCGAATCTATCTTTCTGCATTAAGCACGAATTTTGGTATTCATTTTTTATTTTGGAAGAAAAATATAGTATTCAACCATGCTCATAATTAATTTAGGAAAACATATTTGATTAATAAAATATATTCAAAGTTTTGTTACAATTAATTTTTTTCTATTAATTCACATACACAACTTATACACTCATACTCTCAACTTATAATCAGTGAAAATATAAATACTCCCAACTTATATTTGTACAATCTCAACATATAAAATAGTTAAGTAGAACCATCATAATAACATATGAACATATTTTCTTTACAATGTTAAGTAGTACCATCATAATAACATTTTGAAATGATAAGTAGTTATTTAACATTTTCTCTCTCTAAATATTTGATGCCCTCTACCACACTCAATACTTGAGACATTATTAGTGATAAGTATTTGTACAAACCAATCATCAAGCACATATCTTTTATAAGATATTCTAATGTGGTTTTCATACCAACCATAATTTTTTTAGGAGGTTTTCCTTTGCACCTAATATAATACACAATGTGTCTTTTGAAATTTAGGAAACATTGTTTCTACTCTAAACCTTTTATAGATATCTTATTGCAATTCCATTGACTATATTACAATGTTCCTTTCCCGAGTGACTACTTTATTCAATTTAGTTAATTTTTTTATTGAAGGCCTTTATCATCTTCAACATCATTAGAAGTGAGATTGTTGGACCAGAATCCCACTTCAATTTTTTTATAATGACTTTATAAATTCATCCAGGCTACCTCACAGGTTGATAGTCTCCTTGTTGAACTTGAATGAAATATCCTTAGAGGGTGATTGGTTTTTCTCATATAAAAATCCCTCCAAATCTAAAATAAGTAAAGTAATTCTTGTGGCTAACTGTAGGGAAGTAAATAATTTTTATTTTAATCAGCCACATATCAATTCTAACCAATTGAAATAAACAACATTTTAGCTTGCGGCTACCACTTACTAATCAACCTCAGTGTCAGGATCGCATAGTCTTTACCCACAATGGATCCTTTGATGAAATATCTATTTCAAATAAACATTAATTTATTCATAATCTAGTTATTATGATGAAAATGAAAGCATAATTGAAAAAACATAGTGGTCTTCATGGTAATATGGTAAGTTTAATATCAACACTTTAAGAGGCTACCACTTACCGAGTGATCTTGTGGCTTGGCTTGCATCGCCTTTACCCACTGTTGGTTCTTTTGATTCAATATTTATTACTAATAAACATTAACCAACTCATAATTGATTACATGCTATGGAAAATGAAAGCTTGATTAAAATATCATAGTGCTCTCTGTGGTAATATGGTAAGTAAAATATCAATTGTTTTCTATCTTGTGAATGACATTTAACGGCCACTAGGGTATGATTATATTCATTGAAAAATCCTTTGAAGACAACATTCCTAAGCTATTGATGTGGATTAGGGACCACAAGGCTATGCCATCATTTCATGGAATAAGCATCGAAACTAATGTATGTTAGTTATGAAATAGTAACTACAAACTATGGAGCATTATATGCCACCATGAACATTTGAAATAAGTTATTTGGTTATTCTTCCTTTGAAAATGGTCCCTCTTCTAGAGTTAGTTGATATTGTTTCCTATAAATTTATGGGCCTTATAAATGGTTTTATTTAAAAATACATGTGGCTAACATACCAGGTTCTGATTGCTTATTCGTGATGGATACCCCCATGCCCTCCACGGTTACTTTTTCTCGTCAAGTTGTTGGTTGTTTGTATAAACAATTAATTTTCTTATAATTTTTTCGATTATTAGTGGATTTTTGTTTACAAATACACATGACTAACATACCAAGATTTCATTTTGTATTCATGCAAGATGTGCTCATGTTATCATCATATGTCATCGGAACTATAAAAAATAGAGTATTGTTAAATAAATGAAAACCATGGAAATTGAAAATAGAGATCATTAAAAATATTTATAAAATGATTGAAGGTTAATCACCATGTTGAACTAGTTGTAACATCAATTTGAAAGGGTTGTAAATCGGTTACTTCCTTAGTTTTTTGGTTGTCTGCATAAATAATAAATGTATAAGTAGATTATATTAGTTCAAATCCATTAAAAAAATCACTTGTTCAATTTTTCTTTGAGATGAACCTTTCTTCATATGAGAATAGTAATGTTTCAAAACATTTCTTGACTATGTGTCTCAACAATAAAAACAACAGATAGATTAGAATCAACTAATGCATGTATTGTGACACTACTTCCGTAAAGCACTATTATTAGAGAATTTTTAGAACAACATCAAGTGAACATATCAGCCCAAAACTCATAAGATCATTCGCAAGGAAAAGGATGGATGTTTCCTTGTAGGAAAATTTCACTTGTAATTACCAATTCATGTGGTAGTTTCTCCATCCAATCCCTAGTGAATTATTCTCTATCATCATCATTATTGTCATATTTGTGCACACTAGTTATTATGTACATAAGAAACAAACTTTTAAATTTCCCGTTGCTATTATAGAGTTTGTAACATCCATCTAGAATTGATTATCCACTGTCTTTAACCTTTTCCATGTATCTTTTTACTGTTTCTCTTAACATTTTTGAATAATCAATTGGTATGAGAAAAATAATAATAAAATCCAACATGCTGGTTCTAATAACTATTAGCAGCTCCATTATTACATTAGAAGAAATATTGCTAGACAAATTGTAAAAATCAACGATCACACATTCAACATTGAAAGGATTGGTTGTAGGAATAGCTGATAAAGTTGATGAAAGATGGAATGGATATGCATTTGGACAAGTATAATATTTTTTTCTTCCATCCTTGCTAGTATATTTTCTTCCATGGGAATCATATAGTTGTCTAATATTGTTTGAGCCTCAATGGGAAGAAATTCTTCCACTTCGGGGTCTTTTTCCGTTTCACCTTTTTCCCTATTTTGGAATCAAATTTTATTTTTCCTTTTCTCTCTTAACCCAACAGTACAAACAACTAGTGGTAGTTTGATTCATGACATTTAAATTTTTAAATTACATTGGATTCATCGCTAGCAATTGGCAATAGAATATTATCTAGATTTTTATTTTTTAAATAATGTAGAACTTTTTCTCTCATTTTTTTGTCTCCTTTTATTCTCTAGAAGTAAGAATCAAATGTCTATGCTATTACGATTTCCTTAATAGAGAAAGTTAACCAGACATCCCTTGATTGCAATTTATCATCTAGTACTGATAGTTCTTTGTTGTTCATTCCTCTAACATCCCTGAATGAATTGGATGTGAATATTTCTAATGAATTTTGCTAAAAGTTAACTTGATTATATTTAATAGGTGAACAAGCAAGGCCACCTGATCTAAAAAATGATTTTTTTGTCCATTTAGTCCATATATCATCGAAACAATAGAAAAGTCCATTTGTCATATAGAATCTCTATTTTTTACACTTGGAAAATTGAAAGGCATTGATTCTCAAAGATCTGCATTTAAAGGACAAACATATTTATTTTATCTTTTTATATGATGAAAGTAAATGTTAATAACCAATGCAATAAAATTAAAATACATTACCTTCCACTCTTCTATCTTTTTTTGTCAATCCGGGCCATTGAGGACATCCTAGTGATTGCCAAACTAATCTAGCTTTATAAAACAAATCAATAAACTTGGTTTCTATCCAAGTTTTGTTTAATTCATTCTATTATTTGAAAATATTAGTAATGGATTCGGTAGATGCTCACTACTACAACATGGGCTGTTTAGAGACGTATATTAGAGACAAAAAGTACAAATTCGTCTCTAAATTACAAATTCGTCTCTAACTTACCTTTTTGTTTTCAATGTATTAATTTTATTGTGGTCTTTTCTATTTTTCTCGCCTTTGACCGTGCACTGTCACAAGAAGGGAATGGAGTATTTGGGGAAAACAAATCGAGGGTTTGTAAAAAGTTCGCAAAAATTTTTGCAAGAGAAGAGGGAGGTAAAGGATTCACGACATCACTAGACCTGCCATTCGATGTCTCGCCAGCGGGTAGGCATCACCGTTATCTCTCCAGCAGGGTATGAAGCAAGCATATCAATGGCTTTATATATGAAGAAAGAAGGGACTTTTTCTTGTTTGATAATTCCATCAGGGATGTCATGAGGTAAAATGAGTATGTGTGGTTGAAGATATTGTTTATGCCCTTGACAGCAAGGTGGGACATTGTATGACATCAGCGAAAATGCAGTGCGAAAGATGCCATAGACGAGGGCATAACAGACGTTTAGTTTCCTCCACCCAGTTATTCCGTCGCTCCTCAAGGTAAGGTATTTATGGCGCTGGTGACATATACGGGAATCAAATCTGAACGCATTAATTTTGGTGTTTAGGGTATTTACCGGGGAAGCTGTATGACCTGGAATCGTCGAAATAAGGAAGTCTAGGTTAGCTCAAGCAGGCGGTGGAGGCGTTCTGTCAGAATGGAGTGCGGTGCGTGGCCGACATTGTCATAAACCACAGGACGGGATCAAAGTTGGACGACAATGGAAACTGACGGCAGAACAAACAACGACCGACTGGACTGGGGTGCATGGGCCATTGCTCCCAACGATAAGTCTTACCCGGCCTGCGGCTCTGGTAATGCCAAAATGGGTAAATACTACGAAGCGGATCCCGACCTAGACCACACAAACCCTCGAGTGTAAACGGAGCATTCCGACTTGATGAATTGACTTAAATCAGACATCGGCTTCGACGGCTGGAGATTTGACTTCGCCAAGGGATATGTCGGAAACCTGCTAGGCCTGTATGTGTGAAACACTAGCCCCGTGTTGGCCTTGGGAGAGGTTTGGAATGGCCTCTCTTTTGGAAATAACCATGATATTGTATGGGTTTTGATGTCTATTTTTTTACATCGTTGTTTTGAAATAACCCTTTTGTTTGATAGATATATGGCATTTTCAAATAAAAAGAGAGAATGGACTCGAGTATGCAGAGGCATGGCCTGTATCAACTTGAAACAGAGTGGCATGGTCTGTATCAGGTTGAAACAGAGTGTAGAGGAAGGGTTTCTAGGAAAATAATTATAACCATTCAAGATCTATAACGATTATAGCCTATACAAAAATGAAAAGGAAGAAATATGGAGGCATCAATGGATCACACCGACTAATATTTAAGGTAACTTAGGTTTTTTTTTGTTGATTTGGGTATTGATATCCTTTAAGATTGCTAACACGAAATAGGATTTCCTTGCTAACCTGTTGTTCTACAGGATTCTCATGTTCCATTTCCTGTGTGGTGTTTGTGGTTAGATGTGGGAATCCATGCTGTAATGTACATAGGTGTTTCTACTGGAAGCTACTTTAGCCATGTTCTTGAAAAAATCATTTGGAGAGAGTCGAGTCACAGGGCTTCAATTTTCTTATTCAGGTATTTTTCTTTCTTTTTTATTTAATGTATACAAAGCCATGGATTTTAAAAAATAATCAAAACTATGTTTGAATCCTTTGCTTTTTTATTTGTGAATATTGTCATGTTTGCATGGTACCCTTGTTTAACTTGGGAAAATTTTAGTACCCCTGTTCAACTAGGGAAAAATTTTGTAGCCTTGTTCTAAGTATAATAAGTCATTTCTTCCAAATCTACACAGATCTCTTGTGTTTGTGGACGGGTTTACTCATCGAGTTTAAAATTATAAGGAATTCTTTAATGGGTATGTGACTAGATTTAGGTACAAGTCTTCCTCATATGCAAATAACCAACATTAATAGATTAAGAATTTAGGCAAACATACAGTTTCTTTGCATGAATTTTTAGGTAGTGGTTGTGGAAAGATTTATCCCATATTTAAAAATATTCATTACTTAGTATATTTGGAGTATTCAGACCCCTTCAAGTCAAACCTAAAATTTTGAAACTCATAAAATAAATGAACAATGAAATAAAATTTGGAAATTAACTCAAATAGTTTTTAGATCACATGCCGCTTCGAGGGGGCAACCTCCTTTAAACAAGCTCCATACAATAATATTTGTAAATACATTTCATGGCCTAAACACTCCTTAATATATTAGTTCTATTCTAGAAATGTGAGATAATACTTAATAACTTACGAGACGACTTACAACGCATATGCATATATACTACATTACTAAGGAAAGGAGAAAGGTAGGACGAATGGTCTTAACAAAAAGAGGGGTTCGAGTAAGGACAAAGATGGGGACTTCACCCCCTTTATTCTAATAAAACCCATCAAAACAGGTAAGCATGTTAGAGTCCTTCCCCTTCTTCTTGGGATCCATTGCACATGCTGCAGGACTGGATTTTCTTCTCTTGAAGTCATCTACCATCACATACTACCCAAGGTAAGGGCTGTGGAAGCTTCAGTCTTCAACCTCTTAGTCCCCATTTTAGGCTTGCTAAGGCCAGCCGACTCATCAACCAGTTTAACAAACTATAAGACACAAGGCTCGTCAGCAGTCTAAGTTGTAAGATGCACACATTGTTCTTTCTTTGTGGAAGGTGTAGATGGTGGAGCACACAAGTGGAGACCCATCCCTAATAAAAGGAGAGCAATCGGGGGCGAGGGTGTCAGGGTACGAGGGTTAAGCTAGTTTTACCCTAGAGGAGCACATTTAGAGCATATTCAACGGGTTTTTAATCCAAGCTACTGCAGCAATAACAACCCAACCTTGCCACCATACCACATCCCAAAGCATATTTTAGTAATTCAACAAAATTCCTACCAACAATAAATCATTGCATACCCTATGAGCCTATCTATCTAAAGCATTTAACAAGCCCCTAAGAGCAATCCACTGTATCAAAGCTCTGAATATTTAGTCCCAGTGCCATCCCAGGATCAGAAGAGTCGGAATATGTAAAATATTAATTCTCACACTCCCCTGAATTTTAAATGGACGCCAAATTCTTCTCCAGAACAGTTTAACAAGTACCAGTTTAATTGGGCAAACTTGTTAATGGCTCAAGCTTATTTATCTTGGCAACCAACAAAGAGACCATATGACACAATAGACATCACCAGTGGGGACGAGAAGATTAAAAGGTATCCAAAATAAGTTGGCAGCTTATGATGCTCAAAAATAGGTAAGAGGAAATTACAGGTGGTAATGTATCAGAAGCACATTCGTGGTTTGAATCCACAGGTTTCTACCAGGGCACAAATCAATAAGAAATTAAAAGAAGCAGAATAAAGCCAAAACCACAACAGATATGATGGTAAAAATAAATCAAAATGCTATACTTAGGGAACGAAGGCATTACAGGATGCCAGTAGGCTACTTACCATGGCTAATTATTAGGCATGTTCAGATATATATTTAGGGTGTTGTCTTCTCTAGCTTATTTGTTTGTTTGCTGACTTTTACCCTTGGTTAGTGTGTTCTGTTAATAGATTCATTTCAGACATGTTGTAGTTTACCCCGATGCTTCATTGGAAGCTAGGCAGTCTCAGTGGTCTTCAGATGAGGATTTTTGGGTGCTGTCTTCTATAGCTTAATTGTTTGTTTGTTGATTTTTAGAATTAGTATGTTTTCTATTTAGAATAGTCATATCGGACACATTGTATTGTCATGATTATGGGTCTTAATCAATGGTTCTTAAAACATCAGGGATGTCTGTTTCTTTGAAATAGAGGTACATCCGAAGCTTTGGTTAACATTTTATATGAATAATTGGCCACCAATTCTGAAAGAAGAAAAAAAAAATTATGTTAAAAAATACACCTATTGGAAAGAAAAAACAGCTCACAATTTTTTTTCCCAACTATATGCATCACATGACTGTTACTTACAGTATAAACTTTCTAATTCTTATTAAAATTTTCATTGCATACTCCATCTGAACTTTTGAGTTCATGACAAGGGGACTGTTAGTTGTGGCACTATAATAAGTGCTCATCAACTCTTAAAGTTCTGCCATGCCATTCTATCAAAATCAAACCACATTTGATTCAGTCAAACTTTCTTGGTTTGAATCCAGTTTACAAAGTAACCAACGGAATGAGGAATTTTAAATTTGACGTAAATATTTTTATAAATCCGAAATATAAATAACGACATACTCAGCCCCATATACCTTCCCCCCCCCGCCCGCCCCCCACCCCAAAAAAGTACAATTTTATATTATTCTCATCTTGGATCAGCCAGGCCTACATAAGTTACCCAAATCAATTTATTTGTAGCTTATGTGTGATTCACCAATCCACAAATGACAAAATTCACCGTCGCCATTCAAGTGACACGTCACATTATTTTAAATCGTAGCAAACAACAATAAATAAACTGATCTGGCATTAAAAGAGCCTCATTACTCGAATTTCATTCAAACGTTGAAAATCTAATCTGTGGATAAGAAGTGCCTAATTATTCAGATTTCAAAGATGTACTTGGTTACATAGTTTGCATGATTGGAATTTTAAAATAAGAGAATACTTCCTCAAATAAAAGGGGAGTTCAATAAAAAGAATTGCATTACCTGTAAATGCAAATCCACACCAAAAGACTAAAACTGGGGATCTTGGGAAGGCGCTTACAATTTTCAATTTATTGTGGCCTTTCTTATGCAGGAGGTTCCAAAAGAAGAGTTTTATAATTCATATTTTTTAACCAAATAACAATGCCAATGACCTACCCATTACATCACATTAATAAAGATTATATGGTGGTTACATGTCCAAACCCCAATGCTGCTATTATCTGATATACCAGAAGAAAACAAAACAGAAGAAACACAAAACAAAAAGATTATAGCATTTGTCACAACACGGGCATTCATTTCTGGATACTGATAATACAAGTGTCTACTTAAACAATGGATCTTATTAAAGACTTCTTGTGAGGAAATCAGAAAGCAAATAGTTGTAAATCAACAAGCCTGCATCAAAAAGTTGACACTCGGTGTTTTAAGTTCAAAAGATACAAAAGCAACCAAAATGAAAAGTCTGAGCCTAAACTGCAAAAATGAGATGGCCTGATGAAGCTGTAGTATATGCTGTTCATCTTTATTTCCTCTGGCAATGATGAGTTGAAAGGAATGAATTCAGGCAGCAGCACCTGCTTTTGCTTGCTTGTTTGCAAAAGCAATCCCCTTCTCAATGCTTCCCTTCAATTCTGGCTTAAGTGCTTCTAAAGCATTCTGTTCATACTCAGTCAGCTCCTCAAGAATATCAGGTAATACTGCTTCAACACCTTCTTTTCCAAGTTTAATCCTAGATGCAAAGAACGGTAATTCTGTCAATTCAGATTGAACATAGGAGCACTCATACACCTCTGGATCACCATCAAGCGCGCGAAGAGAAGATTCGACAAATCTGGCAGCAGCATAAGCCATGGAAAGAGTTGCAGATCCAGCACCTGCTTTTGCTTCAACAACTTCAGTTCCAGCATTTTGAATTCTAACTGTTAGCTGTTCGATCTCCTCTTCAGTGAAGGTTGCATAAGGCTCGGTTTTTGACAACAAAGGAAGGATGGTAATTCCTGCATGACCTCCAACAACTGGAATATCCACCATAGCTAGCATTAGATCCTTCTTCTGAGCAACAAAAGTGTTCGCTCTGACAACATCCAAGGTTGTAACACCAAACAATTTTTTTGGATCATAGACACCTCTCTGCTTGAGAACTTCAGCTGCGATGGGTACAGTTGAATTCACAGGGTTACTGATGATGTGAATGAAGGCATTGGGGCAGTTATCTGCAACGGCTTCTACCAAGGACTTGACAATACCCGCATTGATGTTGAAAAGGTCATCACGCGTCATCCCAGGTTTCCGTGGAACTCCTGCAGGGATCACTACCACATCTACACCCTTTAAACAATTTCCCAACTCAGTAGGACCAGTAAAGTCTTGAACCTGTGCAGGACTGTTGCAGTGGCTTAGATCTGCAGCAACTCCCTTCACATTTGCAATATCATAAAGATTCAAACCAGAGACCAAAGGAAACATTTTAATCAATAGCGAGAGGGGTTGCCCAATCCCTCCTGCAGCACCAAGGATGGCAACTTTAAACCCCTCAACTGATGACGGAGCCTTACCGGCCTTCATACTAACTTGTCTCTTCTCTGACATCCTTGGAATACCTAAAGAGGATCTAAGAACTGCATTTGTCTCACGAATTAAAAGAGCTGCCTCAGATTCGCAGGATATACCAGCTTTCAGCCCACTAAAGGCCTTGAAAGACATTTTGCTAGGAAACTTGACTGCACAAGCCTGTAGATGTGATCCAACCCCAGATAAACGGGGTTCAGAAATGGATGGTAAAACCCAGAGGCAGAAACCTTGGACATTGATAAAGTTGCAGATGCCATTATGCTCCTCACCACCTGAAAAAAAGTCAAGATTTCCTACTCAGCAGATTAAAATCATGTAGCAATCCCACACAATGCCTTTGACTCATATAGTTTTTGACCGACAGAAGAAACTGGTGACTATAATAGTCATTTTAGGATTCATTTGAAGTGACTGAACGGAGAAAGAGGGATTCGAACCCTCGGTACAGATAGTCTGTACAACGGATTAGCAATCCACCGCTTTAGTCCGCTCAGCCATCTCTCCGAGATGGGAGATATAGAATGAATAGAGCTAAAATTTTGAAGCTAAAGACCACGAAAATACAATTGTATTGTTCATTCCGTTCTAAATTACTCTTCGATTTCTCTAGCCCGGCCAGTATCTGGCCAGGCTATGATCTTCCCTATATCAGGAATAATTGAATAAATTATTAATACAGTGCTTTACCTAATCTGAAAGCTAAAATGCTTGTTATAAAAGCAGCAAAAAGGGCTATCAAAATTTGACCCTCTGATATCATTTCTTTATTTCCTCTCCAATAACTTTTTAATTCATTATTTAGATAGAGCCCTCTATTTATTGTATTATTTTAATAATACAAGCTGTTCAAGGCTATAATCTGGATGAAATGTTGTAGATTGAAACTGGATAGATCAGATTAGGATGATAAAAGATTATAAAAAAAATAAAAAAAAAAGAATAATAATTATTTTTGACTTGACCCCCCCCCTTTCTCTCTGCCATGGAGGAGCCGAATGAAATTTTCATGTTCGTTTCTGAATTAGAGGCGTTAATCGACGCCGACTATAACCCCTAGCCTTCCAAGCTAACGATGCGGGTTCGATTCCCGCTACCCGCTCATATTGCTTATTCAAAGCATTTTGTCGTAGGTAGCATTTCATTCG
Source organism: Taxus wallichiana var. yunnanensis (assembly GCA_018340775.1). Taxonomy (NCBI): domain Eukaryota; kingdom Viridiplantae; phylum Streptophyta; class Pinopsida; order Cupressales; family Taxaceae; genus Taxus; species Taxus wallichiana. Next base: position 100,000,611 of record CM031244.1, on the reverse strand, counting down.
AAATTAATTTTTGATGCCCTACTATTCTTTCTCATACAGAAAGCATGGATCTTTAAGTGTGTGGGTTGAGTAACAAATTTCAAGTACTCTAGGAAGGAATGAGAAATATAGTAACCTATAGGTTGGCATCTACTTGTGGAGTAACATTTAGAAAATAAAGAAACAAATTAATCGAGAACAAAATCTAGTAAAGCAAGACAAGACAACGGGTAAAACATTCCCAAAAAAATATTAAGTATAGGATACACATTTTGTACTGAGTACGAAATAACAATTCACACTTCCAGTGGGAACAATACTAAATAAAAAAGGGGTCCTAAGAAGAGGGCTACTGCAACTATTACTTTTTCCCAAGGTAGTTAATACATGCAGCCAATTAACAATAGCTTGGGAAGACTTGCAGGTCCCAAGCTAAGCCAGCAGCAAGTTTTGTTGTCTCTACTTGGGCAGCTTGTGAGCATGATAAGAGACTCACAGATCTTACCCATTTCTGCCATCGTTGCAGATTTCACAGATGGCAGGCCGTCTCTATCTGAAAAAATCAAAACTTAAAAGAGTAACATAGAAAACCATAAATGAACATAAAATCTGTTATTTCATTTTCAGTGCTCACTTATTTGGCAGCAGCAATTTGCTTAAAACTTCAATCCATCGATGACCAGAGAGTATGCAGCTTGTTGCTCCATCAACAATATCATGCACAAGGTTAATTGTGTATCTTATTGATGCTATTCTGGTATTAAATGCATAGAATCAAATTTATTTGAGTAAAATATGTAAAATTTATGGTCTTTTACTTTGTCAGAATTATGCCAAAGTTTTTGCCCAGTCCTACTCCATACCTAAAATGTACCTGCCAAACCCTAGCAGGCATTAACATCAACAACAGCAGAAAAATATATCTTTGCCTCCAAATGCAGAGTCCCAACTGTTAAGGAAGAAAATTTAGGGAGCATTTTAGGAGGCCAAATGCTTTGCAGTGTCTACTGAGAATTTCAAGATGCCAACTGAGCTTGCATCCAACCAATTTTTTCATTTTTTTGTAAATTATTTTTTTCAGTAGGAGACTCTTAATTTTTCAACATCAGCTATTTTTGGAACTCATGGGCTAATTTAGATGCAAAAAGACAACTAATTTATCTCTATAGCATAGGCTGAAATACATCGAAGTGCTCCCTCCATGGGACTAGGAAATAAGAAACACAACTCGTAAAATGCTAATACAAAGATACGAAGGTTTACAATAAGCAGTATGAAGGTAAAGGTAATTATTTACAGTGTTACACGGACGCATCCCCTATAGATGTTCCAAATGTCCTCATGGTTCCAAACATTTCTGAGGACTTGAGGACTTGGAAAGGGCTCCCCCAAATTTTTTAATTCTTATAAAAAAATTGATGCTTTCACTTTTTAAAAACTATTATTGTTATCAAAAGAGCATTAAATTCTAATCTTCAAAATACCTAACAAACATTAAATGCAGTATAGACCCCCTAAATTTCATTAAATAAAGTTAAAATATTTAAATATTAGTTTCTATATATTATTTAATAGTCGTCCCCCTGCTGTCCCCAAAATATGGGTAATTTTTTGCTGTCCTGAAAGCCATGTCCCTCCGTCCCACTGCCCCCGAGACAAAGGTAAAAATGATTATTTGTCACTGTGTCGTACCCAAACTTTGTCAAATTTTCAATGTGGTCCATAAATTGCCAAACTTGTGCTCAAAACAAGAGTCCTTCAAAGACAAACGACTTTGACCAAAGAAGCATCATCAAAAAATGAGTTTTTTAACCCCAAAAAGTAAAAGGAGCCTCTAAAGAGGTAAAGTCATACTGCACCAACTGCACCAAGGGCACCTCAATTTTCTAAGTGGTCAAAAGTTTGTGAGTGAGTAGTCAAATAGAAGAGGAAATTGAGGCAAACAATTTTTCTCAAAAACATTATTGTAAAATGTCATTTTGGCCCTCAAAATTCTAGACGCCCCTAACACACCACTTTCATAGTTTCACACTATGAAACACGCCTAGGGGCACCTCACCTTTTTGGCTTCAAAACACCTTTTGTTCTGGAATTGGGTATGAAGGGAAAAGGTTTTACATCTGGAAAAGAGAAATGGTTTGACGTTTAACTTTTCGAAAAACAATTAAAAAGGGAAAAATTGCCCCCAAAGGACCCCAGGTGCCCCCCGGCTTGCATTTTCATAGTAGAACCAAACTACAAAATGTTCCTCTTAGGGGCATCTAAAACGCCTAGGGCACTTTTTGCCCCAATAAAGTGTTTTTCAACACTTTTTGACCTCTCATTTCCTCACTTCTCCAAATGCAACCCCCTCCTTTGCGCATTTTTCAAATTACTTTGCACATTATCTAGATTTTCCGTACCCTTTTTCATCCTCCATGTGCCCATGTGCTTAGTTTTTAAATCCACTCGTACGTAGTTATTCACTTGCACAATTCTTCATACAAGTGTTTGTTACGCCCCTTCCACAAATGTTCCACCCAAACAAATTGCACATCCTCCACCTTGCTTCCAACAGCATTTTATCAATTTTTTGTGCGAAACGGAGTAAAACCAACCCCTCAAAAAGTCAAGCACCCCTGAGTGCTACGAATCACACCTCCCAGAGGCGTCTAGCCTATTTGGGCTCATTTTCAAAAAAGAATGCACTCACTTGGTCATTGTTGCTCCCACCTTCGAGTTCCCCCACTCATTTTTCCCTTTCAACATACTTTTCTGAAACCCGCTCTTGTTGTCCAAGTTACCAATACACCAAAATGAAGTATCAATACCCATGGTTTCAAGCCTAACACTATGTTGGAAATAATCTTTCTTGAGATCCGAGACTCAATGTTGGGGCAATGCCACCTAAATAATTAATTTCATCACGAATTAATTCTATGCGGAGAATAGATAATGGAAGCATTACATAATTAATAATTGAGTAATCCCTGTGCAGGAGTTTTGTCATGCTTCGTGGCAATGTCTTTAATTAGAGGATTATCCAACATATGGCCAGTGCCCCACGAATTCCCTGGACCTCCCAATGGCGCCCAGGCAGACACATGAACATTCACACTGTTGCAATATCCTCTCAATTTCTCCTGCTGCCAAACAGGATGCATCTCCACCGCTTCTAGATAAACTCAATAACTTTTATACCCAGAAGTCTTGAAACAGGGAGAGGGATAAATATAAAAGGGAAAAAATGTTCATAGTTGGATTTCAAAGAACAACTTTTATGAAGCCAAGCTAATAAGGCTGGACACCTGATTTACGGCGGGAGGAATCTTTTAATAGGTAAGAAGGTCTTCAATCTTTTTAGAGGAAAAATTAATGACTCTGATTTCTCTAGTGAGACCAAGTTGAACACAATCCTCCATTTCTCTCCAAACACCTTGGGTGTCCATTGCAACTGCATCATGTGGTGTTAGATTAGTAAACGTGACACCTTTCTTAACGGCTACAGGCCAGTGGATCAGATACAGATCCAAGTATTCTATCTTCAATGCCCTGGTTTAAAACAAAACCCAATAATAACAATGTTTAGTCCTTGAATCACATGAATGGCAGAGTTTATATGGTATGTTCCTCAAAGATCTTGGTATTCAACACTTTCTAATGTTAAATTATGTGAAAAAATAAAACTGTATTCTACTCCAATGTCTTTGTAGTTCAATGCCTGTTTTTAAAACAAATACGGGGAAAACAATATTTAGCTCTGTAATTACATGAACTTACCGCAAGCTTTTCTTGAGAGCAGAATCACATCCTGGGATAATAAATCACACCGCACCAAAGTTTGGAGGTAACAAAAACTTCATTTCGAGATACAAACCCCTTTTCAAAGGCTTCCTTCAAAGATTCCCCCAATAAACCTTCTCCATGTAATAAACATTTGCAGTATCGAATGCTCTATAACCAACCTAAAATACAAGTATTTACAGAACAAAGATATGATTAAACAATAATAATAAACTCTCAATATTAAATTATTATAATATGGTCTACAAATGACCAAACCCATTAGGGAGGGAGATTATTTCGTCAGGGTTCGGGTAGACAGCCTGTACAATCACGATGAATGGCGTTAAATGCATATTTTAGCATTTAAACAGGCTATAAAGTGCTTAATTACGCCGGAGGCGTGGCTACTGTGAACTAGATCTCTTACGACTACGGCCTCCCGCTTGACCTGCTTAGCGGGCTTGCCACAGGTGTCGCTCAATACATTTGTCTCTTACCTCTCTCCGTTCCCTCCTACTTCACCTGCGTGTCTTTCCGTGGCTGCGTGTCCTGCGCTGTACTAGCGGTGTCTTTTTCTGGCAGGACTCTTCGTATATTGGCGTTTTGTTCTCTCTCTTTTTTTTCTAAAAGATGGCTGTTTTTCATCTGTGGATGTCTTGAAGTGGTTGAAATCATTGCTGAACTGAGAAGTAGGGTTCAGACCATGGATGTTTAGTGTACAACTAGGTGGAAACACAGAACTAGAAGATGAGTACCGAGGAAGTGGGTGCCCAATAGTGTCTTTAAAGAAGGCCAAAGGGTTAGTTTCTGTATTACTACAGAGAATTTCAGAGAAGTGAGCGTCCATGGTCTCATTGAAATTTGGCTATTGAAGACCAAGTTCTGCTTTGATTTGGTGCAAGAGAAATTCACCCTCCCCCATTAAACAAGGCAATTGGGAATTATTGTGAGATTCATTGCTTGGCGACTCCAGCAGCATGCTCTCCAAATCTTCCATTACCATTGATACATTGGAATTGACATTCTCTGTTTCAGCAGCCTGAAATTCATTCTCTTTTCCAATCATGTTTTGGATTTTCCAGCCAACTCCATCCTCGGACTCCATTACACTAAGGCAATCCAACAGTTGTACATCGCACTCATTTTCAGGAAAAAGGCTGCCATCCATTGAGGCTCCAAGAGAACAAGTAGAGGTAGGCCTTGGGCTGCCAATGTCAAGAACTGATGTGGGTTCAGTCTGAGATTCACTCCTGGTCATCCTCCATCAGTGAAGAGCAGGACCATGTTTTTCGTAGGACACTCCTTGCCCGTGCCAAAAGAGGAGCTTGGAAACAGGGTATGGACATCCACCAAAGCATAATAGAGAATGGACTTTTGTCAGATGATGTAGTCGCAGGTGCCCTGTAGACATGTATGCAAAAAGTGGAAGCATTAACAATGTACGTGAACTGTTTGACAAAATGCCTCAAAGAGATGTTGTCTTATGGAATGCCATGATTGCAGGATATGATTGGGTACACGTACAAATTCAGAATGTATCCTTGCTAATTGTAGTCTTCTTGGCCTCTGCAGCAGGCTCTCAAGTTCATCCAGACCCCATTGATCTTGTGCCTACTCTTGAGAAGAATTATGGTATTGGGTTTGAAAAGGTAGAAAAGATAGGATTTGGGCTGCTTCCAAGTCCAGAAGATTTAGCTGTTGATAGAGAAAAGAAGTCATTTTTAACTGGTTGTGGCGATGACTGGATCAAGCGGGTTTGGATTGATGGGAAAGGTGATAAACAACGAGTAGAGAATTGGGAATTTGTTGGTGGACGACCTTTGGGTGTGGCTCTTGGTCCTAATCAGGAGCTCATTGTGTGCGAACTTACCCAGGTAATTTATTTTCCATGTATGTAATTCTGTGTTATAAGTTCTAAGGGTCATCTACTTTCATAAATTTGATGTAAGTTTATATGGAATCATTAGTTTGTTTTGTTCAAAAGTTTTGGATTGAATACTATATTCTTAAAATGAACTGTGTTAGGGTTTGCTGAATGTGACGAAAGACGATTTTTCCCTCTGTATTTGAAATTTCCCGCATTTGATGCTCGAGGACGACTTTATTTGAGTTGCGAGAGATTTTAGTGGTCATCATGAGTGGTTCATAAGGTGTAATATTTACTTGAAGGTTTTGCAGATGGGGTAGAGTAAAGTAAGCGATTTTGATTGTGGGAGGAACTCCATGGTTAAGCACACATGAAGTAGAGTAATTTTGGTATGAGTGACCTCTGGGAAAGCCTTGTACTAATTCACCCCTATGATCTTCACCCCATGTATTGAATGCCAATTGCGTCATTCATACTTGTGAGAGTGATCTGCTACTCATGAAACATGGGTCAATGTGGGAATCATCTCACTTAATTTGATGGAGGCCAAGATGATCAAGTCAAGCCTTCTTTGCTTAAACAGAGAATGAGTTATTGATAGGATTTTAGAGCCCAAAGTCGAAGGTCACCATCACAGGGGTAGAGTTATAGGGGTTTCAAAGTATTAAGCTCTCCAAACATACTCTTAGGCTTATATTACATTCCCTCTCAAAAGTTCGATGGAGGCCTATATGATGACAAGAGTTTCAATGCTACGCTTTCCAAAATCACAATTTGTAACCCTAAGCACATGTTTACTAAGAACAGGACAGAGCATGAGAGATTTAAGAACCAGTGACTCTTCAAGAATATACAAAGGATCCTACAGTTACTGCCTCGTTCCAAGACATACATCCAAAAATACAACTTGTAGTCATCTAGATATCAGGGGAACATGTAAGAATGCTGTACAGACCTGTATCAGCACAGGAAATCCATAGGATTATATGACAATCAAGGCAGAATATAAGGGTTGTCGTAAATATCGACACACCAAGAATATACCGAGGTTCCTACCAAATTCTACATGCCTCCATACGTACAGCAAACCCCTAACAAGCTATTAGCATCTCGATATAAAAAGAAACATATGAAATCTCAGTACAGTCTTGAAAATTCTGGAAAATACAGAGTTTCATAAGATTTGAGGAATAGTAACTGAACAAAGGAGAAATTATAATGTCATGAAATTTGTCTTCATCTTTATTAAATACCTAACACCCTCATACCATTTGTTGGGAGCTCAAGAATACAAGAATCAAATGCAAAACCTTGTTTTTTGGGTTCTTCTCAGAATTGAGACAACATATCTCAAGAAACTTCTCACCTTTGGCTTTCGAATTACTCCTTGCATTCTAAGCTCTGCCACATCCTTCTTGAATTCTCTCTCTTTTGAATGAATCCTCCCACCATCATTTCTTGCATCATATTTCGGTTACAAAGCCTAACCATACTCACTTTCACTAAGGAATTCACCATCTACCATTCCAAGTACTTCACAACCATGTTCATTCATATTAATTTAAAGAGTTATTTAGAATACATTTGCAAGTAATCACAGTATTAAGTAACATATGGCAACATAAAGACTTACAAGAACAATCTCTCTTTCATACTGAGCTATGCAAAATAGATGCACACTTATTCTTGCATACTGAATGCCTCAATTGTAGGGATGGATGGGTCCAAACTACTCTATTTCTACTGCTTGTGCAACAAGCACTTTCTATTTCATAGGTGCTGCAAATCATATAATTCGGGGTGAAGCTGTAAGTTGTTTACACTTATCTTATTACTCGTTGTTTACAAAAGAGATACATTTCATTACGGAGGCACTAAATCTACATGTTTTCAAATTGGTGTGTTTTTAAGATGTCATGCTTTCGGTGGCTCTAATGCTGCTATTATTCTAATAGGTAAAGTCAAGTAGCATCTATTTTCTTCTTGTATTTTGGCTTGTGACTCTGAGTTATCTTTTACAGGATTATGATATGATTGTATAATAACCATATTCATATAATTACTTTTACCGGGCTTCACATGGTCACCGTCTGCAAGTACTCTTTGAGTTTTGATCTGGTGAACATATGTTTGCTTGCAGGTCTTGGGGGATTTGTAGCTTGTGGGGCATTGTCAAAAAGGAATGATGATCCCACAAGAGCATCACGTCCATGGGATGAAGTATGATTATTGGTCCATTATGATGATCCAACAAAAGAATAATGTCATTGATCTCCTTTTGCGTTTTCTAATATCAAAGCATCTCATACTTGATTTTGGGACAACTTTTCAAATTAGCTAAACTAATTGCTCCACTTTTTGACAGGATCGTGATTGGTTTTCATGGGGGATGGAGCAAAATTCGCTTCTTGAGGAATTAGAACATGCAAAGGTACATTCTTTGTCAAGAGGCATCTTTTGCTAGTGATCTGAGTTTAAGGCTATCTAGCTTGTATTTTGAGGTTTGTAATTGTTATATGCTCTAATAGATATGTTGCATTCTCGGTCAGGAATATTTTGCTTTGGCTACTATAAATTTTGTGATTGTAGATGTTCTTTGTTATGAATTATATGTTAATTGGTTTTTTCTATGTGCAGGGAGATATCTAATCACCCAGAAGCATATGTTAGAAGATCATCTCTTTTTTCAGCATCTCGCATATTGATAGCTCTCCATCCATAATTTATAGCAAAATATTTAAGTGGCGGTGATGTTGAGATTGCTAAAGTGCTGGAATGGATTCACACTTGGGCTCTTTGTGTTGTGTAAGTTGATTCTGACTTTGAGTGTTATGCGGTATGTACCATATATTAAGTTTAGTGGAATTATTGATTAGTCTCTACTATAAGTTACACCTTACAGTTCATGAACATCCATATTTATTTCACTATTTATTTGATAAACAAATAGAAACTGAATGTGTTTATAATTATTGGTGATTTTAGATATACAAACTTTTCTGAGGCATATATCATTTAACATTTAGGATTTATTATCTTAACAGACCACCTTGGAGAATTGAACCGATTGAGGAAAATACCAATTAATTATGTACTCCATATGTACTATTTTAGACCTTTTGGGGTGATGACAAAAAAACATCTGCAGAACAGTGAACAATATGCAAAACCATTTTTAATGTCATCCATATTCGTCTTACAACAACATGTTCAAACAAGTCTGCATAGTCTGCACTACTGCAACAGTTGAACAAGAGTTTCCTTAAGGACATGTTAATAATGTATGTTATGGAATTGGCTTAAAGTAAATGTCAGTCTTGAAGTAGCAGAGTCAATCCCCGATTATCTATGGCGGTAACTAGCTTCTCTCAATATTTCTCTCCTTACAATTTGAATGATTTTTTATTCTTATCATCACTGCCATCTTCTTTTGGGTCAACGATGGAGGAGGAAACTTGAATATTGCTGAAATTTTAAGGTCATTGTAAAGAGTGGATAAATTGTCTATGTTCATGTAGGATAACATGTTCTTACTCATGTCGTGCAGAATCACTTTAATATGTGCCAATCAGCTTCTTGTTTGATTGGAATAAATACACCATTACTTGTTTTGCATATTGCAGGTTTAGTAAATGCTGGAAATTGTGTTGAGTTGGCAGCACATCTTAATGTTGATGGATTTCTAGTCGGAGGGGCTTCTCTGAAGGTTGGCTGCAAACTGTTTTACCCTCTTTATACCTTTTCGCTGAAGTTTTTCAAGCTCTCCATATTGTTTACTTCAATACAAACTTTTCTCATCCTGGCCTACGAAAGCTCGTGGTCAAGTTATGCTTGGAGGTGACTATACTCTTTTTTATGTGAGCTTGTATCATCAAAATAACTTCAAGTATAAGAGCAATGTTATTATGTATTGTATTTTCAAGTTACTGTCACATTATGAAAAGGCTCAACATAGACATGCCTTGTTATTAAAGATGGCCTTTTTTATGAAAGGTTGATGGTTTCTTGTTATATGTTTAATTCAACCTCAGTATTTTAATGAGATGTTTGTTATAAATTTTCAAGTGATAGTTGATAAACGCAACGAGTCATTATAATCTTTGTTTTCATGAAGACTAAAGATGAGTTGCTTGGTGCTATTGATAGTAGAGAATTGTATCAAAGTTGAGACAATCAAAGCGAAGAACATGAAATGACCGCTGCCGACAGAGAGACACTGACTCAAAATTAAAGTTAAGAAAAAAACCTCAAAGTAGCACTAGGGAAGCAAGCATGATCGCTTGAAGCTAGGGGTGGAGAGGTGTTCATATTGTATGCAAAGGGTTAACGGAATTTAGGCACCCTTTTGTATTTTATCATTGTATTTAAAGGGTTAACAGTATTTAGACACCCTTTTGTATTTTATCATTGTATTTAAAGGGTTAACAGTATTTAGACACCCTTTTGTATTTTATCTTATTTGATATTAATAAAATGTTTGTGGACCCATTTGTTGGGCACAAGATTCAAATCAAATTGTTTTTAATTTATGATATTCCTTACCGGTCTACTCTAACATCATAGATGATATGTAGCCATCGATTGCACTATATGATATTCGGTTATTATTTATTCTTGAAATTCAGATTTTTCATTCTTTAAATTCGTATTGTCTCTAGAGAGACAATAAAAATTGAAATTAGTATTGTCTCTAGAGAGACAAAATCAGTATTTTGTATTGTCTCTAGCGAAACAATACAAATATTGTCTCTAGAGAGACAAAAACTATATTGTCTCTCAAGAGACAAAATATGTATCAACCTATATTGTCTCGAAGAGACAATAATTAGAGACAATAATTAGAGACACCCACTTTGAGACAATATTAGAGACAATATACAACTTTTTTATTGTCTCTATTTGAGACAATTTGATCAAGTATTGTCTCTATTATTGTCTCAAAACACCCCCTCAGTAGTAGTGGCTTTTGTAGAGAGAATGTGAGCCTTTTAAAAATACAACCTTGAATGTAAGGACTTGTAAGTCTTTGAGCCCAAAATCATTTTTACACACATATTGTATGCTGGCCATAAAGTATATAAAATTTCACATCATCCCTTTCTAGGTCTTTCAAATCTTGGAGTTCCACAATGTTTTTCATATACTACAAGAAGGGAAGAAGAGTTACATCCATCTATGTAACATTTATCAACATAGAGTGGAAAATTCAACATTCTCATAATCTATAGGATAATACTAATATTCTAGAGGTGATATATAGCACCTTGAAACATCAATTGAAAATAATTCACCATTGAACAAAAGCAAATGAAAATGATAAATAGTTGAAGGTTTTGTTTTTCGTGAATATAGTGGTTGCTTTATTCAGCAATGTATTTGATTTAGTATTATTCAACCCATGTGATGCGTCTAGAATTACCGAGAAAACACCCTAGTCGCACTAGCACATCACTCAACCTAGACTGAGTGCTCACCCAAAGCATGCAAAGGTACCAAGTCCCTCTTTAGGGTTGTTGTAGTAGGATGTTAGTGTGATGAAGGAATAAACATATAGATCCATAACTAATCCATCATTCTATAATGCATACCATATTCAAATTTATGAAAGAACAAGTTTAAACAATAATCATGATTGAATCAAGAACATGCACTACTTGATTACACACAGAATGACACTTAGATTCAGCCAATAACTTCCATCTATTAATAAACACAGAAGCTCCTTGCAATAATGGAATTCTATACCAATGCATGTATGGATATGATACAATAATCCCATCGTATACCTCTCTATATCTCTATCTATGTGATTCACATCATATATATAGGGTGTGGGCTTACCCTTCACTGCTTCTCTATTCCAAAAATGGGCCGCATGCTATTAATAGTCATGTTCCACTTATAGGCATAGCCACACATGCAAGTGTGCTATTTATAGACCTCTTACGCTTAATCTGAGTGACAATCCTATTATTAGCTTGTCTCTATGCAAAATTATTCGATCTCGATCCTTTAAAGATAGAAAATGCGTGGTGCGCATGTTCTTATATCATTGGTGTGTTCCGCATGCCATCTTATAAAAATAGGTCTTCATGCTAAAAATAGGCTAAGTCCTGAATGCTAAACTTTCCCTCCACCCGCATGCTCTTCCTGTCCATATGTGCCCTTAAACCTGGCATGCTTTCCCACGTGGACTTCTTGTGTGAGTTCTATCAAGTATTCTCTGATTAACATTACCCCACACTAATCACATTTTCACCCCGAAAATGGGTATCTTCAACAATTGTAGTAAATAATATTGAATAGAAAGAATAAGAAATAATGTAGATGAATAAAGAATGTTTTAAGATGAAGCATCCTATGTATCAGTTTGAAGTAGCAACTCTGGATACTCCTCTTTTATTCTGGCCTCCAAGGTCTGCCATTCAATGAGTGTTTGCTCTGTTTTCTTTGGAATGTCCACAACAATGGATTCCAACCTATCCCTCACAATCTCTCATTTTTCATTTTGTAGAACCAACACAACACTGGACATATATTTCATTATTCCTTCTAGAAGATCCATCTTTTGCGCAATGAGCTTCCGAAGCTCTTCCAGCTGAGTCTTATGCAGCTCTTGTGCTGCTGTCAGGGCCTCACGCTTCTGCTTAACCATTGAAAATATTTCTACATGGCCCAATGTTTTGTCCTTTATTTATGTCTAGACCTCATTATTTTCGCCAAGTTCTTCATGTTGATAAGCGCCTCTGAGGTCAAAGTGTAGATGTTTAAAGCATGGTCTACTTTCTTCAATACTTCTTGTAGTACTTGCAACAACCCTTCATATAATGAAATATTTCACATCACTGACACTTTCTCTCACCCTGCCTCTTGTTTTGAATTCCTTGGCACTGGTGTGTGTAGAGGTTCATCTTCAAGTACCAAGTCCACCAACTTTCCTACATAGTGTATCACTGAAGGAAACAACTGTGGCACCTTGACCTTCAAGACTCAAGTGTGGCCTAGCTCTTATGACATTGTCCCTAATATCCTCTATGATGCTGATAAATACTTCATTATTTTTCTCGTGCTAAGTCCCTCTCTTGTGTGATGTGTGCTATCTCTACATCCTTTGTCTTTAGATCTTCACGTAATGCTCTTATCATTGCATCTTTTTCCATGTTTCTCCTTACAAATTTAGTAGAAACCTTCACCAATGTGTTGCTGACCTGCTCATCTAACATGACAGTAGGCTTTACTATCATATGTCTAGATTGTGGTGCCTTCTTCAGCCATCTCGAAATGCATGACTCTTCGCATATATCAAATTCAGGATCATCCATATGGGTGTGCATTGACCATGATAGTTGCTTCCGAGTGCACACAATCACCATATCCTCATCCATTAGCTCCCAGCCAAATAAATCCTTTTGTGCTATCGTGCTTTGGAAGCGGGCGCGGAAAATTTTACCTACGTCCTCCGCATACCCCATGGCTAGTGGAATGTGCTCTCCACTCGTTCTCCTAGACCATTGCTACTTAGGGACCTTAGCTTCTAAATTTGGGACTTATGTCTCCATGTCCTAAACATTCTCTAGCAACTATCTCCTCTGGTCCCTTCTCGTCCTCTCCTCTTTCCTTTGATTCCTCACCCTATTCTTCTATGTTCTTTGGAAGTGTAGGAGAATTAGGTGCACTTTCCTCTGACTCTTCTACCTCCTCATTTAACTTTAGTTTCCTCCTTTGCATGGTTGCCTCCTTCTGTGGAGAGAGTCTAGGTGATCTATGCACCATGGTTGGAGTAGCACATTGGGTCCTTATTCTCCTAAACACCCTCTTAAATATATGCTCCCCTTGGACTGCATTCAAGTCCTCATCATCCCCCTCTTGTGGCTAAGGTGGTGTAGTGGTGCACTCAACTTCACCCTTATTTGTAGGATGTCTCCTACCTCTATGCTCCAAACCACCACTATCTTTGCGCTCCTCCTCCTCATCCTCCACTTCAATTGGCTCTATGGGCTTAGGCGCTGGGATGTTCTCCATTGTATGCTTTCCCTTTGGTGGTGCTGGAAGTGCGAACTCACCTTCCACATACTTGTTATTCTCCATCTTTGGCTTCAGTTGGAGATACACCAGCGTTGCTCCAATATCTCCCACCACCAAACTTATTGGTTTAATGCTCAAAACATCGAAATGAGTCTTTCAACATATGCACCCCACCCTGGATACACATATTTCTTCCTCCTCGATGACCACCTTCTTCTTTCCTTTTACTCCTGTTGCAGCTACCTTCTTAGGTGCCATTTTTACCTTGTAATCCTTTGTAGATCCTTTTCGTTCAAATTCTACAATGTGCAAAGAAAACCCTAGTTTGATTCAACATGCCCTAGGTGAAATTACGTGCCCCTAACTCATCTCCATTGCCTTGCTTTGCTCAAACCCTTCACTACTGGGGACATAAGCTTCTTCTGCGCATAGATCTCTTCATCACGACTAGTTACACACCTCTCACACCTTAAAACGATCACTTGGCTCTTCGCACTTGGCTTCTTTCAAATAATCTTAATCGTAATGGTAAAAATGAATTTGCATCCCATCCTTATATAGATTTTTCAAATTTTGATGCATTTATTTCTCCTTCACCTACTAAATATCCCCTCATTCATTGACCAAAATTGTTTTTCCGTGTAGTACTTTGTGCCCCAGCTATAACCTTCTAGTGCACCTCCATACCATCTAGTCACGAGACTTCTCTTCAATATGTGCCCTTATGTCCGAGTACCTTGTCACTGTACCTTCTCCTAGTAGTTATCATGGCCTCCGCTTGCCTCGCATTATATTGTTCCTTCTTTCATCTCCATCCTTGGTCACTTTTGAGAAGCAATCTTCTTTTGACTTAAAGCACACCCATAACAGCTTATTCCTTTATCCTTTCAATTCCCACTATCTTGTACCTAGATATAAACAACCACCCCACACTAAAAGTATGTGTAGTCCTCTGTGCATAAACATTCTTCACATAGTAATTAGCTTCATGTGTGCAAGCACACTTATTACACAAGAACAATAACTAAATTGACAAAGCATAACAACAATGAAGGAAATACATTAAGGAAATACATAATTGAAAACCTAATCTAAATGGAAATATTGCCTTATTACAAACACCAAGAAGACTTATTTATAGTAGGGCTTTAGCCTACTCCCATTAAGTAACTGGGTATCTGTGTTCCATCAAGTGCTTCTAACTCGAAATAACTCTTGTTTCAAGTATGTGAGTGATGTCATACATCCCTAACCAATATACTTAGAGCTTTCCTAAAAGACACAAGATCTTAGAGTCATAAAGAAGTACCATTTGTCCAATCTCAAACTTCTTATCCCTTATGTTTCTGTCATGCCATACTTTTTATCTGGCCTTTTCTTGCTTCTGAATCCATCGTGCTATGGCTTGTCACTCATCCAGTTGAATCATCTTCTCAATACACTCTTCTAAAGCTTTCTCATCAACTAGACCTCTAGCGTGTACAATACGCAAAGAAGGTAACACAAATTATATAGGGAGAACGGCTTCTATGTCAAACACCAACCAAATAAGATGACTTTGTTTAATCTCTTATAAGTTGTTCTATATGACCAAAGAATAGTTTTCACTTTATCATCCCAATCCTTTCTCCCAACATCACAAATTTTTGTAAAATTTTGGCTCAAAATCTTGTTGAAAGCCTTAGCAATTCCATTTTCCTGAGGATTATAGGGTGTAGTTTTATGGTGTGCAACCATAAACTCATCTAATAGGATCCTGATTGTCTCATTCAAAAAGTGTGTACTCCTATCACTTATTAAGCTTAAAGGACATCCATATCTTGTAAGAACATTCTTCCAGAGAAACCTAGTAGTTGTAACCACTGTACAGTCCTTCGTAGGTGTTTCTTCTACCCACCGTATGAGATAATATGTGCAAGTAATGATATAGCGTGATCCAGTCTTGCGTGCAGCTGGTGAAATAGGTCCTACAAATTCAATGGCCCATGTCTCAAATGGTTCAGCACTAATAATTAGTCTCAAAGGAATCTCATCTCTTTGCCCTAGTTTTCCTAGGTGTTGACAATGGTTACACACCTTGCAATACGCCTTACAATCTTTATACAGTGTCTCCAACCATAATCTAGTGAGTAGGATCTTCTGGGTAGTCACATCACCTATATAATGGCCCCTTGCAATACCACCATGGGATTCTTCCATAATATCCTTGTGCTCATGTTCTAATACATAGTGGCGTAATACTTCATCTCTGCCTAAATTTTATAGGGCACCACTGATTAACATAAACGGTGCCACATGTATAGCAATTTATTTCTTTTCTAATGCCTTCATTCCTTCTGGTGCCATACCAGTTCGTATAAAGACAACAATGTCTTCTAATTCTGAGGGTGAGCATTATAACCTATATAATTGTGCATTTGACATTGTTTCTTCAATTTTTAGTTCTTCTTCTCCTGAGTGAATTCTAGACAAGTGGTCTAGTCCAGAGTTACTTTTCCCTAGATTCACCACAACCTTGAATTCAAACTCTTGAAATAGGAGTACCCATCTGCATATGCACCCTTGCAAGACTGGTTTGTTTACCAAATACTTCAATGCCATGTGATCTATATAAAACACAAATGGTGTTGCTAACAAGTACTGTCGAAACTTGTGCAATGCATAGATTATTAACAAAGCCTTGTGGTCTGTAATTGTATAATTCCTTTCAATAGGAGTTAGCTTCCTACTAGCAAAAAAAATTGGATGATCTATAATACCTTTGCCAAGTTGAGCTAACACAATGCACCAATGGCCATGCTAGAAGCGTCCACATGCACATGAAATGGTTTATCCCATGAGGGAAAATGTAGAATGGGCATGGTAGTAAGTCTCTCTTTTAATATCTCAAACGCATGCTGCTGCGGTTATCCCCAATAAAATGTACCTTTCCCTTTTAGTAATTCTTCCAAGGGTGTAGAAATTTTGGCATACCCTTTGATGAACTTTCGATAGTAACCTGTATGACCCAAAAATCCACACACCTCACTTTGACTGGTAGGCACTTCTAGGCCTAGAATGACTGCAACCTTAGCTGGATCAACCAACAACCCTTCCTTGTAGATTATATGCCCTAAAAATATTCCAAAAGGTGTAGCAAATATGCACTTCTTGATGTTTAAAGAGATACTCAATTTTTTGCATCGTTCAAACATTAAGCACAGATTGTCATAATGATCTTTCACAAGCCCAGAATCTTTGTCCCAATCATCTAGATAAACCTGCAAAAAGTTGTGAATAAAATATTTGAATGCTTAAACAACTATATGTGAGAATACAACAAGCACATTTTTCAATCCAAAAGGCATCACAGTATAGGAAAATCTGCCCCATTCAGTAGTAAATGTAGTCTTTTCCTAGTCCTTTGAGTAATCCTAACTTAATGATACCTAGAAAACCCATATGTGAAGGAATATATCTCACGCCCTACAACTCCCTCTAGTATTTCCTCCATAAATGGCGTAGGGAATGGGTCTGTTACACATGAAGCATTTATCTCCCTGTAGTCCACACATATTCTAATTCATCCATCCTTCTTGATACTGATCACCATTAGACTAACCCATTCTGACTCATCATGGGGCTTGATAATTCTAGATTTCAACATTTTATCAATTTCTTCTTTTACCTTTTCACACAAATTAGGATTCATTCTGTAAGGTCTCTTTCTCATGGGATGTGTACCTTCCTTAAGATTTATCTTCATTTCCCCAAGTGATTCATGCACACCTTTAAGTTCATGATACCCTTGAGGGAATAAGTCCTGATAATCCTTGAGTAACTCAATAATCTTTGCCACCTCCGAGTTTGACCAGTAGTCTCCAATTATGACCTCCTTAGGCTCATCCTCTGATCCTATATTGACCTTTTTGGTCTTCATTGGTTCATGGTATGTGCGCGTATCCTTATCTACACTATCCAAGACCTCGCGTCCCCCTGTGAATGGTCAATATCTAAATTTTCAACTTCCTCATCATCCACGATGTACACCATCTTACCTTTTTCTTTCTTAAGACAAGCACGATCAAGCAATATGGAGTCTTCTCCTTCTTCTTCAAAATGTGCACCTGATTCTATCTCACCCATTAATTCTTGTATGATTTCCTCACCTTTGCACTATCTCCCATGGTTAACCACTTGACAAATTTTAATGCCTCTTCTATTGGAGGTTGGGAAGAAAAATAGTCAAAGGTCTGGATCATTCATGTAGTCAAATTTTTCCAATTCCCAGTCTCTCTATGTAGTTTTGCATATACATACCAAGCATGTGTGCATCCTTATAGAGTAGAATACAGTCTATGTACCCAGAGTGAAGGTGGTAATGCAGCCTGTCCCACTATCTAGATTCTCTCACATTAATGAATGTGATGCTGAGCAGGTTGATCACCATTATAAGTGCACATCTATGTAGGTGCATTTCTTCTTATAAAACTGGTAGATAGGGAACTTCTGATCTCCTTCCACTCCGTAAGATTATCTCTATGAACTACCCACCAACACGTTGTTTTCCCGTGCAAGACATATGCTAACATGTCTCTTCTCCTGACCTGGTCTATGCACTATGCCTTTATGGCTTCCAAAAATACAGGAAGATATTCTGCTCTCCGTATACCAAGGTATCAAGCGCCACCTATCTGTCAAATAGAATGAAGACCCTTATTTTTCGTAACCACGTTTTTCACCTCACGCCCAACTAGTTCATATATACCATGAACCTAATTATCACAAGAAATACTTGTAGTATCAGTAATAAAATGAGAATCATCCCACCGTAGGATTCCTTCCTTTGATTTCTCATTGACCTCTGGATCCCGAAAAGCGCGTAAAAAGATTCTCTTTAAGTCCTCCTCACTTAGAGGCTCAACATATGGTGTATAATTCTCATCTCACAAAGGTATTACAATCATTTCCTCCTTGTTCTCAAAGATGATATACCCCTTATTGAATCTCAATTTAGTATTATTCGCATAACCCCAAGGGCATCCAAGAAAAGATGGAAAACTGTCTACTTTTGCAAGTGCTAATACCTCAAAATCCCTAGTGAACTTGGCCCCTTGTATAGTTATAGATGCATCCTTCAAAAATCCTATGGGAGTGGCCTTAGTTTGGTTTTCCATAAGCAATACATTAGATGATGGCTGCAATGGGGTCTCCCCATTTGTACCCATGCATCTAATGTAAGCACATTTACTTCCACACTTGTATCTATCAGAATATTGCTCAACAACCATCCATCCACAATAGCATTCAAAGTAATTTCTTTGTCATAGTCAATGCTATCGGGGGAGATTTACATGCAGGATCTGTCATCCTGTCTCAATACTTGTGCACGGAGTGTTCCCTTTTAACCAACTTCCTAATAGTGGGATGATGTTCTCCTGGTGCAACATTTTGCATACTTCTCTTAGATCATCGATATCAGTTTGGATTGTCTCTAATGCTTTCTTCTGCTCCTTTAAGTATTGTATTTCACCCTAAAGATTCCTTAGCACTTCCATGGTATCCTAATAAACCTCCTTCTGATGAGCTGGATCTGGGTACCTTGCATGCAAAACCTCCTCCTTGGTGATCGTAGGCTTCTGGTATGATGCCTCTCTTGTGCATGCTACTTCAGCATGTGTGGTAATCTTTACAGTTAAGGCCTCAAGTTCTGGTGCTATCTTGGGCATCCACTAATTTTCCTCCACGTGCTGGATCCTAACCATCCCTGTACCTTTGTTCTCCTACTTATGTTATTTACTGAGATGCTCATATAAGTTCGGGCACTCCTCATAGCTATGATTCTTTCCACAAAAATAACATGTAACATTCTAGGGACATTCACGCCTATAATGATCAGGGGATCTGCATGTATAGCATGTTCCTTGAGGAAACTTGCTTCTTCTTCCACCACGGCCTCATCCTCCATATCCACCGTGATATCCACATCCTCTTCCATGACCTCCTTCAAAATGAACCTCATTCATGTCATAGTGCGCTTGATTATGATCCCGATCCTAGTTCTCATTCTTACCCTTATAATTATCTATTACACTTGTCTGTCGTACCCCAATGTCTATAGTGTCCTAGATTTGACCAATCAATCGACAATCCTAAGTATCATCGGTTGTGGAATAGAAAAGTTTACAGTAATAAGGTACATTCTTCCTTATCATGTGTTGTAACAAAGGATAATGACTAGCATCATGATTCAAATGACAGATGTCACGGTCTAACAGTAATGAGCATACTATTATGCAAGGACAACTATCCTTGGTTTGACCTTCTACTTCACAATCTGTACACCAAATTCCTAAGTGTGTTTCGTGGGCTAAATTCCCTGATAGATTCTCTAACTTTGTTATCTATAGCTGTAATCTATGCCTCTAAGAATGGACTAACGCCAGTGTCAATGTTCCCAACTACCTCAGCACACAAATATGCTTCTAGTGCTTCACATGGATCAGTGTATGTCTTATGTGATAGTGCTCTTTGGAATGGTGTAATCAATCCTCCAATGATCCATTGTGCATCTTTGGATGATGTGAATATCATAAGAAATCTTAGATATAAGTGTCTTAAAGTGGGAATCATACTCAGTTACACTCTCAGTGGTTCCCTTCTTGATATCTTTAAGCACACTGATACTTTTATTCTCAAATTCTAGGATATAGAACTCTTTTAAGAAATCATCCTTCAACACTTCATAATCTACGCAAGTTTGATCAAGGTCAAACTTCCTATACCAGCTATGTGCTCGTCCCTACAAGGTAATAACAAATTGACTTGCCTTGCGCTTAAGATCCGTGATCCTTTTTGTGTGCCATAATATTTCACACATATGGACATGCTCAACAACATCCTCTATGCCTCTTTGCTCTAGAGGATGAAGAGACATCTCCATATAAATATTTTGTGGTTACTGCAGGCCTTGACCACTTAATCCGAACCTCTTGTGTTTTCTCTACCTACAAAACTACCAAATCCACCGAACTAAAACCACTTATACCTCTTGATCCTCCACATGTAGCTAGAATAGGACCTATAGAGGTACTCCCTATGCTCCGACAAAGAGTACTATACTAAACCCCTACATTTTTTGAGGTAGCTCCACTTCCAGAGGTGAATCCAACATTTAGCTTGCTTACGTTCTATGCAGATGATGCTCCTAAAAACACACCTCCGAATAACATTGAAGCCATTTTTCCTACCATTGATGTACTTTCTATCTTACCTCCCAAACTTGCTTGTTGATTACTTGTTGTACTAGCTACTGGAAAACCAAGTACAAGGGCTAGGTCACCAGGTGGATTAAGATGCACACTTGTGGCCCGTGTAGTCTCTACCGGTGCACTTCTCGCGTGCGGCCAAGGGGGATCTCTCATACTTTCCAAGATGCGGGAGTTCCCGATGCTCTAGCTCCACGTCTTTTATGTGAGCTTAAAATCCTTCACAAGCCATCTCTCTCCTCAACATCATACTTTCTACAATGGTATGCTACTTCTCTATCTCCCTCTCGCGCACCTCATTATACTTAATCCACCTTTCCTCTCTCTTGCCTTTATGCCACTAGATTTTCCATCTTTCACCAAAATCGCTCCTAACCTCACAAGCGGTGAGGTTTAGTTAGCCATCGGTTTACTCTCTAGGTTCAAAGTTACCATTAAGATCTTGATCGCCAGTGGAATACCTTGTAGATATGTTCCTCTAGGATACCAAAAACTAGAATTCAGCTACCTCTGGGCAAGAATACATCAAAATTGAATATTCCAAAATATAACTATTTAGAACACCATGAAACCACGTATCCACAACGCGAGTCTAGATCAAGTCAACATCATAAAGGGCCTGAAATTCTTCCTGTGTCTAGAAAAGTGCGTGATACCTCCAATTCCACTTAGATGCATATGCAATCAGCCACTTGTATAATTCTACTAGAAAGATGGTGAAAAATCTCTCATATAAGCTATCATACAGATTTTGTTCTACCCAAGTGTGTGCATTAAACTCAGATCCACTACTGAACCACCATGCATATTCTTCCTCTAGATCATGTATCCACTCCTCAATACTTGCTAGGGTTAACCGGTATGTCTTCATCGTGAACCATCTTGAAAACAATTGAAAAAGAGGTCTCGACAATGGAACCAATGATGTAGCCTAGAATTACCAGATAACACCCTAGTCATGCTTTGACACATCACTCAGCCTAGACTGAGCGCTCACTCGAAGCACATAAAGGTACCATGTCCCTCTTTAGGGTTGTTGTAGCAGGATGTTAGTGTGATGAAGGAATAAACATATAGATCCATAACTAATCCATCATTCTACAATGCATACCATATTTAGATTTATGAAAGGAAATTTTAGAAAATAATCATGATTGAATCAATAACATGCACTACTTGATTACACACAGGAATGACACTTAGATTCAGCCAATAACTTCCATCTATTAATAAACATAGAAGCTCCTTACAATAATGACATTCTATACCAATGCGCGTATGGATATGATATAGTAATCCCATCGTATACCTCTTTATATCTCTATTTATGTGATTCACATCATATATATAGGGTGGGTACTTTCCCTTCATCACTTCTCTATTCCAAAAGTAGGCCGCATGCTATTAATAGCCACGCGCCACTTATAGGCATAGCCACACATGTAAGTGTGCTATCTATAGACCTCTTGTAGTTAATTGAAGTGAAAATGCTATTCTTAGCTCATCTCCATGCAAAATGCTTCGATCCGATCCTTTAAATATAGATAACGTGTGGCGCACACATCCTCAGTATCATTGTTGTGTTCCACACGCCATCTTCTAAAAATAGGTCTTCATGCTCAAAATAGGCTAAGTCCCGAGTGCTAAACTTTCCCTCCGTGCGCATGCCCTTCCTATCCATTTGTGCCCTTAAACCCAGTCTACTTTTCCATGCAAACTTTTTTTGGGGTGTGGAGCCTATTTTTGGTCTTCTTGAATCAGTGTTGAAGTGTTGGAGCTTGAACAGTTAAGTTTGGAGACTTCAGGAGCATTATGCAATCATTTGTTGTGACATTCCTATGCAGTCACTATGCCGTTGCTGTTAATATTCTATTAACTAGTTGTTAATGTCGAGACTATTTTTTCAACCGTAGGAAGTTGAAAGATCGCGACTTTCAATCTTCTAGGGTCAGCTTTATGGCTTCTTAAAAGGATTTTAATCCTATAAATAGAGGTTTTAGGGTATCTTGAATATATCTTGAGTGTTCAAGAGGTATTGAGTCTTAATGATCAAGAGGTGATCAAGAGTGATCAAGGTTATGCAATTGGGTGTCAATTGTGGTTATGATGTGGTTTAGCATCTTTGGATTCTGTTGTGAGTTCATAACTGAGAGAAGACTATGAGATTTTTTTTACTCTTATTGATAATAAAATCTGAGCAAGTTCTTGGTGGACATAGACCACATTGGGTGAACCACATTAAATCTTGTCTTGTCTTCTTTTGTGAATTATTTATTTATGATGTTATATTTCTACAAGTATAATTCTGCTATATAGTTTCCTACTGTTGTGGTTTGAGGAATTGTTTCCACATATTTGTTCTCTAATTCCTAACAATTGGTATAAGAGCTTTAGTGGTTTTTGGTTGAAGTTGTAAATCACAGGGAAATTTTAGCTTGAGTGGGAGCTATGGCAAATGAGGGCATATCGAGGGTTGAGAAGTTCAATGGGTAGAACTTTGGTTTGTGGAAGATGCAAATGGAGGATTACTTATATCAGAAGGACCTCCATGTTCCTTTGGATGGAAAAGCAAAGAAACCTACAGCCATGTCGGATGAGGATTGGGAGTTGTTAGATAGAAAGGTGCTCGGGGTAATTCATTTATGCCTTGCATCTTCGGTTGCTTTCAACATATCACAAGAGAAGACCACGAGAAGGTCTCATGAGTGCATTGGGGAAGTTATATGAAAACCCTCTTGCCTCTAATAAAATATTTTTGATGAAAAAGTTATTTAATATGAAGATGTTTGAGAATGGTTATATTTTTGATCATTTGAATGAATTTAATATGGTTGTGAGTATGTTAAACTCGATAAAAATTGACTTTGATGATGAGGTCAGGGATTTGTTGATTTTGTGCTCCTTACCAAATAGTTGGGACAACTTGGTTATGGCTGTAAGTAATTCAGTCTCTAATAACTCAAAGCTGAAGTTTGAGGATGTAATAGGTGTGATCCTAAGTGAGGAAATGCAAAGGAAGAGCACCGAGATTCTTCTACTTCTGGAAATACTTTGATGGTGGAGAGCAGAGGAGACAAAAGAACAAGGGAAAGGTAACCATGGGAAGTTGAATGATCATGGAAGGTCAAAGTCCAAGAGTAAGTTAGAATGTTGGCACTGTGGGAAGGTTGGTCATGCTAAGAAATATTGCTGGGATCTTCGGGATAAGAAGAACAAGAAGGAGGAAACTAAAGAGGTAAATGTGGTAGCAGGTGATGTTTGTCAAGATACCTTAATTCTTTCTTTAGATAATATTACTAAATCTTGGGTGTTAGATTCAAAGGTTTCTTTCCATGCCACCACACATAGACATTACTTTACTAGATTTTGTTCAAGGTGATTTTGGACATGTATATCTTGGTGATGATGAACCATGTAGCATAGTAGGGAAAGGTTGTGTTTGGGTGAAAATGCAGAATGGGAACACATGGCTACTTAAGGATGTCAGGCATGTGCCTAAGTTGAGGTGAAACTTGATATCAGTGGGACAACTAGGTAGTGATGGTTATACAATCAGTTTTATAGTGGATTCTTGGAAGGTTACCAAGGGAGCTCTTGTGGTTACAAGAGGTAAGAAAACTGGTACTTTGTATTTAACCAGTGGTGCTAATTATTGCAATTTAGTTGCTGCAGATGGAGATGCAACTTTGTGGCACTAGAGACTCGGTCATATGAGTCATAAGGGCATGTAGATTATAAAGGATATGTTTCCTAGATTAAAGGAGTTAGATTTGGACTTCTGTGAGGACTGTGTTTATGGGAAACAAAAGTGGGTGAGATTCCTCAAGGTTGGACCTACCAGGAAGGAGGGTAAGTTGGAGTTAGTGCATACAGATGTATGGGGGCTAACTAAGGTAAACTCTATTGGTGGTTCATGTTATTACGTCACTTTCATTGATGATGCAACTAGAAAATTTTGGGTATATTACATTAGAAAGAAATTTGATGTGTTTGAAACTTTCAAAAGATGGAAAGCCTTGGTTGAGAATGAAATAGGTCTCAAGCTGAAATGTCTTAGGTCGGATAATGGAGGGGAATATTGCAATAATGAATTTATTGATTACTGTTCAGTAAATGGGATCTGCAGGGAAAAGAATGGTTCCAAATAATCCATAGGAAAATGGAGTGTCAGAGAGAATGAACAAGACAATCATGGAGCATGCTAGGTGCATGAGGTTACATGTGGGGCTGCCACTCATGTTTTGGGTAGAAGTGGTAAGCACAACTGTTTATCTGATTAACAGAGGACCCTCTATGGCCTTGGATGGAGGTATACCTGAGGAGGCTTGGTCTGGTAAGAAAATTGATTACTCATTTCTTAGAGTATTTGGATGTGAGGTATTTGTTCACATTGATAAAGATGATAGGACCAAGTTAGAGGCTAAGTTTGAGAAATGCACCTTTGTTGGATATGGTGAAGATGATTTTGGTTTCCGTGTTTGGAGTCTTAAAGACAAGAAAATATTTTGGTCTAGAGATATTGTCTTTAATGAAAAAATCATGTATAAAGATCAGTTGCAAGAATAGAAAGAGGAATCAAAGAAAGAATACACAGTGTTAGAGGACATTGCAGACAACAAGGTGTCCAAGGGGCCGGTTCAGGTACAACATGTTCCGACATAGCCAGTTCAGGTACCTACTCATCAGGAACCCCAAACTCCTGAGGTGAGAAGGTCTTCTAGGGTAAGAAGGGAACCTGAACAATTTACTCCATCTTTGAATTATTTATTTCTCATTGACAATGGAGAGCCAGAGTGCTTTGAGGAAGCAGTGCAGGTGGATGCTAGGAAGAAGTGGGAGTAGGCCATGGATGAAGAGCATAGATCTCTTATGGAAAACCAGGCTTGGGATACGGTGGAGCTACCCGAGGCCAAGAGAGAATTGTAGAACATGTGGGTGTATATAATCAAAGAGGAATATGGAGGTAGGAAACAATACAAAGCCCGGTTGGTGGTCAAAGGATTTACACAGAAGAAAGGTATAGACTTTGATGAAATTTTTCTCCGGTTGTTAAAATGACTTCTATTAGGACTGTTCTTGGTTTAGTTGTAGTAGAAGACCTACACTTAGAACAGTTGGATGTGAATACTACATTCCTTCATGGTGAGTTGGAGGAGGAATTGTACATGTAGCAGCCACAGGGTTATGAGGTCAAAGGGAAGGAGAGGTTAGTGTGCAAATTGAAGAAGAGCTTGTATGGCTTGAAACAAGCTCCACAACAGTGGTACATGAAGTTTGACAGTTTTATGCAGGAGCAGGGTTACTCCAGGTATCACTCGAACATTATGTGTACATCAAGAAGTTTCTTAATGGTAGTTATATTATTTTGTGCATGTATGTAGATGATATGCTTGTTACAGGGAAGAACATGTAGGAAATAAAGGTACTCAAGAAGTAGCTAGGTGACTCCTTTGCTATGAAGGATTTGGGGGCAGAAAAAAATCCTTGGTATGAGAATAACTCAAAATAGGAAGGAGAGGAAGCTAGTATTATCTCAAGAAGAGTACATAAAGAAGGTCTTGGAGAGGTTTAATATGCAGGATTCTAAATCGGTTGGTACTCCTTTGGCAGGTCACTTTAAATTATCAAAGGAGCAGAGTCCCAAGACTGAGGAGGATAGAATCCAAATGTCTAGGGTATTGTACTCATCAGTAGTTGGTAGCTTTATGTATGCTATGGTATGCACTAGGCCTAACATTTCCCATGCGGTGGAAGCATTGAGTAGGTTAATGAGTGATCCGGTAGAGAGACCTTTGGCGGGTAGTAAAGTGGATCCTTCGGTATTTGAGAGGGACCATGGGAGCAACATTGTGTTTTGGTGGATCAGACACTACATTACATGGATATGTAGATTCGGACATGGCAGGAGATTTGGATAACAAGAGGAGCACGACAGGTTATGTATTTACGGTTGGTGATACAACAATGAGTTGGATTTCATGGTTACAAAAGGTTATGGCTTTGTCAACCATAGAGGCTGAGTATGTTACTGCCACAGAGGAAAGCAAGGAGATGATTTGGCTACAGTAGTTGCTTGATGAGTTAGGTCATAAGAAGGAAGTTGGGAGACTACACAATGATAGTCAGAGCGCTATTCATTTGGCAAATAACTTTGCTTTCCACTCTAGGATGAAGCACATTCAACTGAGATATCATTTCATCAGGACAACTTTGGAAGAAGATAAGTTGAAGCTGGAAAAGATTCATACCAGTCAAAATCCTGTGGATATGATGACCAAGGCGGTCACAAGGGAGAAGTTGAATTTCTATTCAAATTTTATTGGTCTTCATGGTTGATAATGAAGGGTTAAGAACTTTTCTCGGTGGAAACAGTCTCCAAGTGGGAGATTGTTGGGGTGTGGAGCCTATTTTTGGTCTTCTTGAATCAGTGTTGAAGTGTTGGAGCTCGAATGGTTAAGTTTGGAGACTTTAGGAGAATTTTGTAGTCATTTTCTATGACGTTGCTATGCGATCCTTGTGATGTTGCTTTGTTAATATGTTGTTAATCGGTCATTAACGTCGGACTATTTTTCCAGCCATGGGAAGTTGAAAGATCATGACTTTCAATCTTCTAGGGTCAGCTTTATGGCTTCTTAAAAGGATTGTAATCCTATAAATAGAGGTGTTAGGGTATCTTGAAGATATCTTGAGTGTTCAAGAGGTCTTGAGTCTTAATGATCAAGAGGTGATCAAGAGTGATCAAGGTTATGCAATTGGGTGTCAATTGTGGTTTAGCATCTTTGGAATTCTGTTGTGAGTTCATAACTGAGAGAAGACTGTGAGAGTTGTTTTACTCTTGTTGATAATAAAATATGAGCAAGTTCTTGGTGGATGTAGCCCACATTGGGTGAACCATGTTAAATCTTGTCTTGTCTTCTTTTGTGCATTATTTATTTATGTTGTTATATTTCTGCAAGTATAATTCTGCTATATAGTTTCCTTCTTGTTGTGGTTTGAGGAATTGTTTCCACATATTTTTCTCTAATTCCTAACAACTTCTTGTGTGAATTCTGTCAAGTGTTCTCTAATCAACACCATGTAACTTTGATTTAGATGGGCTGATCTCTGATTTAGCCAAATATTTTTTCCTCAACATAATAAATAACTTGGCATGTTTTGGAGGTGAAATTGAACCTATTCTATTCAAAAAATGACAAACAGAAGAGGTTTTATCATTTATATACAATTTTATGAGTACTGTTAACATGCCATTATGAATTTCTTCTGCATTTGAATATCTGGTTTTGTTAGAATCTATTAACAACCCCAAATTCCAACCATATAGTGAATAGGAATATGGTTTTTTTATATTGAGGCTTGCAATTCTTATTTCCTAAATAAAAAACATCCAAATCCATATCTGAAATAAGACACTATTTTTAAAGTCAATGTGTTTGACCTAAACACACAGTGTCCTCGAATCAATAATTGTTGAGGATATAACCATACCAACTTCCTCATGTTTGACATCTATAACAAAAAACAACCACAGTAAATGTAGTAGTTTTCATGGGAATGGATTTAAAAAACCATTCCTCATCTCTTTTCTTTGAATACTCGGTGCCTTGAATTAATGGAATGGACAAGAATGGATTGCGAACAATGGAAGAAATTTTACCTATAATTAGAGTAGAATAAATTAATAATTAGTTCATATATGAAGTATAAATTGTTTATTTCACATTATTTGATAAGGAATATAAGTATTAGCCTCACGATCACCAACCTCTAGAATTCCTTACTTTTTATCATTAGAGAGTAATTAACTTAATGGTTAGCGATCGCTAGGCTTCGATTGGACATGATATCTAACCTTCAATTGGTTATAGTAATTCATATTTTGTGGATCAAATCAATAATAATAGAAATTATCCAAAATTGTTCTATCCAATTAACATGCAACATATTTTGAAAGGATTATCCTTGAGTCTAACAACCTATAACATTCCATAGATAACATGATAGGAACATTAGAAAATATAGATCTTAGTGACAGATAGGCTTCTAGTCAACATATAAATGGATAGTTTAAAACATTCCTTGTTCATTTACACCTATTAAATGGACTAGTGTACAGGCCACTAAGATCTAATTTTTCATATTTTGAAGAGATTGTTTGAGAAACAAATCACAATAATGGAGTTAGTGGTTGTTAAGCAGTATTTGTTATACATAAAAATGCTTAGTTATTTTTTTATTAGGGTAAAAGAGGGTTAAGGGTCCCTTACCCATATAAAAATAAATCTCCTTTATAGAGAAAACATTGAGTAATACATAAACCAACAGGAGAGGTTAAGAATTAACCAAATCCAAAAACAACATAAAGACAAACTAACAAAAAAACAAACATCAAAGTAACAAGAGGGAAAATAATAAATTAACAACATTCCAAAAGTAAGTGAAAAGGAAATTCCATAGTCATTCATCATATTTTTCGATGTAATTCAGTAGTGTGGACCATTCTTTGGTCAAATTTTCAATTGAAGCACCCATGTTTGCAAGATCCACCTCATTCAAGCCTCTCTTTCTTTTCTTGGAAGCCTCTTCATTTTCACTTTGTCTATAGGAACTAATAAGTTGAGCCAATAGGTAGAGGTGTTGAATTATGGAATTTATGTGAAACATACTCCATTGTGTCACTTGTTTTAGTAGGTCCTTAAGATGTTCAACTTATTTTTCCAAATATTTACACTTGTCTTGTAACAACTCCACATTTCCATTGTTTAAGATTTGATCCATATTGTTGACCTTGTTCCTCATAGTGTGTCAATATTTTAGTATGAATTGGATCATAATTTTAGTGAGGTTAGTGTCGGTCCTTAATCTCTCAAGGTTCTCCTGTTCCTTTACCATCTCATTCAAGAATTCTTTACCCTACATTTTCCTGCTTTCCTCCATGACATGTTTCTTGGCCTCCCCCGACCCCTTTCCTCTAAGACTCGATAAATGGCCTACTCGATGTTTTTAAGTTCCTAAAGTCCCTTCACAACATCTTCAGCAACCTTGGTTTCTTCACTCCCTTCCTTAGACGATGGGCTCTGATAGAATCCTTCTTGTCTTCCTTATTCATTAACACATATTGCAAGGAATAACTTACTAGCCACTAAGACCTAATGATTCTTATTTGAAATTGGGCCTTGGAATATATTGTGCATAACACATAATTCACATCATTTTTTACCAAATAAAATTCTTAGTGATTTGCTAATCTCAATTACTTATTGAAAGGAATAACATAGAGACCACTAGGATCAACAATTTCTTATTTTGAAAATAGCGATAGAATAAAAATCATGGTCTAGCTTAGCATCCGCTAGGATCCTACCATTACCTCTTGTCATTGTAAACAATATCTGTACAAATTTAGATCACTACTATTTTTCATTGATTATAATTGTATCATATTGGTTGGACTATCCTTGGAGGATATGTTAGAGATCACAAGCACTAAGAGGGGGATGGGTGAATTAATGTTGATTAAAATTCAAAACACATCTAACCAATTTTAAGTTGAATATGAGAAATATATGTAACAACAACACCCCATAAACCATATGTAAGAAAAAGAGAACTCAAGAGCCAGAATTTTTGTGGGAAACCCATGAAGGGACAAAACCCACTTTCAAACCAAATTTTTATTAGGAACACCAATTCTTGTGTTTACAAAAACTTGGCTCTATTGAGCACCCACCCAATTATTGAAGTTCCTACTCCATATTCTCTAAGAATCCACTTCAAGTAAGCTCAACACCTACTCGGTTGATTTAGCAAGCTATAGCTTATAGTGAGCACCCACCCTAAATATCTAAGCACCCACTCAGATAAATTTTACAATTTGATTGATCATACATAACAATATTGCTTAATAAAATAGTTAATGATCACTTTTCTATTACATTCAAAACAAAATATTCATGTATTGGTATTCATATCAATCTCACAATATTGTAAAATAGTTCTGGCATTGTGTCAAATTTTCATGCATAATTCTTCATTGAATTAGGAAATCTAGTGTTCATATTCAAGTGCATCTCTAGGTGATCAATAACAAATCTCAAAAATCTCTAGCTCATACTCCCCTTCTCTCCTTGATCAATTCCTATGATAATCATGAAACCTTGATTAAATAGACATGCTCCAACTTTTTGTTTTTCTGTTTTAGTGTATTTTGAGCATGTATATAGGTCCCTTTGTAAGTCACCATTTTTAACACTCCTTTGTGCTTTAAAACATATGTTTTTTCTTTAAAAAGAATTCTAGAATAAGAGATATCTCTATTATATGATTTATTATTATAAAATCAAAAATCGCAGAAAAAATAAAGCACCACAAAATTGTTGCACAAAAGCACCCCAAAACTTCCGCACCACGACAAAAAAATAGCAAAATATCGGTAAGAATGCGCTTACACCTCAAAAAAACCTCAGTAACTATCCACAGACTACTAAACATAACTGAAACACCATCATAAACCTTGAAGACACATTTTTTCATTCCATGGATTTTACTATCTTTGGTGTATTTCTTCTTTGTATCTCATCTATATGTTGTGTTCCATGGATTTTCTTCGTTACCCGAAACCTTTTCGAGTCTTCCATAGATTTCTAGTCTTCTGCAGCTCTTATCCTTTACTCATGACATTCCTTCTCCATCTGTGACTCTTTCTAGCCATTTGTGGCTTTCCTTCATCTCTCGTGGCTTTACTAGTTATCTCACTATCTATATAGTCCTCGGAAACTTTTTCTCTTTATCTCGTGGCTTCAATTTTCATCTGTGGATTTCACTAAAACTATGTGGATTCCTCACAGTTTCGGTGGCTATCTTATCATGTTTGTGGCTTTCTCAGAAACTTGATTAAGCCTATTATAATCATCTTGAATAATTTAAGAGTTGATACTACCAAAAAACCTTAATATTTCTCTTGCAAATCATTTCTTGAACTACTATTTGAAGCTTGTTAAAGACTCATTAAAACCTTTTCCATGTAGATGGTTGACCTTGAGACACCTACATAATACATGGACCATACTTTTTTCGTCAATGCTACTTGATGTTGCTTAACATCAATGAAAACACAAATGATAATGAAAAAGGTCCAACAAACTCCCCTTTGTCATTGATGACAACTTTCACATAAACATACATTGAATCCTTGATGGTAAAAACATTTAATCTCTCTCCTTTCTTGTTTCTATTTTCATCGAACACTATTTTTAATTTCTCCCCCTTTGACATCATGACCACATTCTATGTATCTATAGGAGCTCCTCTTGGATGATGTTGTGCCTTTGAATGATGGAACTCTCTCTATTTCCAATGTCCTTTGTTAGCAAATATGATCCATATAAATTTTAGGCTAATACACACCATGGTAGACTAAAAATTGGCCATTCAATCCATTCTTCTCCAAGATAGTATCAACACTTTCTTTCCACTTGCAATCCTTTCACCATTTTGTAGGATTTTATTGTGCATGTCGTGCTCCATTGCCTTGTTTCAAAGATTTTTAGTTACTAGTGGGATCAGGAATGACCCCCAATTCATTCCTCAAGTGCTCAAATGTTTCTTTTGGCAATGGTTTTGTCATGATATCAACAATTTCTTCTTTTGTGCTAACATATTCCAGATTGATCTTCTTGTCATTTACTTGTTCCCTCAAAAGTGAAATTTTATTGGAATGTTCTTTGTCTTTGAGTGGAACACAGGATTCTTGGAAACACTAATAGCACTAGTATTGTCACAATACAGAGGAATTGGGCCATCAAATTTTACCTTGTAGTCTTCCAGTGTTTGTCTCATCCAAATAACTTGAGTGCAACACATGAAAACTACTATATATTCTGCTTCACAAGTTGAGAGTGCTACTAAAGTTTTTTTCTTTCTTAACCAAGATACTAGGAAATTTCCAACAAAAATGCACCACCACTTGTACTCTTTCTATCATTGTTGTCACCTTCCCAATCAACATCAGTGTAAGATTTTATATTAAAATTACTACTTTTGGGATACCATAGTCCATAGTCAAGTGTTCCCATGAGATATCTCAGTATTATTTTTACTTCCTTGAGGTTTGTTTCTCTTGGATCTTCTTGAAATCTCCCAACCAAGCCCACTGCTTGCATTATATCAGGTCTAGATGTAGTAGAGTAGAGAATACTCCCAATCATAGATCTGTACAAAGTTCTGTCAACTTTTGTTGAGTTGTCCTCTTTAATCATTTTGCAACCCACTTCCATTGGTGTTCCTATTGGTTTGAATTCTTCCATCTTGAACCTTTTGAGAATTTCTTTGACATATTTGGTTTGGGAAATGAAGATACCTTGGTCTAATTGGCTGATCTATAAGCCCAGGAAGAATGACAGATCCCCAAACATAGACATTTCAAACTCTTTTCTCATTACATCAGAAAACTCTTGTGTCATCTTATCATGATCTCCTCCAAATATAATATCATCCACATATACAATGAAAATGAGTAGATGATCTCCTTTTTATTTGATGTAGAGAGTTTTGTCCTTAACACCCTTTCTGAAACCTTTCTCCATGAGATATGTGTCTAGCCTACTATACCAAGCTCAAGGGGCTTGTTTGAGTCCATATAAAGCCTTCTTCAACCTGCATACACAATATTTATCATTAGTTAAAGAAAATCCATCAGGTTGTTCAATATATACCTCTTCACTTAGATGCTCGTTCAAGAAAGTAGACTTGACATCCATTTGGAAGACTTTTATCTTCTTATAAGCAACATATGCTAAGAATAATATGATTTCCTCCATCCTTGCCACCCAGTGCAAATTTTTCATCAAAATTAATTCCTTACATTTGCGAGATAGACTTTGCATACCAATATTTCATTGTTTCTTGTTATTTTACCTTTTTCATTCAATTTATTTCTGAACACCCATTTTGTTCCTATCACATTCTTGTTTGTAGGTCTTGGTACAAGATCCCATGTTTCATTCTTCTCAATTTGATCAAGTTATTCATTCATGAAATCCACCCAATTATGATCCTTGCAAGCTTCAACTACATTCTTGGGTTCTATCATTGATAAGAGTGCTATGTTTTCATGGTTTTTCTAATCTCTTAGCTTCCTTCTTGTGAGAATACCTCCTTCTTTGTTTCCAATGATCTGAGTTCTTTGGATGATCTCTCTTGACTTGTCTAGAAGGTGTCTTAGTGTCTTGTCTTTCTTCTATTTCTTCCACTTCTTCATGTGTACTCTCTACTTCTTCATCATCTTCTTGATTTTCATTGTTATCCTCAGGCTGAGTTTTGGATTTTGGTGGATAAGACTCATCAAACTTCATGTTCGTTCTTTCTACTATCTTTTGTAGCCTCTTGTTGTAGCATCTATAGGCTACACTAACTGTTGAATATCCAAGGAATATTCCTTCATCACATATGGAATAAATTTTTCCTAGATTTTCTTCCTCCCTCTTGATATAACACTTACTACCAAAGACTCTTATGTGTTTGACATTGGCTGGCCTATTTTTCCATAGTTCATAAGGTGTCTTGTTGTTATTGAATCTTATTTGAGCTCTGTTTAGAATGTAAACAACTATACAAATTGCCTCACTCCAATAACTATCAAGAAGCTTAGATTCATTCAACATAGTTCTAGCCATCTCCTACACAATCCTATTCTTTCTTTCAACAACCCCATTCTGTTGAGGTGTCCTGGTAGCTAAAAATTGTCTTCGAATCCCATGTTCTTCAAAAATATCATAAAATTCATTTGACCAAAACTCTCCACCTCTATCTGATCTCAAACACTTGATTTTGGTATTTTTCTCATTCTCCACAAGAGCTTTGAAGGATTTGAATCTATCCAGAGCTTCAAATTTTTTTTAAACAAGCTACCCATGTCATCCTAGTGAAGTCATCTATTATAAGCATGAAATACACATCACCTTGAATACTTTCAGTTCTGGTAGGCCCACAAAGATCTGTATGGATCAGCTCCAAAGGTTTAGTGGTAGAATATTCTTTGGACTTGAAAGATCTTCTTGTCTGTTTACCATGCAAGCATGATTTACACAAAGTGTCTGATGGTTTTACAATATTTGGCATATGTTTAACACCATCATTAGCACTTAGTTTCACAAGATTTTTAAATCTCATATGTAATTCCTCTACCATTTTGATATTTGCATTTTCTTCTTTAGTTGAAGTTTGCAAACGTAGATATGTTATTTTGTTCGAGATGGTGTACTCTTTTGAATTGTTGATCATGTTTGTTGTAGATTATATGTTTTACCTTCTCAAACTGATGTAATCATGTTGTGTCCGTATTGTACTAATTTTTAAATGTATTCATGTACTCAATATGTTGGGCTTGGAAGTACCTTCAGTGAATCCACATAATAAGAAGTTAATGCAGTCTTTTAGACTAAGCTGGTAAGTTATCTAAGTTGCAGTACTAAAAAATTATTCCTTAGTCTATTTAATTTGTAAGGAATAGTCACACCTTGGATCAATTTACGTGACCCAAGGCATTCCTATAATCGATATGTTGTTATGTGAATTATACCTTCCTTTTTGGTCTATCTTTTGGTTCGATAATACTATAGGAAGTGTTCATGTTGAATATTCTAATGGACCTAACTAAACCTACTCTAAGGTGATAGATAACTGTGAATGTAACCTAACTATGTTCTATGCATTTATCCTAAGCGAAATGGGATGCATTGTGTAAGGTACCTAATACCTAAACTATTTAAAGGAATTCATCTTATCATAAACTAAGTTAAGGTTAATATCATTAAAAGGGTACCGGCCCTAATCCTAACCTAAGGGAAACTTGAGATGGCACAATTAGTTAAGAATGGGTTAGAAAATGGAGATGGCACCATTCCAAAGGGTACTTGGTTAATTTAATTGGAAATTAATGTCATTTTTACCATCCATTTTGGCACCGAATCAATCCACTCGCATACATACTAATTTTAATGGCTAAATTGGTTAGTGATGTGGTTTTTAACTAATAATTGTTTATAATTTTAAATGGGAATTGGTGGGTTTCTTGGGTACTTCTAATAGTTTAATAGGGAATTAATGAAACTTGAACCATGAGCGTAAACTACCTAGGAAACGGTGAGATGGTTTGGAGAAAAAGGAAACTAGTTGGCGTTACCCTCCATTTTGATTTTGGAGCTCTATGGCTCTGTATGTGATTTTTCCATTTTTCAAATGGTTAGTTCACCTTTTTGTATTTGCAAACTTGTCATTTCATGGAAAAATTAGTGGAGCAAATTTATTGTAGATGCTATAAAAATGAAGGAATAAGAAATGGTAGGGTTTGGGTTGGGTATGTTATGAAGTTTTCATGGAAACTATTACGAAAGCTTATAAGGAGAGTTTGAAAGCTTG
This sequence comes from Taxus wallichiana var. yunnanensis, assembly GCA_018340775.1. Taxonomy (NCBI): domain Eukaryota; kingdom Viridiplantae; phylum Streptophyta; class Pinopsida; order Cupressales; family Taxaceae; genus Taxus; species Taxus wallichiana. Next base: position 99,964,311 of record CM031244.1, on the reverse strand, counting down.
GAGAAGGACTTTGAGAGCACTACCAAGCATGGTAGGCTCTAACCCATTACAATATTATACTCTTCTTAATGGTATTGTGAAAAGAACTCTGTTTATTCTTAGAAATACTTTCTAAGTTTAGATTCTCATGGTTGTATTACTATTCACTTCTCTTATTTTCATCGTATGATATGATTATATTCTTATTGTTGACTCAAGCAATTTTTTTGTGAGTTATATTCTGAGTTTTTTTTTCTATTGGTTGCATATCTTGGAATGCATGCAAACCCATTTTTATTTTGTGGAAGTAATTGGTTTTGGGTAGAACCCACAAGTTGATAATGGTTGAAAGTAAAGGAAACTTGTAAATTTAGGCATTTTGAAATGTAATATTGAGTTATTTTTAGAATATATTTTGCAGACTTTCATTTCAGATTTGATGACCTTTCTCTTTGTGAATCATGGTTTGATTCTTATCAAATCATCAAAAAAATATTAAACCCATTTTGGGGACTTTATAGTTTAGAATTTTATTGAATATCTCCTTTAGGAGAGGATAAAAGAGTTACCGGTAATTGGTATTAGCCTCCTTCATGGTTTGATTAACTATTTATGTTATTTTAACACCACCCTTCAAGGATGATGTAAATACCGATCAAATGTGGGTAATGTTTTAATCTTGAACTTCTTTTAAGTTACGGGTTGTGTGACTTTTCCTTTTAGGGGATACACTCAAGTTTGAAGTTGGGGTTGTTCACCTTTTTTAGCATTCTATCTTGTTAGATTTTACTCAACTTGATCTCTGAATAGGTTCTATTTAGGGGCATCTGTTGTCAACATTGAATGATTATATATTTATTTTGTATCATTTTAGGAAGGAAACTAGTTTTTGTTATTTTAGTTATTCTTTGTACTCAATGAAATCTCCTTCGGAATTGAACTAGTTTTGATATCTTATCTCGGTATTCTTTTCTCGATTTACTAACCTAAGACTGAACTTTTCAACTTATTCGAGTTGCTTTTGAGTGGTTAGGAAGTATGTTTGCAAAAAAATTAATGGGAAACTTAATCCTGGGTATATCAATTTGAGATCTTATTCCTTTGGATAATTGAGTTGCATTGAATTAACCTTAACTTCACTTACCTTATATTCATCCTAATATTGGAGGTGGGTCTTCCAATTGATCGATATCAACAACTATAAATAAATCCTTTTTCTAGTATAACAACCTCCCTTGTTGGTTTTATGATGAATTTGTTTTGACTTTTTTTGGTTGACAATATTTCACTTCTTTTATTGTACCTAGTTCATATTGAACCATACCTTTTGGATATTAGGAAAACTATTATACTCTTTTTGTGGAAAAATTGTTTAATGAACCTTGAAAGGAAATTAACTTGATGATAAAATCAAGTTACATTCGATTGTTTATATATTTATTGGTATATTGTTAATCCTTATCTTTATTAGACTATGTTATTTATGATTATAATTAGTATATGGTTGAAAGTTAAACTGTTATGGCTGGTCATAATTTGATCTTTGACTTGCATAGTGAATGAGTATTAAGCTTGTGGAATTAAGTTAATTAGATAAGTAAATGAATAAGGAAGGAAATAGTGATAGGTTTCAATCATACAATTTACAACATTATATGATTGAAACCCTAACACACTTATGCTCTTGTTTTGACTTTTTAGGGTAAAAGGTACTTAACTATGTTTCAATCATGGAAACTTGTTGATCTATGTTAAATTGGTACATTAAAATGATTATTTTGTTGTCTTTTCTTATTTGACCATTGTGGCCTTTTGGGCATGTTTTTATGAATTGTTCATTTTAAGGAACTTAGAACAATTTAAGTAATTAGCAGTGATCTTTCACGAAATTGTTAAGTTGAAGCATGTTGTTTTAATGTTTTAGTTCTTATCGTTATCGCTTTTGTGAAATGCCGCATGCTAACAAATGTGTTTATGGATTTGAGATAAATGAAAGGAGAAAAACTTATAGAAAGTTGCATTTGTTTTATTGATAAAGTTATATTTATTTAGATGATTAAATGTATTGAAAGGCTCTTAAAAGGAATTTTTGGAAATATCTATGAGGACATAGTGCCTTAGTATTTTGTAATTGTTGAGAAATTTTGTCCTTTTTTATTGAAAAAATTATGAAAAAATTATTAAAGTATGGAATAAAGTGAATTTCCACTTTTTTTATAATGATTTGTTTTATGAATGGTATGTGATAAATGGCTTATTTATTCAACATGATTGTTGTAGATTCAATTCATAATCCTAAGTCTTAAACATTCTTGACTTGATAGTTATCTAAGATTTTGGGAATTTCTTGGATAAAATAATTATATGCATAAGTCAATTAATTTATGGACATTAGTGAACTATTATGAGTTATGATCCTAATATGTTGAACCTTATTTGGAAATGGGAAGTAGTATAATGTTATGTTGAAAATAATGATGTTGCATTCTTATCAAGTTAATTCCCCTTATGTTATTATAAAATTTTGATTAAGATACTAGATCTTAATGTGGGAAAAAGGGGAAAACACTACTTGTTATAATTAATAAGGACATAGTTTATGATCCTTACTTATGTTGATAAAATATATCAATAATGTTGAAAGGTTGTATGCTTTTATTATAATGGGAATGAAACATGGTAATTAGAAAGGCCCTTAATGGAAGAAAGGGGAAACATACTTATTAAGTTGGAAAGGACTTGGTAATTGAATCCTAAACCTATGTCAACATTATTATCAATAAAGTTGACAAGTAAGTGAACATAATAAAATGTGATTAAAATCATATGTAAATGGAGTGTTATAAAGGTTATGTTAGGATGAGATGAATTGACAAGTAAGTCACTCAATCTAATTATCAGCTATATGAATTAGTGTTATACTTACTTGATGGATATAATAAAAATGAATACTTTTAATTAAGTAGTAACTAAAGAAAAGATGTGTGCTTATGCTAAAGTGTTGACTTGCATTGATAGTATATGATACTTGATAAAAGTATGATACATACCTAAACAATTAGCTATGTATAAATGCACCATCTCTATTAATGTGAAATATACACAACAATGAATTTAGTGCTTCCTATAATGATATAACTAAATTAGTGGCATGGTACTTAACAGTATTAAAGATAAATGTTTTCTTAATTAATTAAGCTTAAGGCATAATTAAATCTGTAATTTTGTACTCAAATAAAGATCGTTTTGATCCCTACTTAAAGGATATTATTGGCATGAGATTTAATAAGATAATTAAATCAAATTTGGGAAATTAAATATCCTTGGATTAACTTAAGATAGGCCCTTAGGTATGACTCATTTGAGGTGAAAGTGTCGTGAGACCTAGGCTAACCTGTCGTAATTTAATTAACACTTTGAAACATTAAGATACAATGTTCCAATTTAGGACCCTTGGTGGGTCAAATCACTACATCCACTACACAATTGTATCCCTATAATGATGGTAGTCACTATTTGGATACTACTTTTTAGCATTGTATTGAGTTGTCTCATCAAGACCCTAAATTGTGACATGGTATTGCATTAAGTACAAGCTTTGTTAGAGTTACAAAGGTGAATTCAACCTCATATACACGTACCTCAATGTCAACTTATAATGGATATGGGAAGGGAAGTGGTCTAGTAATTATGTAAATCGTTATGGAGATACTTACTTTCCCATAAGAATCTTATGATAACATATGGGTACATCTTATTGTAGGTTAATTAGGATTTGTACCTTGTACAAGACTTGTAGCTATTTACAACACCATTGATTACAGATCCATATAATTGAATAAGTGATTAAGGTGAGATGAAAAGTTCCCAATGGCAAGTGTGTCATTACGGAATCGAGCATGACATTCATGACTCTGAAACTTTGCGTAAATTAGTGTAAGTTGTTAATTACACTGTCGTGGTTTCACCAAGATCTAAGCTGTGAGATGCTTGGGGGTTTCCTTGGCGAGAACCCAAGTAGACACTTAGATATCTTCACTTAATTATCATATCCTAAAAAAGGAAGACCAAATGATACATTTGATGTATTGGATCGTAAAGAGCATTAAGGGGGATCGAGTAGGATTTGTATACTCTCATGCAACTACACATGGTTTATGATAGTTATCGAAATGGATTGCATTAAGGTTTATGTTGGATTTAAATATATGGGTATTTAAATCAGAAATATAAAGTTAAAAAAACCATTTTAATGAAGTCTTAAAATGAGGTTGTTACATCATATGTCTCAATCTCCCATACCATAATGAGTTATCATAAATTTTACTTGTAAAACATTTCTCTTTGTTTATTTCCTTGAGAACATACATGTTATTCTTGGTTCTCTTAGCTTTAGCTACTTTCTTTCCTAACTTACCATCAACAATTTCACATCCTTTGTCATGAAAAATCAGATTGTAGCCTTTCTTACACATTTGACTCACACTCAATAGATTGTGCTTGAGACCTTCAACATACAAAACATTTTCAGTGATTGTTTTTCCATTGTCAAGACTTAAAGTTCCTTTTCCCACAATGTTTGCTGAGTTATTGTCACCAAACCTGAAATCTCCTGAAGTGTTATTTGACAAGGAGATAAACATGTATTTTTCACCTATCATATGACTAGAAAAACCACTATCTAAATACCAAATCTTGTCTTCATCTAGTACATGAAAAGTGGTTTGCACAATCATACCTGATTCTTTCTCTTTGTTGGATTCTTCCTTCACAACATATATCCATTTCTTTTGTTTAGGAGGTTATTTCTTATTCTTCGAGCCATGTTACCATTCTTGTGATATTTGTAGCTGACAACATTATAATTCATCCTAGTGTATGATGAACTATAGCTCTTTCCATAGCCTCTAGAATACCTTCTACATTTAGTAGCTTTATGTCCAAACTGGTTACATGAATAGAAATAACCATAGAAAGAATGTGAGTACCTCATAGCATAGGTGATTTTGGGAGCATTTTTATTCCTCTTGGCAGTGTTGGTGACTTATTTATTTGTAGCATGAGAAGTGCTTGGTGTTGATGCAATTTTTTATCCTTCTCCTTCTCTAGTTCAACTTCTTTATTTTCTTCGTTAAATCCTATCTCGAGTTTTTCACTCATTTCCCTTTGAGATCCAAGTATACCAGTTAAGAAATTTTAACTCTTCTCCATCTTCTCATACATTATGAGATTACTTGACAGTTTCTCTAATTCATTCTTTAGGATCTCTAAATCATATTTCAGTTTCAAGCATTCATCTTCCTTTGTCTTATAGGATTGAGTGATATTTTCCAGCTGAGATTCAAGTTCTTTGAGTTCATTATATTCTTCCTCTTCCTTTAGGATTTGTTTCTTCTCAAAGATTTGAATTTTTCTTCATAGTATTTCAAGGTGCATCTCAACTTCTGATTCTTTTACCTACAAAATTCAGTTCTTCAAGAGCACAAACAAGTTTAGCTTCTAAGTTCACATTGGCCTCTTCTTCATTAGAATCATCATAAACAATTGTATTATTTCCTTTGGTGTTTCTTTCCTCATGGATATCCATGGCCATAAAAAATATTCATAGTGAATTTCATCATTCTCATGATCAGAGCTACTTGAGTTACTTGATCCAAAATCACTTGATTTCTCCTTGGAGTAGAAGTTTCTCTTGTTCTTGAAAAATATCTTCTTACCATCCTTATTTTTGTAATTCTGATTTGGCTTGTTATTTTTGTGACCTTCTCCAGTTTGAGCTTCCTTATTCTTATTTGGAAATTTGGTAGAAAAATGACCTACTTGACCACAATCAAAACACTTGAATGGAAGTTTTCCTTTGTACTTACATGAGCCTCTGCTGAGTCTTCTTACAAACATTACTTCAATCTTCTCATCATCTTCTTCATCCTCCATATTTGAATCTTATTTTTCTTGCTTGGATTGAGTCTCTTTCTTAGCTTTGAAATCTACTTCCTTCTTTGTAGACTTGGTTCCCATAGTCCTCATTTCATATGCTGACAGGATGCTTTGAAGTTCATCAAGTGTTAAAGTTTTCATATCTTTATCTTCTTCAATAGTTGAAACCTTTGCATCATACTTAGGAGTAAGAGATCTTAGTACCTTTTAGACTATAACATATTCTTCTTGATTTTCACCTAAACCTCTGATCATATTGATCACTTCATCAACCCTCTGCATGTAGGTTACAACATTCTCATCTTCTTTCATCTTTAGGATTTAAAATTGAGCTCTGTAGGTCTGCACTTTAGCTAGCTTAACCTTGTCATCTCCTTCATAAATACTCTGAAGTTTAGTCCAAATTTCTTTGGTAGTGGTATAGTGCATTACCTTTACAAATTCATTTTTGTCATCCCACAAAGAATAACATTCATAGCTCTTGAATTTCTTTCATATTCTAAATTTTATGTTGCATTATTGATTGGAGTAGGTGGAGGAGTATAGCCGTGTTCAACACTCTCCCATATATCAAAACCTAGTGATGTTAGATAGGTATCCATTCTTATCTTCCATAATGCATAGTTCGTTCTAGTGAACAGAGAGGTGATCTTGACATAGATAATCCACCTTGTGCTTGGTTTGATGTCATTCTTATGAAGAGAGGATCTCCTTGAAGATGTTAAGCTTCCACTAGAAGGACTCACTCTGATACCAATTGTTAGAAATCACAAGCAATAAGAGGGGGTGAATCAGTGTTGATTAAAATTCCAAGCACATCTAACCAATTTTAACTTGAATATGAGAAATATATGTAACAACAACACCCCATAAACCATATGAAAGAAAAATAGAACTCAAGAGCCATATTTTACTATGGGAAACCCATGAAGGGACAAAAACCCACTTTCAAACCAAAGTTTTATTAGGAACACCAATTCCTATGTTTACAAAAACTTGGCTCTGTTGAGCACCCACCCAACTACTGAAGTGCCTACTCCAGATTCTCCAAGCATCCACTTGAAGTAAGATAAGCACCCACTCAGCTGATTTAGCAAGCTACAACTTGCAAGGAGCACCCACTCAGATAAATTTTACAATTTTATTGATCATACATTAATATTGCTTAATACAATAGATTATGATCACTTTTCTGTTACATTCAAAATAAAATATTCATGTACTAGGTATTCAAATCACTCTCACAGTCTTGTAAAATAGTTTTGGCACTGTCTCATATTTTCATGTATAATTCTTCATTAAATAAGGAACTCTAGTGTTCATATTTAGGTGCAACTCATGATGATCAAAAATATGTCTCAAAAACTCTCTAGCTCATACTCCCCTTCTCTCCTTGATCAACACCTATGATAATCATGAAACCTTGATTAAATAGACACGCTCCAAATTTTTGTTTTTTTATGTTTTAGTGTATTTTGAGCATGTATACAGGTCCCTTTACAAGTCACCATTTTTAACACTCCTTTGTGCTTTAAAACATATATTTTTTCTTTAAAACTGACTTTTGGAATAAGATATATCTCTATTATATGATTTATTTTTATAAAAGCAAAATCACAGTAAAAAGAAAGCACCATGAAACTATCACACAAAAGCACCCCAAAACATCTACACCAAAAAATTATTGCAACACGAAAAAAAAAAATCTTAGCGAGATCGCAGCCATACCTCAAGAAAACCCCTTAACTATCCAGAGACCATTGAACAAAACGAAAACACCATAATATACCTTGAAGACACATTTGTTCATTCCATGGATTTTACTAACTTCTATGTCTTTCTCCTTTGTATTGCGGTTATATGTTGTGTTCTCTAGATTTACTTCGTTACTCACGACCTTTTCAAGTATTCCACGACTTTCTAGTCTTCCAAAACTCTTATCCTTTACCCACGATTTCCTTCTCCAGCCATGACTCTTTCTATCCATCCACGGATTAACTTCATCTCTCACGGCTTTACTAGTTATCCACGGCTATCTCTAGTCCTTGACATCTTTTTCTCTTTATCCATGACTTCTTCTAGTTTCCCTTACTTCGCAACTTTTACTTTCACATTCTTGGATTCAAATTTTCATTTGTGGCTTTCACTAAAACTCTGCGGCTTCCTCACGACTTCAATGGATATCGTATCATGTTTGCGACTTTCTCAAAAACTTGATTAAGCCTATTAGAATCATCTTGAATCATTTAAGAGCTGACACTACCAAACAACCTTCATATTTCTCTTGCAAATTATTTCTTGAACTACTTCCTGAAGCTTGTTACAAACTTGTTAACACCTTTTCCATACATGGTTGACCTTGAGACACCTGCATAATACCTACACCATAATTTTTTCCATCAATGCCACTTGATGTTGCTTGACATCAATGACAACACAAATGATAATGACAAAGGTCCAACAAGATCCAAGTTCTACACTACATACCCTCAAGAGGGATCAAGCCTTATGTATTTCTCATAAGATATATTATTTGTAACATATAATTCACATCGGTTCGTATCAAAGAAAATACTTAGTGACCGCTAATATTCATTACTTATTGAAAGGAATGACATAATGGCCGTTAGGCTCAACAATTTCTTATTTTGAAAATAATGATAGAATAACAAATCATGGTCTAGCTTAGCGTCCATTAGGCTCCTACCATTACCTCTTTTCATTGTAAAAACTATCTATACAAATTTGGATCGATAGTAAATTTCATTGATTATAATTGTGTCATATTGGCTAGACTATCCCTTCTAGTGTAGACACTAAAATTAGGTCACACTCCCCTTTGGTCCTCGACAAATAAATACCTTCATCACATTCACTAGCCATGGCCCCCTTCATCCCACTAATATTAATTTAATTAAATTAATTCATTATCCTCACAATATTTATTATTTAAATATCTTAATTTAGATAATGTCCACACATACACCTCACCTAGACACCTCACCCTAAGACCTATTCTTAGTAAGTTGCCATAACTAACTAAGTCTTACCCAAACCCTAAAAATCAATGCCTACATTCCCTCTAACCACATTCCCACATGCTTAAAGGAAGCTTCCATCCTAATCTGTGGGTTAACGACACAAGATCCCAAAAATCAAGGGGATCTACCTAGTTTAGTAAGCCTAGGAAATCCTACCTTGACCGATGCCGGTTACCCATAACCATCGCCGGTTAAGCCGGAACCGCCATTGGTCACCTTTTAACTCCTAAAACAACCTTATTTTGGAGGTTGAAAAACATTGGCAGATCCCTGAGAGATATCACATCTTTTGAGAACAAGTTTCAGCAAGAACATGCATGTAAAGAAGGAGATCAAGCATTTTCTCTTGCACAGGCATCCAACATTCACCCAACAACCATCTAGCACTCACTCCAACACAAATTTGATCCAACCAAGCAAAAAGGAATGCACATGCAGCCCATGTAGGAGCTTTCCAATGTTTGGTGATCCTCAACAACATTCAACCTCTTACCAACACCTTCATTCATCACTCACAGGCACCCAGAACCAGATTTCAAGTAAGTGGAATAGTTTACTCCTCTGGTTCATTCATTTAATCATTGTATCTTCATCCTTTGTTCTCCTAGCCACCCATTGACCTCCTTTAATACTCACCCCTCCATATACCCATTAAAACCTTGCCAAATCCCATCCAAACAGCCTAATACCTCATTCCGCCAACCAAGTCCTTTGTGCAATCATAAGGGAGATCTAGAGCTCATTCTGTAGCATTCCTAGTTTTCCACAGTAACCGGCACCGGTTCTCCCCAACCGGCGTTGGTCACCCTTAACCGGAATCGGTCTCTATATTTACCAATACAATCCATAACAGTGACCTACCCACCTATTCCCACATCACCTTTACTCACCTGTGACCTACCTCAGACCTCTGTCAGACCTGTAGAGACCTAGAACTAGTTACTTGACCTTCAGATCTTATTTTAACCTAGCCTGTTAGATTAGATCTTTCTTATTGTGTTTTGAATGAGATACCTAAATCATTTTAATTACAATAGGATTTACTTTATTACCAACGCATTAAATTGTTTTAAACAGTGGATTGACAGTCATCTAGGAAGTATCACACTTCCCGGATCTAGCACATGCTAGGTAGTCCACTGCATATATTGTTTAATTCTTTTTGGTGGTCTTGCTTTCCATTTCAGGTAGTTCCTCCTAGCCAAAAGGAAGCTCTCATGATCAGTTGTGGATTCAGGAGTCATATGCGCGCAACAACCCATCAACCAACATTTCAACAGGTATTCCTCCTATGCCCATTACCCTATCTATTTCATCAATATTCAAAGAAATGTCTAAGAATCAGGTGAAACATTTTTGCATGCCCTGTGGGACCCATTTGGGTTTCCTTGCATTTTATTCATTCCTAGGAAAAGTTATGTGTTTTTTTCCCTTCCGAAAAGCATGTTGTTGCAGACTCACAAAGCACCCACGGATGCGAGATCGAGGCTTCTAGGTTGATGTTCGCATCTAGTTTGATTGCACAACATGGAATCCTTTCTCCAAGTGTGGGACTTGTAAATATGAGAAAGAATTCTCCAGAGGAGGCTAGTTCTATTCCTCTGTTCGAGATGCATACAAAAATGTAGAGGGTTTACTAAAACCTAATCTAACTTGCCAAGGAGACGGGGTAAGAAAATGATTAGAATAGAACCTAAAATAAAAGGTGATGCACCGAGGAATGTTAGAAACTTGTTTTGCAAATTTAACACACACCACATAGATGCAATACAAACACCATGCACAGTGTAACCAAACCGCAATAAGAGATCAAAATGACAAAGAATGAATACATGAGAGGGTTGAGAATCAATCACAAATATATATATTATTGTTCAAGAGTCAATACGGTACATTGCAGTGGCCAAGAGGCAAAAATACTGGCATTACAACCCATATGGGAGGTTCGAAAGCTCCACAAACTCTCTTGCAAGCAAGGGAAGAAGGGAGGATGTAAAACACAAAATGTCCGACCTCTAAAAAGGGCTCCTCTTTACAATATATATGAAGAAATGAGGGGGAAGAGAGAGGAAATCTAGAATCTGCCCCAACCACTTCTTGGTAGCATTTAAAATCATCTCATTATGATCCAAGCGGTGGATCTGGAAAAAAGCAATGAGGTCAGTCTAACAGAGGAGCGAGTTGTCTCTTTGCATTGAAGTTAGTAGTTGAAGCATTACACATGTCAGAGACATTTTCTTAATTTTCTCCCCCAAACTGCATCAAAATGCAATATTGACCCTAGAATCATGTAGATAATTTCAACAGCTTTCCGTTGATATAAAGAACGTGCAAATCCGAGCTCTGGATCGAAAGATATGATGATCTGAAGATTTAGGGCACAAAACAGGTGAAAACGGATTTTTAAATTTCTTTTCCCGTGCTCTGCCATCTGGACGACACGTGGCAGGCTCTGGTTCGCTGAGAAATTCCCTCTCTCCACCTTTTCGTGGGATTTTCTTGTGGGCCCCTTAAACTTGGACACGTGGCACTATCTTATTGGTTTGGATCAGTGCTCGAAAACTCGCCCCTTTGACTTTTTGGACCTTTTTCCTTGGCGACACGTGTCATGCTGTGATTTGTCCATGGGCCTACCAGATTTTCACGTCCACCGTGTCCTTTTGTCCCAAATTTTTAGTGCTTCATGGGACAAAATCTTCTCGATCTGCCCGAAATGGGCTTCCTCGTCCCTTTTTGCCGGTGACACGTGGCGTGATCTGATTGGCTTTCGGCTCCTTCGGCTATCCGCGTCCGTCCGCGTCCTTTATCCCACTTGTCCTTGTCTTTGCGGTTCCTGTTTCAATTTGAACCAATGGTTCGTGTCCTTCGCGTCCATTTGTCCCAAATGTTTAGTACGAAAGTTCTCCATTTCGGCCGATCCAGGCGGTTCACGTCCTCAAAGCCCAAATGTCCCGCTTGCTCCCTAAAGGACTTGGACAAATTTTTCTTTCTTTCGGCTGATTCGGGCATTTCGCGTCCATTTGTCCCAGATGTCCCTTTTCTATTTGGGCCGCTTGGAGGCTTTTCAAATCTGCGCCTTGGTGTCTCGAATGTCCCAACTGTTCCTAGAACAAGGACTTAGCCGATTTTCACAATTTTTTCCTGAATTAATCTACTTGCTTGGAACTGAAAAATCTGATGCATGTTATCAAATTAACTCTGGGGGTAAAATTTGGATAACAATTTGGTGACTTTTCAGGGTCACTGCTGCTAGATGAGAAGACCAGTTGCCCTTTTTTTGTGATCCATTGGGTATGGAGTCATAAGCAATGACTGAAATGAGCCTCGATCATCGCAACTCCCTCCACGAGAGCCCGCCCGAATCAGTAAACTCAATCTAGGAGCAACAAAACTGCGCCCAAAGCACTTAGGAAATCGAAACCTAACTACAATAAGATAATGTGCATACGCACTTAGAGGAATTGAAATCTAGGCTAATATTTACAAGGGTGAACCTTTTACTTTCAGTAGCAATGTTTGAGATAGATTCCATTTACTGGAATCTGCAGTTCTTCACCGTCCAATGAGGCCAATTGGAAAGCATTGCTGCTCTTGCACTTTGTGACCATGTATGGGCCACTCCAAATGGCATCAAATTTTGAATGCCTTCCCGGTTTTGCTCTGTCCGCATCCCATTTCAACACTAGATCTCCAACTTGAAAAGATCTATCTTTGGCCTTCTTATCAAAGGTCTTCTTGATCAAAGCTTGATCCTTTTCCATTGCTTGGGATGTCTGATTTCTGATCTCTTGCAGCTCCATCAACTCTGCATACCTCACCTCCATGGGTTCAAATTCAAGTAACTCCAGCTGCTTCATGAGTTCCAATGTTGGCAACTCAAGTGACATGGGCAAGATTGCCTCTCTTCCATAGACAAGCCTGAATGGAGAGTTGCCTGTGGATCTTTTGGGAGTGATCCTATCAGCCCATAAGGCTGATTTCAGCTTGGTGTGCCAAGACCTCTGATTCTCATCAAGAGTTCTCCTAATGATCCTCAACAAGTTCTTGTTTGTAGACTCGGCCTGGCCATTACCCTGAGGGTAATAGTTTGATGAAGTGCTCAGGTAAATACCGTTCTTGACAGCCCACTCAGTCACCTTAGATCTAATGAATGCCAATGCATTATCAGAGATTATTGTGGCAGGTACACCAAATCTGGTTGTTATTCCCTCATAAAAGTCTAGGATGCTAGACTCATTTGCCTCTTTGAGTGGTAATCTTCATCCATTTGGTGAAGTAGTCTATGGTCATGTCAAAATCCATTTATGCCTTGGCTTGAATTGGGATTAATGACTCTAATGAAGTCCAAATCCCATTGCATGAATGGCTGGTCAACTGAGATTGGATGCAATGGAAGGGCAGCAAGTCTTTCTTTTCCTGTCAAGAATGCACAATTCTTACACCTCTTGATCCATGCATAGCAATCACCAAAAATTTTAGGCCAATAATAACCAGCCTTCATGATTTTTAAAGTCATTACTCTTGGTGCAAAATGGCCACCACTGGTCCACCATGAAACTCTTCCAACATTCTTTGAATCTAACTTTTGTGCTAATGCATCTCAAAGCGACTCTATTTACATCTTTCTTGAACAAAACTCCATCAACAATGGCATACAGGACAGCTGTAATATGAAGTGTCTCCTTTGGGTCTTGTTCATTTCTGGGGGCACTGGCCTGTACCTAGGAAGTGCATAATATCTTGGGTCCAGCAAGGAATGGGGAAAGCATTATCTTCTTCATGATTGCCGCTTGACTCATGGCTGTCCTAGACTGTCAAAACAGCCTCTTCTTCGTTGCATACTTCCTTTTGCTTCCCTAAAACCAGCTGCTCACACAGTCCTTTCCCTCTTACCAGCTTGGTGATCTTGATCTCAATGTCATACTCCATGACACGGGTGATCCAACCTGCCCTTTTCTCATTCAAATCCTTGTTGAGGAGGAAGTCCTTAACTCTAGCATGTGAGACCAGCAACTGGACCTTGTTGTTTGAGACTAAATGCTTGAATTTCTTCAAGCTTCTGATTACTGCAAGTACATGCTTTTCAATAAAAGAGTACCTCACCTCGCAGTCATCTAGGCTCTGGCTGAAGAAGGCAATCGGCTGCTCATCATTATCTTTGTTTTGCTGTACTAGAATGGCAGAAATAGTGTCATCACCTCCAAATGCGTAGAGGATGAAATCCTTGGAGAAGTCTGGGTTGATGAGAGTTGGTGCCTGAGATATAGCTTCTTTGATTGCCTCAAAATTCTCCTTGCCTTCTGCTGTCCACTTAAAAGCCATGCTCTTTTTTAACATTTTGGTGATGGGCTTGACAAGGGCTGCAAAATCTGGAATAAACTCCGTGGACGAAATTGATCCTTCCCAAGAAACTTTGAAGAGGCTTCTTGTGACTTGGCAATGGCAATGCTCTTATGGCTTCAACCCTCTCCGATCAATTGCCAGTCCCTCTTTCGAGACAATATGGCCTAGAAGTTTACCCTCGTGAGCCAGGAATATGCATTTTTTGGGATTCAATGATACTCCGAACTTTCTACACCTCTGAAACACTTGCCTGAGGTGAAAGAGATGGTCTGCTACACTCTTTGAGAAGACAGTGATATCATCTAGATATATCAGCACTATCTTGTTGATCAAGCCTTTGAATGCCATGTCCATTGCCCTTTGAAAGGTAGCACCAGCATTGGACAGCCCAAATGGCATCTTCTTGTAAGCATATGTGCCCCATTTAGTTGTGAAGGCTGTCTTGAATTGATCTTCTTCTTTCACCATCACCTGATTATACCCTGAGTAGCCATCTAGGAGAGAGAATCTCTCTGAACCGGATACTACTTGCAATATTTGTTCCATGGAAGGGAGTGGATAATGATCCTTGAGAGAGGCCCTATTGAGGTCTTGGAAGTCCACACACAACCTGATTTCTCCGCTCTTCTTCCTGACTGGAACCAAGTTAGCAACCCAGCTTGAGTGCTTGATCGGGAATATAATGCTTGCCTCTATTAGCTTATTTAGCTCTTTCTTCATTAGAGGCTCAATGTGAGGGTTAACAGGTCTCTGCTTCTGCCTGATGGGCTTAGCATCTGGATTCAATTCTATGGTATGCTGAGCCAAATTCGGATTGAATCCTCTCAAGTCTTCATAGCTCCAAGCGAAGACATCTAGAAATTCTTAGCAAAGCTGAACAAAATCAGATTTCTCTTGTGAGGTACTTACTTTGCCAATCTGCAATGTTTTGCCTTCTTCCACTAAAATAGGCTCTGAATCCTCACCCTTTACTTGAATGTTTTCCTTCTCCTTCCGGAACTGATCATTCGAGTTGAAGATTGACTCCAAGGTTATGAGGCCTTTTGGTAATTTGTTAGTTCTCAATGCACCACTTGGTCACCATCTTCACTGATGTAACTTGTCTTGATTCTGGCAGAGAACTCACTTCTTCTTATAGGAAATTGACGATTTTCTGGTCATTCTCAAACACTTGCCAACTGACATTGTTATCCGGCACTGAAGGCCTCACAATCACGTGGATGTTTGGTTGTACCTTGTCTTGTTGAATGCTTTTCGTAATGTCGAAGGCTGCCCCTCTTTGCTGCAAGCTTGTCGCTGCCACTTGATTTTCTTTCACGGGAATGGATTCGATGCCAAAACCTTCAAAATCTTCCATGAGGTCCCACACCTGTTCTTGTAGCACTGAGTAGATCATTCTTGGCAACATGCTATCCTTTGACCTGATTTACAATCAATTCACTGTCCCCAAAGACTTGCAGATTCTTTATTTTTCTCTTGATTGCCCAATGCATCCCTTGCACCAAGGCTTCATATTTAGCAGTGTTATTAGAGCATGCAAATTGAAATCTAAAATCTGAATAGTACTTTATTCCTTGAGGTGAAACAAGCATGGCTCCACCTCCTGCACCTTGCCTACTCCTTGATCCGTCAAAAAACAGCTGCCATACCTCATTGTCATCGTTATGGCTTGGCTTGGTGATGCTAGGAACAGGTTGATTTTCTTCGTGTATACAATAGACTCCCAACTCATATTCTTCTACTTCTTGATAGGGATCAAAAGCATGTATCTTGTTTGCCCATTCATCAAGAGTCAAATCTGGAATGCTTCCAACTTTGGTGTCAGCCTCATCAGTACTAGGGTGATCTTCTTGATCAAATGCTGAGCAATTGGCATTAATCTGACTTGGGGTGTAAGGCTCAATATGGAAGTTTGCAATGGGTTCAGACCTAATTGTAGCCTTAGTTCCATACCTTGTTCTAAATAGCATGTGAGACCAATCAGCAGACAAATACCCCCCAATCTTGGCTGTGAAGTCCCTTGACAAGCAAAGGGCAAAGAGTGGTGGAAGGTCTATGATTGATACATCTTGTAAGACAACAACATTTGGACATGCATGCAAGGTAAGACTCAAGTTTTTAATCACTCCAACTGTTGCTATTGCTGTCCCATCCAATTGCACTACCCCTTTAGATATTACTTCATATTGGAGACCCAGCTGATCAGCTATTTGCTTGGGCATCACTGAGCTACTTGCCCCGGAATCAATCATGCAATTGTGTACTAGTTTATCCCCAATGATTAATGAAACATAGAAAGGAGGGGGCTTCAACATTTTACCTTGTTGTCCTCCATGACTTCCTTCAGGCTGGGCAGCATTTGTAAGCACTTTGTCTTGCATCTGAACCCTGCTGATTCGAAGTTGTCCAATCCTTCATGGCAGCTTGCAGCAGATCTCTTTGTCCTGGGATGGATAGGGATTCCCACATTGATATATTGACGTTAGTCTTCTTCATCTGTTCAATGATACTGAACGGGGATGAAATATCCTTTTGTTGTCCCTTGGTTTGCACATTTACTCCTTGTACGTGGGCAGCAACAGCTGGCATTTGAGTTGGCCTAGGGGCTGTTCTAGGCTACCCTTGTGTATTTGAAACTAGACTCTGCTTGCCAATCATTTGTGGAGCCGTGGAAGGTTGTGGATTGGCTGGGGCTAATGGTTGTTCTTCACCCAGATTCCTCCTTTTTGACCTTGTGTTGGCTGCAACACCTTGAGAAACTGCCTGATTCATGCCACAAAAATCTTCTGCTTGCCAGTTCACCAATGTAGTGTCATTTGGGGCTGATTGCTGTTGGAATGTTTCTTGTTGTTGACTATTTCCTTGACTTCCCTTGCCCTCCATACCAGTAGTTGTCACCATTAGTGCTTGATTGAGAGCACCATTGAAGCACATGGATTGGTTATGAGGCTCGTTGCATGGAAAGCACCAATCATATTCCTGGGCAATGTTATTCTGTGTTGGCACTAATGCCTTAGAGGCAGATATGGCATTTGGATTATAGGGCTGGAATGGTCTATTGGCAGGAGGCCTTACTTGGCTTTGATTTTGATTCATATTTGCAGCTGGATTAGGTGGTCTTTGTGGTTGGTATGGCTGCCTATTAGGCTGAGCTTGGGGTTGATAGGAAGGTCTGAAACCTTGGGCTTGCTGCCTCTTGAGAGTAACCAGCTCATTGCCTAGGTTTTGCAACTGTTTCATGACCTCTTGAAGCTCATTTGGGGCACTTGGAGATGAAGTGGAAGCTTCATTTGAACTCTGGTTTCTAGGGGTTGGAACAGGAGCCAAAGTGGGCGTTTGACTAGTGCTTGGATTTTCTAAGTTTGGATACAAGGGCATAGGAGGCCTAGGAGCCAGTTTACCAGCTTGTATAAGATAGTTTTCAGCTCTAATGGCAATGCTATAAGCCATAGGGATCGTCGTGCCTCCCATGGACTGAATTAACATAGAAATATCAGAATTTAAAGCTTTAAGGTAATATAGAAAAGCACCTCCTGCTGTTGGCCTGACTGCCACTGGAATCCTATCCCAAGACCTTTGAAATCTGAAGTTGAAGTCAGTCAGCTGCTCATTGGGGCTCTCTTGATAGTTGTCAGCTGCTCCAAAAGAGACAAGTTGTCTCCCTTCTCTCCAAATTGCTCGTGAAGTGCAATGCACAACTGATTCTAGTTTGTGATAGAACCAGCCCCAAGGCTCCTAAACCATTGCAATGCTTTACCCTTGAATAAAGATTCCAGTAACTTGATAGCCACTTGCATTTCATCGATTTCATGGATTGCACAAAGGTTAGCAATATCTTTAACATGATCACCTGGAGTAGTCTGATTTTCTCCAGTGAAGTAGGGAATGTTCTTCAAGGCTGCAATAGGAACTGGATGTTGTGCATTGAGAGCAAGTGGGCTGCTGCCTATGAAGTTGACGTAGGGGTTGTTCTGAGCCATTCTGATTAGTCTTAAAACCCTTGTATATTGAAAGAAAGGCCTGTTAGGTGGAGGAGTTGAGAGAGTTCTGTTTGGTGGAGATGGAGACCTTTGAATCCTTCTTCCTCTTTGCCTTCTTCTTGGAGATAACTGCAGGTATTCAAACAGCACTTCTTCTTCTCCGACTCTTGACCTTTTGGTGATTCTTCTCATGAGTTTTTAAGCCTACACCTACCGAAACCAGGTTGATTCTTCCCCTTGGAGTTGCCGGATATGCAAATAATAGCTCTTATAAGCAAGAAAACTACAATGAGATGCATATCAACCTTGCTACAATAAAAATGAGACCTCTAGTGTCCCACCGGCATGCCAAAATTATTATTGCGGACTCACAAAGCACCCACGAAGCGATCAGGCTTCTAGGTTGATGTTCAGAGCATCTAGTTTGATTGCACAACATGGAATCCTTTCTCTAAGTGTGGGACTTGTAAATATGAGAAAGAATTCTCCAGAGGAGGGCCGGTTCCTATTCCTCTGTTCGATGCATACAAAAATGTAGAGGGTTTACTAAAACCTAATCTAACTTGCCAAGGAGACAGGGGTAAGAAAATGATTAGAATAGAACCTAAAATACAAAGGTGATGCACCGAGGAATGTTAGACACTTGTTTTGCAAATTTAACACAGACCACATAGATGCAATACAAACACCATGCACAGGTAACCAAACTGCAATAAGAGATCAAAATGACAGCAATGAATACATGAGAGGGTTGAGAATCAATCACAAACATATATATTATTGCTCAAGAGTCGATACAGTACATTGCAGTGGCCAAGAGGCAAAAATACTAGCATTACAACCCATATGGGAGGTTTGAAAGCTCCACAAACTCTCTTGCAAGCAAGGGAAGAAGGGAGGATGCAAAACAAAAATGTCCAACCTCTAAAAAGGGCTCCTCTTTACAATATATATGAAGAAATGAGGGGGAAGAGAGAGGAAATCTAGAATCTACCCCAACCACTTCTTGGTAGCATTTAAAATCATCTCATTATGATCCAAGCGGTGGATCCTGGCAAAACGGCGGGCTGTCTAACAGGAGCGGCGAGCTGTCTGCTGCATTGAAGTTAGTAGTTGAAGCATTACACGTGTCAGAGACATTTTCTTAATTTTCTCCCGTTCAAATCCGAGCTCTCTGGATCGAAAGATATGACGATCCAAGATTTAGGGCACAAAACAGTGAAACGGATTTTTAAATTTATTTTCCCGCGCTCTACCATCTGGACGACACGTGGCAGGCTCCTGTTCGCTGAGTAATTCCCTCTCTCCACCTTTTCATGGGCTTTTCTTGTGGGACCCTTAAACTTGGACATGTGGCGCTATCTTATTGGTTTGGATCAATGCTCAAAAACTCGCCCCTTTGACTTTTTGGACCTTTTTTCTTGGCGACACGTGTCATGCTGTGATTTGTCCATGGGCCTGCCGGATTTTCACATCCACCGCGTCCTTTTGTCCCAAATTTTCAGTGCTTCACGAACAAAATCTTTCGATCCGCTGAAATGGGCTTCCTCATCCCTTTTCTGCCGGTGACACGTGGCGTGATCTGATTGGCTTTCGGCTCCTTCGGCTATCCACGTCCCCGCAAGGCGTCCCTTTATCCCACTTGTCCTTGTCTTTGCAGTTCCTGTTTGGCCGAACCGGCCGGTTCGCATCCTTCACATCCATTTGTCCCAAATTTTTAGTACAAAATTTCTCCATTTCACCGATCCAGGCGGTTCATGTCCTCAAAGCCCAAATGTCCCACTTGCTCCCGGTAAAGGACTTGGACAAATTTTCTTTCTTTCGGCCGATTCGGGCATTTCGCGTCCATTTTCCTAGATGTCCCTTTTTTGTTTGGGCTACCTGAGGCTTTTCAGCGATCCACGCCTTGGTGTCCCGAATGTCCCAACTATTTCTAGAACAAGGACTTAGCCGATTTTCACAATTTTTTCCTGAATCAATCTACTTGCTTGGAACTGAAAACTATGATGCATGTTATCAAATTAACTCTGGGGGGTAAAATTTGGATAACAAAGCATACACATTAATTTTCTTCCTTGTTAACCTTCTTTTTCTTTCTATTTGCTCTAAAAGAAACCTTTCTTTTGGTGTACTTAAAAAGAACCATTTCTTCTTGTTTTCTGCATTTTAGTGAAAGATCATCCCTCTTCCTCTTCATCTATTTGTGTCATCCAACTTCATATTTTGATTTGGGCTTAAAATAAGTGCATTGCATTATGATTTATCACATTAGCTCACATTAATTGAGGGCAACCTATACGTTGGAAGTCATTCCCAGCTGATGGTTGATAAACGAATCATAGAAAGAACATCTCTCTCTCTCTCTCTAAGTCTTGCCAAATTGCACAAATTCAAAACAATTACATATTCTTAAACAACATCTTTCCTAGGAATGCCTATCAACGATTGCACTAATATGAGGATTGGTAGGTACTCCTTCCAGATCAACATTTGTCGAGTCATACTTTAGAGCGAAGCCCGCCCCGCCATAACATACCCGAAACCTCACCTTTTAGATCTCCTTATTTATAGGAAGCCATCCTCACCAAAAACTCTATTTTATAGTTCATGTGTTAGTCCTTAAATAACATAAGCTAAACAAACATAATAAAAAAATCACTCTTAGGATCACATTTTTCTTAGTGTTTCTACTTGGCTTACGTTTTGAGGTGAGAGGTCACGTTCTTCATTCTTCTTGTTTCTCCTTACACGCTCCTCATCATAGTTGGTGTATTTCAGCTTCTTCTGAGTGTGCCTGGACCACATTCTCATCATTCTTAGAATTCTAGGTTTGATTCCACATCAGATTTTAATTCACAACCATTTTTCTTTCATCACTTGTTTCAATTTCATAGTGACCGGTGTTGGTCCAGTGACCATCGTCGGTTACCCCCTGACCGTCGTTGGTTATACCCAACCGGCGTCGGTTCACTGTCATTTTGGTTAACCTACCCAAAAGGACATTTATTCACCTTCTTTAACTATTCAAAGTCCCTATCACTACTATCATTCCCATTGACCTTGTAAATCTCGTCAGTATTCGACATACCTGTCAAATTTGGCCTTATACCTTGTTTTTGACCAACTACCCATTTCCCACAGTGACCGACAGTGGTTACCCATAACCGCGTCGGTTTACCCTGACCAACATCGGTTATCCTGTGCCACTTTCCAACTAAAATTTGGTACCTAATCCATTTATTACCACCTATTCTTCCTATTCCCTCTGTATTTCTATGTCATTTACATAAAGGTAGCCTAACCTGATCAATACCTGTTCACATGGTACGTGACGTCAATAAGATACCGCCCTCATATTCCACAATAGTTGTCAACTGCTCCCACCTAGCCCTTCGCCACCTTTAATTTTATCACGCGCCATGGGTCCTATCCAACCTATCACTATCACTACCAGAGATGAAGAGTTCACATGACTCCTTGACCAAAACCCTATTGCCTTGCAGTTTTATCTTTCTCACTCATCCACTCGAGATGCCTCGGGTCAAGGTTGATATATGAAATTCCTATATTTATCCCTCCGAATCTCACTCCCACTCCTGCGTCACCTCATCCGCTCCATGCTTCCTACATCTACCTTACCCCCACTGCGTTTCGTAGCTAGGTCCTATACTGCATGATGATCCGCATATGCTACATCCATTGCACATGCCATATCCACCATACCTTCAACAACCAACCAAAATGCAACCTCATTTGCCCCTATTATCTCACATATACCCATAGCTACACTACCACCTCCAATGTTGGTGACCCCTACCCCTTTTCAGAGCATGGTCCTTTCCATTCCACAATCATTATCCCCCATTTCCACTAGGGTTACCACGAACCTTCCACCTCCATATACGTATTATCGCGGTCTCCCGTTTCATCTATTATTCACTCCAGGTACATACCCCCTATTTCACTATCTTCTTCTCAATCAACCTACACGGCAGGGCCATATCTTTGGAATGCCACCCCTATTGTATGCCCAAAACCAGCCGTCTCATGCCACAGGAGGCACCCAATCATCACAACCTACCAACAACCAAATCAAACTGATGATGGACAAGATGTAGACATTGGAGGCATCGGTTTTTGGCTCCCACAACACTCTTACCTATGATGAGATTTGTAATGAGCCTATCCACCCATCCATTCCTATTCATCCATACCCCATGCATTGGGAAATGCCTAAATTCAACTATTTTAATAGCAAAGAGGACCCGCAACAACATTTTTGGTCATTCAAACACGGGTGCTACCTAATTGCTCACGATGATGCTTTGCTCCTGAGGACCTTTCCCATGTCTCTGACTGGACCTGTGTTAGATTGGTATAGTGGGTTACCTAGACACTATATTTTCATTTAATTAGGTAGCCCAAGCCTTCTTGGATTACTTCTCCATCAATATCATTAAGAAGGTTACCATGATTGACCTATACTTTATGCGTTGGTATGATGATGAGTCTATCACATATTTTTTAGTCATCGGCATAGCCTAATCAATCAACTCACCTTCCAACTACCGCAAATAGAACTCATTGACCTCTTCACATTGGGCTTGTGCTAAATATATCTTGCCAACCCTACAAGTCCGGACTTTCCAAACATTTGACGAAGTATTCACCATGGCACGAAAGTTAGAGATTTGGGCCATTGAAGAGAATAAAATCCAATTACGCAATAAGAATTCAGCATTCAAGTCAAATTATACCTCTTCTTCTTCCAAAACACATAATAATTATTCAAAGGCCAAGGGCATCACTAATGCAGTGGTACTCAAGGCTGGCCTAACTCATCCATCAAATCAAGCTATCACCTCATCTAATCTCTCACCCATTCATACTTTTCAATTCGGACATAGAAAAGTGGAAATACACCCCATTAAGGAGCCTTACTCTTTTTTCTTAGAAAATCTTATCAAATATGGGGCCATCACCCTTCTACCTATAAAACCCCACATTGGTTTTGACCCTGTCGCCCCATGCCCGCATGGTATAAATAACATGACTTCTGTAACTATCATCGAGTAAAGGGTCATAGTGACGGTAATTGCATCACTTTCAAAAAACATTTTCCAAGAAATGCTCGAGAAAGGTGAGTTAATTGTGGATAATCCTAACACACCTACTAATCAAAACCTACATATCTTCAAGAAACCCTTTCCCAATCATGCCCCTTCATCTGATCAAACCGGTGAGACCTCAACTCATGATAGCCATACCCGTGAGGTCCATGCTATTTTTAGTGACATACCTGTTACTTCCCAATTACCCCATATTCCTTCCATAGAGGAAATTCTAGCTCAAAATCCTCCTTCGCATTGAACTCACCTCACCTATTCCTCTACCCACAGAGGAACACCTTTCACCTCCTTCCTCACCCATGGAGGAGCCTTTTGCTAACATCAAGACCATTTCACCTTTGGCTTCTCCACCTAGGGGACTCCGACCCACGCAGTACTTCTTCAGTCCATGGAGGATACTTGTTTATCTCCTCTACCCATATAGGAGCACTCATCCTCTCCTCCACCTACAGAGGAGCACCCATTCTCTCCTCCACCTATCACGGATCTAGTAGAGATGCCTTTTCCTCTAGGTGAACATTCTCCATCGGCTACCCAAGATCATGTAGACCTACTTTCGATTTATTACCCACGAAGCTAAAGCTAACAAATTTCTCATCTCTAAGACACATTTTACAGGAATAGCCATTAGGTCCTCATCAACATCACATACGGGCATGTCGTTCTCACATTTGGCTGATCGCCTAGATTATGTGGATAGGGCCTTACTTTGGGGGTACCTTTTGCTTCCTGTCTCAATGCAGATGCAGATGTCACTTGCTGATACTTCCACTATCTACCCAAAAATATTTTGACCAATCAAACCAAATGCAATCACCTTTCCCACAACTTCTCCCACAACACCCATCATAGCTCAACACACACCCTTACCCATAACCCAACATACATCTAAACCCAAACCCACACCTACAACATCTTCCTTGACTAAACCTATTACTACCTTAGGGGTCACCCCAACCACCAACCTTACTCATCCACCTATCAAACTGGATTTAGCTACATCCTCCAAATTCAACACCAAACCCACTTTGGAACCCAAACAGAAGAACCAAACCCATAGAACTCATACCCCAGCTATGTCAATCATACCTACATCACCTTCACCCTTTCCATCCATTTTAGGACCTCAACCTCCCAACACAATCAAGAAACTTCCACCCATCAATAAACCAAAAACACAACAGCCCACTCCTTCCTCGCAAACCTCTAACCTACCCAAGCACCCGACATGACTTACACCTACACCTATAGCATCTTTACCACCCATACCTCTAATACCCTCAGCAACTTCTTCACTACCCACTACACTTCAGTCTCTATCCCTCACACCCCCTACATGACCCACATCATCTACCTTCACAACGACCTCTATTATCCCCATGGGTAACTCACCCTCTTCCCCATCTACTTTTCCTTCTAGATCTCATACACCTGCATCACCTTTACCCAAGAAGGTGCAACCCAAAGAAAAAAATCCCCTACCCTCCAATAAGGTAGTCAAAACAACCACACACCCTCCGCCCATTCATCTACCATACCCCTACCTAAACAAACACGACTGACACCCAAGACCACATCAACACCTAAAACCATAGCTTGACCTACTCCCCCTCTTGTAAGGACCATTCCTCAACAATCAGTCACACCTACACCCAAACCCACTTTCACTTCCCATTGTGACCCACTAATAGGGTCCTATGCCAAAATCTTAACCAACCTCCTTGAGACTTCCGTCATTACATTACCACCACTCAGACCTTATGACCCCCTCAAACCCAAGCCAAAAGGGTTTGATGACACTAAAATTTGTGCCTACCATCGTGTGCCAGGGAATGATGTGGAGAACTGTAAGGCTTTGAAAAACATATTTATCTAGTTGTATCCTTCGGAAGCCAACTTTGATTATGATAACCTTCTTAATGAGGACCCTGCTTCACCGAAACCCATTCCAATAGTCATTCCCTCACTACCCACTCAACAACCATGACCTCCACCACAAATCCTAGAACCATCCCCAATATTTGAAATTAACATGGTTTGCATCAGACAACTTGCCACACCATCACCCAAATGTCATTACACCCAACTCACCTCATAGGGTTTTTCTCCTCTGGTAGTTTTTTCCGTCATGTCGTTACACCACCCATCCTACACCTTCTCCATTTTCCAACTCCCCTCAAATCAACATGATCCACATCACTACCCATGCTCAGAAGGATAAAGGTAAGGAAAAGGAAACTGACCCACCAACCAATCCTATACCCAACATACCATCTGCACCCACACCTAAGATTACTATCCATAGACCCACATACCCTATTTCTAATGGGGTCACACATCACACCATGCTTAAACAATTACACCAATATCCCCTCAAAATGTCCTTATATGACCTCATCCAAACCTCAGAATCCCATCATCAAGCTCTCATGGAGGTTCTTCAATCTATTGAGGTTTTACCCAATGACCCTACACCCGTAGCTTCCATTATCACACCCCATCATGTAGCCTCTCTCACCAAATTGTCACCTTTATACACACTTTGAACCCTACTCACCAAGTAGCCTCCCTTAGCTTCTCAGAGGAAGAGATCGTACCACACCAAATAGATGACCCAGACCCAGCCCTCTTCATCTCTAGTCCACATCGATGATATATGTGTACGATGTGTAATGATCGATGGGGGCGCAAGCATTAATATCATTTCATCCCATGCATTCACTCAAATGCGCATACCTAACAATTACATGCATAAACATCCTGTCATGTTGCGTTCATTCAATGATGTTATCACCTCTACATTAGGCACCATCATCCTCCACATTCACATGGGCCCCCACACTATTCTAGAGCTATTCTACGTCTTGGAGGGGGAATTTCAATATAACCAGATTACTTGGCGACTGGATTCATGTCATGGGTTGTGTTCCTTCCACTTTACATTGCTATGTAAATTTTGAACATGAAGGACACACCTATACCATTCTAGCTGATCCGTCACCTTTCAAAACATGCAACATGCTCTACCAATCCAATGACATGCTCATACCCATTAAGGTGTCTACCTCCATGACCACTATCACTTCCCTACACCTCCGCTTACCAATATAGTCGCTACCTCAACCACACATGCCTCCTCCATTCCTACCACTGCCACAACCTCCACGGCCAACCCATCAGCCTCCCAATCCGTTAACTCCACCTCCACATTGACCTCTGACACATCATCTATTCTAGCTACCCACATACCAACCACCGATCCCTTGGAAGGCATTTTTCAATGCCTCACTTTGGGAGAATATTGCTTATATAGTGTCAACACATTCCTTACTCCACAAGAGTATAGAAGTCTTCACCAACACCCTCATTATGATCACCACATAGGAGAACACCTCCTTTATGGTCCTCCTCATCTCCGTACCAATCTCACCTATGGGGACTTGATACTACCACTTACACACCCGAACCACCGTCACAAACCCACCCATTTTCCGTTGACTTCCAGTCTCTCACCAATCACCGTTTCTACCACACCTTCCTACACCGATGTGCATGTAAGGGTTTTGGTTTTGGATTTTACAAACAAGGCTGCCATACTATCATCCCATGTACCACCCACAAACATAACGACCATAGTGGTATTGGCTTTCCTAAACCACCTACTAAGCAAGCCCGCATTGAACCCATCGAGAACGTCAACCCTTCTCCACCTTCTTCACCCGCTCCACCTTCATCACCACCTTCGCCGACGGAGTCGATGGATCTAGAATCTATCCCTCCTAACTTTTTTTTCATAAACACCATTTCCTTAGGGCCTTTGACTTATCAATGCGAGGGTGAGGCCCCTTCCTCTCTTCCCTTCCTATACCCTAAAATGATCGATGATGATACACCTTCAATTAACATTGTTCAATGTCAAGATGATGAATCTATACTCACCTACCTTGGTGCAAAAGATTCATATATTCATTGGTCATTGCTTTCTGAGATACAAACCATGTTGAATGAATTTACTATTGAGATCAACATCCATACTCAGGATAACCCACACATCCTAAAGATCGGTCAATCTTTAGATGTTGTTGAACAAGAAGCCATCACTTATTTTCTTAAAGATCATAACCACGTGTTCACTTGGTCTTACATAGACATGCCCAGTATTGAACCCACCATAGTGGTCCACAATATCATAATAATTCCCAATGCCAAACCCATCAAACAAAAACTAAGGAAAATGCACCCTCGCATTGCCCTTCTTGTCAAAGAAGAACTTTAGTGTCTTTTGTTTGTTTCCTTCATTTACCCATTGATTATCCTTGTTGGATCTCTAACATTGTCCCTATCACTAAAGCAATGGGGGACTCAGTATTTGCATGAACTTCCGTGACCTCAAACTTTCTGCCCGAAAGGATGATTTCCCCTTACCCGATATTGATCAAGTGATTGACCTTACCACTTTGGTCATGAGATGCTATCACTCATGGATGGCTTCTCGAGGTTATAACCAAGTCTTGCTTGCTCTAGTAGATCAACACAAGACCTCATTTATCACCCCTTGGGGGACCTTCTATTATTGAGTCATGCCTTTTAGCCTTAAAAATGTTGGTGGCACATATCAGCGGGCTATGATTTACATCTTCCATGAAATCATGCATTGTATATTGGAAGATTACATGGATGACCTCCTCATGAAATCTAAACACCGCTCCAAGCACCTTGCTGTCCTAAAAACCATTTTTTACCACCTCATTAAATATTATGTTCACCTTTAGCCTAAGAAGTGCATCTTCACGGTCCTCTCAAGAAAAATCTTTGGGATTTATCATTTCCCTACATGGTATAGAAGTTGACCCTGCTAAAGTCAAGGCCATTCTAAATGCCTCCACCCACTAACCTTAGACAACTCTGTAGCCTACAAGGTAAGTTACAGTCTATTCACCATTTCATTTCACAATTATCTAATCGGTGTCAACCATTTCATCATCTACTCAAGAAGGATGTCTCCTTTAAATGGGATGATGACTACCACAAAGATTTTGAGGCCTTAAAACAATACCTTCTCCAACCACCCATACTCATTCCACCTAAAGACGATCAACCTTTCTACCTATACATCTCAGCTACCGATCATTCCTTGGGAGCCATGCTCACTCATCACAATGAACAACACAAGGAGTAGGCGGTTTATTACATAAGCTATACTCTTTTGGACTATGAAACCCAATACACCCATCCTAAATTTTTTTGCTTAGCTTTAGTTTTCATTCCCACAAAATTCTGCCATTATCTACTCAACCACAAAACCTATGTTGTAACCAACCCTGACCCCCTACACTTCATGTATGCTAAACCTTACCAAAATCAGTGTACCACACGTTAGCTTATGCTATTAGCTTACCTTGACCTAGAATTCATTCATCAAAAGTCCATCAAGGGCCAAGCTATCATTGACCAATTGGGTGATGCACCTATTTCTAGGGATCAACCCTTTAATTTTGACTTTCCATATGATTCCATTACTACCCTTTCCTAGACGAACCCCTTACCAAATGAAACTCTTATTTGATGGTTCCAAGTGTTAGCGGGGGGGTGGGGTTGGTGTTATCCCCATTCTCCTTGATGGTGAACCCCTGCCTTTGTCTTTCAAACTGGATTTTGATTTTATAAACAACATTTCTAAATACGAAGCACTCGTATTAGGTCTCCAAGCCACCTATGCCCTAGATGTCAAATCAATCAACATCTTTGGTGATTCCTAATTGGTCATAAACCAAGTCAATGGTATATAAAAATGTCATAATGAGATAATGTAGGAGTATAAACATCATGTAGACATACGTTTGACCACCTTTTATCATTACGCCCTTCAAACCGTCCCACATTCAACCAACAAATTTACAGCTACCATGGATTTCTTGGCTTCCCAAATACCCGCTTCGCCCGTAGATTCTAAAATATTTGTCACCATACAATGACTCCAATCACCTTCTTATTTACCTCACAAATTTTACTCTATCGGAACCGCTACCCCTAACTCGAGTGACCTTTGGTACAAACAATACTTCGACTATCTTTCTCTCTCCATTTTACCTCCTGATCTCACCTGTAACGGACAACGCGCCTTCCTTAAAAAGGTTTCTCATTACATCATTATGGGGGGCTTCCTCTATAAGCGTGGTTTTAATGGTGTTCTCTTACGATGCCTCATGATTTTTGAAATTCCTTATACCATTAAGGAGGTTTATGTTGGCATATGTGGAGGCCACTTCAAAGGGCCTTGTTGTTGCTAAGTGTATTCTTCACCTTGGCTATTACTTGGCCAACCCTTAACCATGATTGTTGTGACTATGTCAAGTTTGTGTAAAATTATAAGAACATGCCAACCTTCATCATACACCTAGTCAAGCCTTATAGGTCACCCATGACCTTTGGCCCTTCTCTCAATGGGGTTTGGATCTTGTCGAAGAGACCAAGCCCCATTCTTCCCAGTGCCATCAATGGATTATCACCGCTACCGAATCTTGCACAAAATGGGTTGAGGCCATACCACTCATCTCCACAAAAGCCAAGAAAATATTTGATTTCATCAATCATCACATCATTTTTCGCTTTGGTGTTCCTCAACACCTCATCACTAACAACGAAATAAATTCAAAAACAAAACATTGCAGAAAATTTTCAACGCCTTTGGCATTCATTTAAGTTTCTTATCACATTATTACCTACAAACCAACAATGAAGCTAAATCCACTAACAAAACCCTAAAAAAATTCTCATGAAAGTGGTTAATGATACTGGGAAGGATTGGCATACACACATTCCTTTTACCCTATGGGCATACTGCACTAGTATCTACACTTCCACCACACCATTTTCTCTGGTCTATGGTACCAAGGTTGTTCTACCTCTCGAAGTCCAGATTCCCTCACTCCACATTTCTCTCCATGACATGCTCAATGATGATGACTTTCGTCAAGACCATTTAGCACAACTTGAGTTATTAGATGAATGTCGTCTTAATGCTCTTGACCACCTTCAAGTTTACCAAAACGTATCAAATGTGCCTACGACAAATGTGTCCATGAACGAACCTTCCAAGTTGGTGACCTTGTCCTGAAATAAAATCAACATGTAACTAAAGCAAAAAAAAGTAAACGGGAAAATTTTCTCCTTATTGGCTTGGACCATACATTGTAACCCATACTTATGGATTAGGTGCTTATCATTTATCTTCCCTTGATGGTAAGCCTGAGCCTGAGCCCCTTAATGCCTTGCATCTTCGACCATTCTATTGTTGACTTTGAGTCCTACATCAATTTTTTCCTCCTTCCATGCTCGTCTCTTGAGCGCTCTCTAGTTCTTACACCTCACCAACAATTAAAAAGAATTATGTGAGTACCCGTCACTTGTTATCTTCTCTTGAATATGTGTACCACGGATCTACGCATATCATGATTCTCATTGATACTTTTCATCTACCTTTATATGAGATCCCATGGTTGTTTCACCCCGCTTTACGAACAAGAATCCTTTTCCTCACCTTGGTCTTGTCCATGACTTCAAATACCCATGTGGGGCCCAACTCCTTGAGTCAAACTCTAATAAAAGATGAATCCCTCAAAGGACATTTTCCTCTCAATAATCGCTATTGTAAATATATTTCTCCTCGAAAGACAACTATGTAAAGCTCTTAAAAAAGTAGAATTTTCCCGCATCAATCAGCTTCACGAAGACCTCAAGGAGTTAAATTCCCTATCCCATATAGACTTCCCACATCGATCAGTCTATCTCAAATACAAGTCAAAATAGACAACTTTTTAGTCATGGACTTGCCCATTGTGACCTCGGATCTCTTGCCCAAAGAGCATGCCACCTCATATCATATAAAATTACCCACCTTTCACCCCTCTCACCATTTGCACCCCCATTTTCCTACTACCTCAAGGGACCTCTTGGAACCATGACATTTGGTGATCATGTGACTACTTTTCACCTTTAGAACAATCAATCATGTAATGTCTTTAGGGTCTTACGTTCATCACCTTCTCCAAGGTATGACCTACTTAGTCTAATCCTAACCAATCAAGTGGCTTCATTGCTCCCTCATATCTTTTGACCATCTTTATTTACATTTTGATTACCTTATATAGGACTTGGCCCTCAATTATTACCTTTGGGGCCACCTTCTTCTTTATCACAATTGACATCACCCATATCACTTTACCTATAACCCTCTCACACCTCAATTACCTAAACCCATATCATATTCTTCCCTCGCTTATGGGAGAACTACATCGGCCTGAGGTTCCTTTTCGCTGGGACTATGTAGGTAGCACTCCGAGGGCATGGGGCCCTTGGAGGTTAGCTCGGTCACTCTCTACCCTAACCAATCCATCTTTTATCTTCCTAAAATACATTCTACCCCACTTAGTTTCCTTTTTATATCAACAATTGGAAATCAAACCAAACAAACAACAAGTTGCTTAACATTTTTATCATCATCAAAACATACATTTCTTATGAGTACCATTTCTCTCGTCATCATCATACATGTATTATAAAGCATCTTACGAGATGACCCATATCATCATTCATTGCACAAATTAATGAATCACAACTTCAACCAATTTAAACTCAACCATGCCTAAGACCTGACTCAATCCATGCCTAAACCAACCTGACTCGATCCATGCCTAAACCAAACTTGACTCCATCATGCCTAAATCAACCTAACTCGATCCATGCCTATGACCTAACTCCATCATGCCTAACTTATCTAATTTCCATCCATATCACAACAACAACTCAAAAGTCTCATCAAAACACCAAAAAATCAAGCATCTCATGTATCTCATCATATAAATAAATATGTATCTCAATACAATGTACACGGATATCTAATCATGTCCATCATCTCAAAATCATTGGCATGTAGGCCGATACTCAATAAAAATGTCATCGGCACGCAGGCCAGTATCATATACACTGAAACAATAAAGCAATACAAAATATTTTCGGCATGTAGGCCATATGCTCAAAATATACAAAAACTCTCGTACATCCTCACTATCTTCGGCACATAGGCTGGTATATATCACAAAATGACTACAATACATCAAAAATCAAGAGCCATATATTAGGTATCTCAACGGACATCCTCCATGTCTATGTCGCATGTACCCTCTGCCTCCTCACTGGGTCCGATGACCTACTAACATCTCCCCACCCATCATGGGTGGTGGCTAGGTCCCTACTGGTGCCTCACCTAGAGCTAGTCTCTCGTGAGTTGGTGGTATATCCTTGATCCTATCTAGGAGCTTGATGGCCCATTGTGCTCTCTACATTGTGAGTGTGAGATCTCATCCTCTCACTCGAGGCATGCTATGCCATGTACTCTCTATAGGATAGAAAGTCTATCTCGGCTACCATCAAGTGGTCCTGGTAGTATCTGGCCTCACTTAGGGCATACTGTAACCTAGATATAGGCATAGTCTATGGTGGCCCCATAGGCATCAGCCCTTGTACTCTGCGGGACCTTGTCCTACTCCTACCTGTGAACTGGGACCCTATCTCGGTGCCTGTGGTGGTGCCCTCTACCCCTGTGCCTGTATCTAGGTCTCCAGCAAGGCCCTAATCTATACTTGAGCTATGGCCAATCGGCCTGTAACCATATCACATGTGCTCGTAAGGCCGCCACACAGCCATCATCCTCATCTCCATCTCCATCCCCACCACCAACCATCTGGGCTTGAAGATGGCCACCTATACATGTAGCTCTGCTACCTCCGCCTCTGAGCTTACAAGTTGTGTCTGCACCATACCCAACTAGGTAATCAAAGTAGCCACCTGCCCCTGTAGGGTGTCTCTCTGCACCATGATGGTGGCTAGATCCGATTGTCCTAGTCTAGGTGGTATGGCTTGTAAATGAGCCACCCACCACTATCTATACCTATCTGTGACCCCGACATCATCAATCCGTCGTTCACTTCCTACTCCTCCTACCCTATGGGCATTGTCGGCTGTGGTAGAGGTAAGGGCCTCTCCACGTTGTCTCTCCTATCTATGCAGGAAGGGCGGAGGTATGTTCTGTAGTAGCCCAAACTTTCGCTTGACTCTATCAATTGGGATCATCTCGTGCTTCCCAAAGATGGTGAACATGTATCCATCTCGGTGAGCTATAGCTCGGATAATTCATCACACATCTACCTATATGAGGGAAGCCCACATATGGCCTCCAAATGATATCCACCCCAAACAACCCCTCCAATAGTCACCAGAAATAGGCCACATCATGTGTGGTCATGTCTGATCTCCACTCTCCAATAGTGAGCACCCATCACCTATACCCCACTCGTACATAGCCTAGCGGAAAGGCATTAGCCCGGGGCATACCCACTGGATGCACATAGACAATGTGCTCATATGCCCAGCAGTGAAGTAAAAATGTACAACACAGGATGAACCTGCGCAGCCGTCCATAGGCCCATAACTCCTATATAGCTACACCAGGAATGTTGGCACCTAGGAAAAGTGGGTTTGGTCCATCATCATGTCATGTAATACCCCATCAACAATTGGGAAACCACCCACCCTCTACATCTGGTAGTGCAAAGCAGCACACTACCTCCATCAATAGAACTACTAGCCTCATCTCCTCTAGACGGGCTAGGTACATCTCTCCATAGTGAATGCTGGCACTATGGAATGTCATCTCGGCCATCCCCTCTCCAAACACCGTCAGCATCAGCTCCTCGAGGCCTCAGAGGAGATAGAGTAGACCTGTGTACCCAATATGGGTAGCCACAAGAATCCTAAACACATCCTCCAGGGTGACTATGATCTCACCCATCAGTAGGTGGAACGTGTTGGTCACGGAATCCCATCTATCGATGAGCGTGACCATCAAACTAGGCTGCCAAACTACATGCCGGTAATGTCGGACCCCACTCAGGCCCACTACCTCCACATGTCGCAGCTCCTCAGGGGTCGTTGCACCATGCACTATCACGAGCAAGGGTGGAACCCTGTCCCACATATGTAGCTGATCTCTCCCCTACATCCAATATAAACAACACATTAATCTACATTTATCACACCCATACTCACCCACTATCATTTTCCCACACCCTATTTTAACCCTACCCATCTCAACCACCCAACCTGTGGCACTTTTGGCCCTTTGCTCTCCAAAGCCCGATCGGTGTTGATTATCTCTAACTAACCCGGTCACCCCTAAATTGGCATTAGTCACCTATTTCGTGACTGATACCGGTTAAACCCTACCGATGTCGGCCAACCACGATCGGTGACATTAGTCACTATCATGGTGAAAACCTGCGACCCCCAAACCCTCCCTTCTCCACAACTTCCTACCCTGACACTTTTACCCACCTAAAATCACCTACACCTCCCCTTACACCTCATTATTCCCCTCCTCTCCCACTTATCTCTCTCCCCCTCCTATTCGACCTAATTTACCCTCCCATCTTCCCAATTTTATTTTCCCCACCCACAATTAAAAAAAAACAACAAAAAACCCAATTCACAAATCACCTAATCTATCTAACAAAATACAACAAGATTTGGATGCTTACCTTATCGTGCTTTACCATCGCTGCGGTGGCACATTTGGCCGTTGCACCAATGGCCCACCTGATCCCTCTCCAAAGATCTACCATCACTAACTCGCTACCCTAACACTCCACCCAATCAAATCATGCCCACCGATCCTGTGGACCTACCTCTCAATAACTAATTACCTACTACTTAGAGCACCAACTTAACACTCTATTCCGTCTAGGCACTTTTCTCTCTTTTCTCTCTCTTTTGTCATTTACTCACTTCGCTACATGAAAAATGAATTAAAAAAACATAGATTTTTTATTTTTATAATAAACCCGACCTAACCGACGCCAATTTTACCTTCACCGGCATTGGTCGCGTGCCCTACCTTACCGTGATTGGTTCCACTCTATTGGCATCGGTTACCCTTGACCAACATTAGTCACCCTCTCTTGCACCTTGCCCTAAATTTTACCCTATTACCCTACCCGTCACTCTTTTTTCACACCCAACCTTCACCCAAACCATTTACCTCAACCCTTGACCTCATCATTTCTTGCCTAACCTTTTCCTCCTTTGGGGACTCATTATTTTACCCATACCTCGCCTTACCCACGCCATGACCTAGATATTTGACTCCGGACCATTGCTAGTGACCTTTGACCTCATGTGTTTGTTAGACTTTGCAGCACTGATCATTACTGTGTTGATTGACCTAATGACCTTACCTTGCCTCTTGTTGTGACCGTTTATCCTGACCCTACCTTTGGTGTATCGGAACATACCTAAACATTCCTACACCTAACCTGCGTTGTGTTTCTTGACCATATCCTACACCTTGGATACTAGAATCACTCCAACCTTGTTTGGATAAACCTATCGACCTTGGAAAATGTAGAGTTTTCCTACTCTTCAACCTGGTAGCATGCTACATTTTATACGTGTGCGTGCATTTGATTGTTACTACCTTTGACCTTAACCCATTACCTAGATTACCCAAGTAGACCTTTTTCATTTTTTCTCTTTCCCCATTATTCCCCTTCCTCTTCATCTCATTCACCTTTTATCAAACCACTCACCGCTTGTGAATTTTTCCTCTTTAGTTCTTGGTTTGAGGGGGATCACCTTCACCCACACATGGGGCAACCACATCTTATTTTTGTTAGCATTGCTTACTAATACAAGCTATGCAACAAAAAGGGGCAAAATGTAGACACTAAAATTAGGTCACACTCCCCTTTGGTCCCTTGACAAATAAATACCTTCATCACATTCACCTAGCCATGGCCCCCTTCACCCCACTAATATTAATTTAATTAAATTAATTCATTATCCTCACAATATTTATTATTTAAATATCTTAATTTAGATAATGTCCACACATACACCTCACCTAGACACCTCATCAAGCCACCTCACCCTAAGACCTATTCTTAGTAAGTTGCCATAACTAAGTCTTACCCAAACCCTAAAAATCAATGCCTACATTCCCTCTAACCACATTCCCGCATGCTTAAAGGAAGCTTCCATCCTAATCCGCGGGTTAACGACATGAGATCCCATAAAATCAAGGGGATCTACCTAGTTTAGTAAGCCTAGGAAATCCTACCTTGACCGATGCCGACTACCCATAACCGTCACCGGTTAAGCCAAAACTGCCATCGGTCACCTTTTAACTCCCAAAACAACCTTATTTTGGAGGTTGGAAAACATTGGCAGATCCTTGAGAGATATCACATCTTTTGAGAACAAGTTTCAGGTAAGAACACGCATGTAAAGAAGGAGATCAAGCATTTTCTCTTGCATAGGCATCCAACATTCACCCAACAACCATCCAACACTCACTCCAACACATATTTGATCCAACCAAGAAAAAAGGAATGCACATGCAGCCCATGCAAGAGATTTCCAACATTTGGTGATCCTCAACAACATTCAACCTCTTACCAACACCTTCATTCATCACTCACAGGCACCCAGAACCAGATTTCAAGTAAGTGGAACAGTTTACTCCTCTGGTTCATTCATTTAATCATTGTATCTTTATCCTTTGTTCTCCTAGCCACCCATTGACCTCCTTTAATACTCACCCCTCCATATACCCATTAAAACCTCACCAAATCCCATCCAAATAGCCTAATACCTCATTTTGGCCAACCAAGTCCTTTGTGCAATCATAAGGAGATCCACAATGAAATATTTAGATCTTAGTGGTAATTAAGCATCATTAACATGAAAACTATTAATAAAATTAGAAAATTACGGACATACATGCACTATTCAGGGGTCAAGGCATATGTATTAATGTTCCTTGTGATCTCTAATGTTATCCATAATGAAATATTTAAAGCTTAGTGGTCACTAAGATCATCCTCGATAAAATATTTTGAACTTAGTGTTTACTAAGCATCATTCACTGGATAACTATTATTGAACTAAGAAAAGTGTTGCAATATATGTTTTCTTAAGGGGTAAGGATTTACGTATCTCTGATTAATTTATTGCAAGGATTTGCATGGCTCTCTTTAATTATTTATAATTGTATCATATTGGTTAGACTATCCCTAGTGGAGCTAAGTGTTGCACTACATACCCTTAAGAGGGATCAAGCCTTATGTAGTTATCATAATATATATTATAAGTTATTGAAAGGAATATATAAATTACACATTTTAAGGATAAATGAAGTCTCAAAGGCCATGGAGGTCTCTGGATAATTTGGTAAAGATGTTAAATATTTCCAAATCTCTTAGGGTACTCTTACAACATCATGATGATTGACTCATGATGTGTATGAGTACGTAAGTAAATTTATCCATCATAACATTCTTTGTTTGTCTATGTAGAGTACTTATTGGCTTATTTTGAAGGGATTTATTTTGTATACATACGTATCTTTCTTGGTAGTGTAGGTGATCTTGAATTATAACTCCTATTTGACCATTACAATTTTAAAACTAGAGAAATTTTCAAGAAGAGAAAACCTCTTTGATCCTATTACTATTTGCATCAATTTATCCATATAAAACATGGTATAATGAGTTTAAATATAATTACCACACTCTTTGTAGTGTTAGTATGAACATACAAACTCTGAACCCTATGTATACAATCCCAAGATATTAAATCTCACAATTTCCTTACGCTTCCACCTCCCACTAAAAAAACAAGGAATAAATTCCCTTATCTCACTTACCTTAATCTACATGTAAATTAATGGTCTTATGTTGGCTCTTATCAATATCTTTAGTAAAAAAATCATCACATTTATTAAAGTTAGATTAAGAAAAAAACCTTTTCATATTATAATTTTTAGTGTCGATATATCATTAGTTTATTTAACTAAAACACTCGAGCCTATAATTTTAGTCTGTAAGTGTTGCATGTGTCTTTTCAGAACTATCTAGTCAATGATAAAATCTTCAAAATCTGTTTAGCCTATGTTCTCAAATTGTAGGTTTTATACTTCTCGATTAATTGTTTTTTAGAAGGAACGTATTACATACTAAACCATTTGTATTTTCTCCTTGGCCATCACATATATGTTTTTATAAAATTGTATTTCCCACAATTTCCTTATTCAAGAAAAAATTATTGTAAACAAACAAACAATTACTTGTCTTTTTTAGTCTCTTAATATCAAATTTACTAAGGAAACTTTCCATACAACCTCATTAAGAAAAAGAATAACATGTCATCCTCTGACAGTTACTATCACTATTTCATTACTTTATTTTACTAAAACACCCTTCACTAAGGAATCAAAAAAACCCTTACTAAAAAAATCCATAAATGAACAAAATCCATAAATGAATAAAATCCCTAACTAAACAAAATCTATTTTCCACATCCTTTTCAAAAAAACCCATTTTTAGCTTCCAATAATCATTATTGTCCATGTCAAGTATTTTAGGAAATAGTTCTCAGTCCTTTTGCAAACAAAATTCCCATAACATGTTTGTGCATTTCTTGTAAGCACGGTATACACATATTTCACAAATCATTTAGGGATCAACATATTGAATGAAAAAATGATGCCAAACCCTTTGAATTGAGAATTGTTTATTAAAATTCCTGAAAGAATATGGTATCATGGATAAAATTGAATCTTTGGAAGTGCAAAAATAGGGTTTTGTTGAAAAGAAAACAAAAAAATTTACATTTGATTTTCAAAATTTTTGACAATGCATACCGATAAAGGTGAGAATACATACCAATTTTTGACACCTAGAAAAAATCAAACTATGATCATATTTTCCAAAGGATGAACAAAGTGACATGATTACACCAATGTTCTTTCGAAAAGCTCAAAAAATTTAGTGCAAAATATACTAAAAAAATGACAATCTATAGTGACATAGAACCGACACTTCCAACCACCACTTTCTTTGGCGCACGAATTACAAAAGACATCGTATGACGTTACGTCTAATGGAAAATTTTACATTGTTCGAGTTTAATGGCCAATTAATGTTGAGGGAACCACAATATTAACCATATATGCCACATACCAATAGAGTTCAATTTTTAAGAGAACCGGTATAATCTATAAAATTAATTTGTCTTGTTTTGCATCATCTAGCCCAATATAATAGCGTAATTGTATTGTGTAGGAGAATCATTGTCAATATTATCAATATTATCATAAAAAATAACACCATGGTCATTGTCAATATTATCATCTATAAATTACATAGTGAGTATATAAGTATTCCATACTTTGACTCTACTTCCAATGATATGTGGTGCAATTTATGTCACACATTAAATTATCATATTGTCTGAACAAAAATATACATGTTTACCGACATCATTTAAAAGTGTTTTGTTGTACAAACAATATTTTGGGATGTTTGTTAATGCTCTAGTGGAACTCATGATATTGATAATTGGAATTGTTCTGAAATAAAAATAAGAATGAAAAATAGAGAAGTATTAGCATCACCAACATTCCAAATTAAAGGAAGCATGATATTTTTTCTTATATAATATATATCACCAAATTAAAGCCATTTAATAACAAGCTAACTACAATGCATGATTTTTTTCTTACATAATATATACCATATTTTATAATGGTCTATATTGTGTAATACTATGCTTATCATGGTTAAAAAATATAATTTACCTGGTAAAAAGACTTGCAATTTGAAGTTGTACATCCAATATTTTCTCCATTCGCTTACTCTCTTGTTCCATTTATTCACGTTTAAGTTGAAGTATTCCCCTCAATTTATTTCATTTTCTAAGTGAATAGATGCATGTTATTCTCCATTATCTCTTTAAAATCTCCATAAGAGTTTATTTTTCTCTTTACACATTTACATTCAATTCCACTTTTATTCAAAGGGGTTTCTTGGTTTACTCCTTCAACATTTTCAATGTTGATAGAAGGGATTTTTGATTTCCCTTTCATGTCTTTTTCAAAAGTAGAAGTGTTTATATTAACCCATTATTTTCCATTAAAACCTCCCATAAGACCAATAACCTTGGGTTTTTTCCCTATAATGCAATCCATATCTTCATAGAAACTCCATGTTGAAGGTGTTTCCCCTGTTGTGTTTTCCAATTGTTTCTCCTTCTTGAAGGTTTTCTTCAACCTATTCAACTTGTATTTGCATTGCATCCTAGTGAATGTTTTTCCATAAACATGATTCAAAGCATATGCTAATTTATCCCAATGTTTCTTGCCAATATTTCCATGGTTTAAATCTTCATACACCTCTTCAAATTTTGAAATCAATGTTTTCACAACAGGTTTTGGCCAAAGCTCTTCTTTGTATTCTTTCTTCAGCTCCTCATTTGTTCTATCACTGTCATATGCATGGGTTATTGAAACTATTTCTTCCATTTTTGAATCATCAACATCATCAAAAATATATGGAGTATTTATATCTATTTGTGAATGTGGAATGTAATGACCCAATTTTTATGTGCCCCTTGTATTTTATTACAAATTTGAGACACTATTTCCATCAAATTTCTGCACACAAGTCTTTTTCATGGAAGTTGCTTAGTTGTGTTGAAAAACCCATATTGTCTTCAAATTTTCTTGGAGTGGATTTGAGACCTTGGGATTGGATACGTGAAAAAAATAAAATGGTGATTTTTCCATGTCCTGCAAAATTATTAGTTACTATAAACATTCACAAATGAAACAATTTTCTTACTACATCTTTTATCTAAACTTCATTTCATTTTTCATTTTTCATTTTTCATTTTTCAATAATATATATACTGCAGGTGATGTACTCTATTATTTCATAGAATCAAAAATATGGAGAAACATTGAAAATTGGTTTATGGGTTACCTAATAAAAAATGCAATATTTACATTCATTGTGAAATGGGTTTACAAAATGAAATTATTCAAAATAGAATAAAAATGCTTTACCTCTTTTAATTTTCTGTAAATTTGTTCTTCACCCATTTGTATAT
This sequence comes from Taxus wallichiana var. yunnanensis, assembly GCA_018340775.1. Lineage (NCBI taxonomy): Eukaryota > Viridiplantae > Streptophyta > Pinopsida > Cupressales > Taxaceae > Taxus > Taxus wallichiana. Next base: position 99,922,902 of record CM031244.1, on the reverse strand, counting down.
GTGCTCCTATTTTGGTGTTGTCGCCTTCCAAATGAGTATACAATTTTCCATTTTATTGCATTGAAATCAACACATTGACAGAGCTTGCATGGATTAAAATTTAATATTGTACCACTTAACATTAAATATAATACGAAAAAAAAAAAAAACTTTCAAATGGTAGATTTTACATTATTTGGTTTAATGGCCAATTAATGTTGAGGGAACCGTAATATTAATTAGCATTTGACCTTACATAAAAGTGTAATTGGTATTGTAAAAAATTAAGGTAATAATTTTATAATTTAATTTTTAATGTATGAAAACTAAATTTTGACATTGTTTGAAACTTAAATTTGACATACATAAATTTAATTGAAATTTAGTCTTTAATATTGACAATTATTAATAATAAACTACTTAACATGGGTTACTTATACTCAATATTGTAGAAAATTATTAATAATAAACTTATATTGTTAAAATACTATGTAAGATATAAAAATATAAGAAACAATTAACACTCATAATTGAATCAAAGTATATAGCACCATCGTTAATCAAATAAATACTAAACTTGAACTCTATACCATCAAATAAACATACCTATATAATTAGAGAGTAAAATACAATAATAAATTACTTTGACACAATATTAATGGCCCTAAATATATATTAAACTTAAATTAGAGGACATTGAACTTTTCCTTAGTGCAAGTAATAATTTTATAAATAGTTGTCTTCAATATTATTGTGTGCGAAAACTTTAAGTCCCTGTAGTCGCTTTGGGATAGAATTTTTTTGAATAGAATGGTAGGTCAAAATGTTAGCGATCACCCTTTGAATTTCGAGTGATTGCAATTCCAAGTGTGAATGCTCACACTTCGACATGCAAGTGATGTCACTTAGAAGTGTCAATCCCGGACTTGTACTTCAAAAGTGCAATCACTAACACATTGAAGTGCGAGAATTCACACTTGGAATTGAAATCAATTACACTCTCTGACTGCGATTACTAACATTTTGACCTACCATTCTAGTTAATATTTGAATTATTGAATGTACGATAAAAAAATTCAATCAAAATGGCCACTAGGTTAGAATTTTTTTGAAATCCATATACTATGTGTTTTATGGATAAAAATATACACACATTAGCATGATCTAAGAGTCTAATACAATGTGTTATATGGTCAAATAGGACAACTAATTACCTATGCATTATATAATGTAGGAAAAAATTTATGATCGGAATAGAACTGGTTTTTTGAGGAATCATTAGTAACTTTATTTCATATGAAAATAGTCATCTAATAACATAAATCCTTATATAGAGACTGAGGTAATAGTTTCCAAGATTTTTGTCAAGGATGTTATGTTCTAAAATATATGACATCTACCTTAGATTATAATTTGGATAGGATTTTCAATGTCAATAGTTATTGATTTGAATAAGGCAAGCATAAATAGTTGTATATGTATGGGGATGATAAAATTGATATGTGGCATAAATGAAAAAAATTAATGGGTTTTTGAATTCTCCAATCATTTAACCAACATATTCAACTATCAGTGTCATTATAAAACTAGGGTTGTGTGTCCTAGGTTATATGCAATGAAGTCTTATGTAACTTAGTTGTTTTGGTGGTTCCTTTTGGGGGTTTTGGTTCATGTGGTTCCCCTTGTTTCCCTCTAATCTACGGAAAGGAAATACATTGCTAAAATACTAAAACAATGTTCTTGTAATGAAAATTCTTTTAATGGAAATACTTTAACTAAATTTAAATTACACACACCAAATTGAAATACACACACTACATTGAAATAGGAGAATTGAAATAACACACACTGAATTGAAATAGTAGCAAGAAATATACTAAGCAAGGAAATAAACAATTGCATTCAGATAAACATTCAAATCAAAGCATTGAAACTTGAACTTATTAGAAATAATGATCATGCATGAAACATAAATCCTCCAATCACCTTGATCGGGTGAGCTGTTGTTCTTCCTTGGGATTTAGGTACTCTTAACACAAAAATATATTCAAAACAACATCAACTTTATTGATTCAAATGAGTTCCAAAACATATTCTAGTATGAGACTGAAAGTAAACACTAACTGATATAAAATTGTATCTGTAAATTACTATCATCAATTACTACTAAATTGTCTTCAATAAGGTGTCTTTATAGACACAGTTTGTTACAAAACGTTCCATGATTATAAGAACCAAATTCAACCAATAAAAACCTCATTAAAGCTCATTGAAATCCTATGATATAGTTAAAAATAGGATTCATGTTTGTAGTCTTGTTATGGAAAAATCCTCCATGATGGCGTGATGGCTAAAGAATCAGCCTTCTTGATTAACTTACCAAAATTGGAAGCAAATGATCATTATTTTCTTGTACATGTCATCAAATTACTCACTCAAAGTAGTTAGTAGGAAATTCTATGGTCAAGAGTTGACATGAAACAAAAACAAGATAAATTCATCAAGCTTACTTAGGATATGACTATGTACAACATCCCCCATGCACTAATTAAAATTTTCAGGAATAAATTAATGGATATAATGGGTCAATTAATGCACTCATCATCTCCCCGCACTTTACCTTTTACATGTCCTCATGAAAAATCATCTCTTCCCTGTTCTCATTACGTGTCCAAGTTGTTATGCCATATCATATTCTTCAAATTGATCTGCATATTGTTTCTTTGTTCCTTTACATACCTAAGTGCTCAAGATAATCTCTGCCCATGTTGTAAAACTATCATGTGATTGGGAAACATTATTTTGTCAGGTAGTCATGGGATTAAATATAAGGGGTGGTCTCACCTGTTCAAACCCACTCATCATTGTACTCTTTCTCACCTTTCTTTGACAACCGATAGATGATTTAAACAAGTACACCCCTTGCTCACGCTACAACTAAGGTTTTGGGGAGAGATCACTTATCTTCTTTTCAATGGTAGAATCAATGTATCCAATTGTTTATTACAAGCTCGCGAGTGCTTCACCAAAATTTTGTTGACTGTAAACCTCAAAATCTTGAACACATTTTTCTAAACCTTTGATGTGTTCTTTCCTATACCAGCACGGTAGTAAAGAGACCTAAAATATTTCTTCATAGAAACATTGTTGTGATGGGTAGGCCGGATTTAGAAACTTGTAGTTTGGGATGTCTGATTGAAAAGTTCTGTTTGCTCACCCTATACAATTTGGTTTCTATGTAATGATTGAACAACCTTTAATTGAAATTCCCCATGACAGTTAATTAAGAAATCAAGAACATTAATAACCAGCATATTGTGACGGTAAAATTCACACATCATATTTTGAATCTCAGGAGTACTCTTTTGATATATTTCTAAGAAATTTCTTCCATCACGGGGCCTCATAAGGTTCTCTACTACTACACATCCTCATCAATTTCCAAGAATAATTTTTTTCTTGAATAAACATACTATAAACAGAGAGGAGGGTTGCGTATAGGCTAGAAGTTTGTAGGCCATAGGACAAACAAAGTCCAAAATAGATTCTAATTTATTTTTATCATGTGTAGTGGCCTCAATATCTTCCTTAAGTTTCTTATTTTCCTTTGCAAATTATTTATTTCAAAGAGATAATTTTTCAAAATGAATAGATAAATCGTTCCAAGCTATGAGACCAATATTCTTTTGTCTTTTAAGAATACCAACTTCTACATTTAAAGTAGTAAATTCATTAACCTTCTCTACAGTAATTTGTATAAATTTAGTTTGTAAAGACAAGTTTTTTTCTTCCATACCTTTCAACTGCTCTTTTAAAGAGGAAATTTCATCCTAATAATGCCTCATCACCTCACCTCCATGTGGTTCCCGACAACCAATCTCCATTGCAACATTTTTTAGAGCTCTAATTTGTATGTCCAATGCTACAATCATTTCTAGAGCTTCGGACTTAGTTTTCGTGAGCTGCGGGAACATGTGGCATATCATTATGTGGAGCTACAGGAATATCTGAAATATCTCCACGTGGGATATTTTCCTTTGGAATTGTGGTTGTAAACTCATCAACATTTGAATGATTTTCCAAATTATAAGGAATATCAGTTTCAACAATATCTTCTATAATTGGGGCAGAATCCATAGGGGATGGTGTAGATTAAGGAACTGTAGGTTTCTTAGAAGAACAAGACTTTCTAGGTCTAGATGAAGTAGTAGTAGATCCTAGTGAGGTAACCTTTTTCTTTGAAATTTGAGGGTTATAGGACTGGGCAGCTTGGTTTGTAGATTCTTCCAATACCTCATTCAAAGGCTTAGGATTTGACTCCAATTTAGGATGGGAACTTAGAGGTGGTGTGGAAGAGACTAGGGTAAGAGCCTTTTTAATTATCCTTTTTGTGAACTTTTCCCTACACTCATATTTTCTATCTTCCTCTTAGGCTTGAAAAACACATGATGTGCACATATTAAATGTATGATTCCTGGGTGTTTTAGGGTGGCTTTACCAAATCCATTCTTATATTTTTGACCCACTTTTCTAATAGCCACAACAAGATATTATGGTAAATTAATCCTAATGTTAGGGTTTGTGTGACCCTTCTTTAGATGAGCGAGTATTTTTAATGTATCACCTCCGAGTACTAATGGCTTCCCGTCACAGATAAAATATCTATTAACCTATTTAGCTACTTCTTTCTAGTGACCTAATAAACTCTCCAACTTAATCTCTTTTTGAATACCCTAGGGAGTGAGTATTATCTTTGGCATATCTTCCCCTTGATCATGAAATAAAGGTATCAAATCTTTCAACGGGGCATTTGTAACAATTTTTAGTCCAAAATCTGGGAGTCCGGATATGGCAGCGATAATATGATTTTTTATCTCAACTCTTTTACCCCCTATTTTTGAACATGTCACTTCAAAATTTAACAAGAATTCATCAACTAGGTCTTCATCAAAACCTTCAAACTTTCTAATGAATTATAACCAACTTGAGTCGTGGAACACTTGTGAGATGACAACATTACACAAGAGGAGCTCCACAGATTCGGTGTTCTAAATTTTTCTTATACCCCATGACATGGAAAAATTTAGATGGTGTTACAAAAAGTGGTGGAATTTTAATGAGAATAACATAAAATAATGGCATGAAATATCAGTAATAGTAGTTTGAAATATACTTAAAACTCTTAATTTCATAGAGTCTATGAAAGTTTGCGTGAGGAAAATTTGATAGGACTTAATTTTTATGGAAAGGTTTAATTCATCACACAACCCCTATCTTATCATCATGAATTATAATTCCACTTGTCATCTACACAAAACCACTTATCCTTTCCATAAAAATGTGACACATGTGGTTTATTTTCTCATCATTATTCATTACATCCCTCTCTTCGGCATGATATTTTGATTTATGACCACAATAAATGCATCAAGAATTGTGTTTTGATTTAATCATATTAAATAAATGAAATGGGGAGTTCTAAAAATATAATATCTGTAGTAAGGAAGAATGCACTTACCCTTTGCAACTTAGCTTCCAATAATCATAGAATTCCACGTCCCGCATTCACAAAATAAGTATGATTAATGTACATTTTAATAACTAACATCCCTAACCTTTATTGAAAAAAAAACAACTAAAATCTAAGGGGAAGAGGATCAAAAGTGTGACTATCTCCCTTTATTTGAATTCAAAAGACAACTATTCTAGAAACGAAGAGCCAAAATCTTCTCTTCAATCCATTTCTTCACATAGCAACGTATCTTTGGTGAAAGTCTCCTTATTCGAGAGGATTTTGATACACCCTTAATCTACGTCCATTCACTAAAAGATTTGTCATGTCTTCATGGATCAAAAGTAGTCTCACAGAGTCATTATCATAAACCTTTAGGATCCGGTAGGGTCCCAACCATCTTGTTATCAAATTTCCTTTGAACTATTGGTGCTTTAAGTCAAAGATTAAGACCCAATACCCTTTATTAAAAATTTTGTGCTTGATATGAGCATCATGCTAATATTTTATTTGGTGTTGAAGAATTCCGTTTTTTGTTGTGCCTCCATCCTCATTTCATCCATTTCATTCAATTGCATTACTCTCTCACACTGTACTTCATCCAACTCAATTCCAAATTTCATTGTTGTCCTTGAAGTTTGCAATTCAAACTCAAATGGTAATAATGGATTCTTCCCATACACTAGTTCATATGGGGAGAAACCAATAGTGGTCTTCTAGGTTGTATTGTAGGCCCAAACTACTTTTCGTAGTTTTGGTACCCATTTCTTCTTGTCTTCATTGAAAACTTTAGTTTGAATGTTCTCCATATATTTGTTTGTGACTTCCACTTTCCCATTGGATTGGGAATGATATGGTGATGATTTCTGATGCTTGATTTGGTATATCTCCATGAAGGATTCAATCATGTTAGACATGAATTGAGGTCCTTGATCAGATACAATGGCTCTAGGCGCATAAAATATTAGCATTATTCTATTATACAAAAATTCAGCTACAACATCCTCATTGACAGATGCCAATGCTTGAACCTCAACCCATTTCATGACATAATTAGTACACACTAGAAGGTACTATTTTTCATGGGATGGGAGATCAAATGGTCCAAAAAAATCAATTCCCCACTTCTCCAATGGTCATAAGACTAGTTGAGGATTGAGGGGCATTTAAATGGACAATGTAGGATTCCCCATTCTCTTACATGCATCACACTTTGCTACACCTACTTCTTGATATATGTGTGAAGAGAGGGCCAATAATACCTAGCTCCAAATACCTTGTGAATTGTCCTTTTCACCGAGTAATATCCTCCTCCAGGCTCATCATGAAAATATCCCGAAAGATGCCATACACTTCATCCTCTCAAAAACACTTGCAAATAACCATATCAGGACAAAATTTAAATAAAATTTCATTACACCATTTGTATGTAGAACTATTTTTAACTAATCTTCTTCATTCTTTATTGGTAAAGTAATCTAGAAACTTCCCTGTGGTTAGGTAGTTATCAATATCAGAAAACCATAGAGGTTGTGTTGATATTACAAACGAATTCTCGTCAAGAAAGTGATCTTGGATTGCCTCCTCTTCTCCTGAAACATTCAATCTAGACAGGAAGTCAACAACAACATTAGCCTTGTCAGGATTATAAATAATAGTCAAGTTAAATTCATGCAACATAAGTAACCATCAAATAATTTTTCCCCCTACTACTAGTTTATTCATCAAATATCTTATATTTGAATGATTAATTTACAAAAGTATTTTATATCGTGTAATATAATGTCTAAATTTATTTAGATAGTAAACAACAGCTAAAAAATCCTTTTCTATAGTTGTGTAATTCATCTCTATAGGGGTTAGGTTTTATCTAATGAAATGGATGGCATACATCTAGGCTTCCTTGTCCTTTTATCCAAGAACAACTCTCATGACTATGTTAGAAGCATCAAGTGTGAATATGGAAAGGTTGTCCCTAATTAGGTCCTCTAAAAAATGGAGCACTAGTTAATTTCTCCTTGATAACTTCAAAATCCTACCGACATCAAGGAGACCATTCAAAGACAGTCTTTTGCCAAAAAAATAAAACATGGGTTCAATAATTTTACTAAATTTTTTTATGAACCACCTATAGTACGTACCCTACATATCCAATGAAACTCTTGATATCGGTCGATTTGTTGGCGTAGGTAGTTTAGTAATTACTAATATATTTTTAGGATCAACCTGTATGCCTATGGTAGAAATATGATAACATAAGACAATTCCCTTATCAATCATTATCAAACATTTTTCATGACTCAAGGAAAGCTGGTGCTACTCACATCTAGTTAATTTTTCAATATTATTCAAAAGTTGACCTATGGATAGTAAAATAATACATATAAACTTTGACACACTTATTTGTAAGGTCTATAAAAATGGACAAAACTCCTCTCTAGAAGGTAGCAGGTATGTTATAAAGTCCACATAGTAGAACTCTATATGCCAATGTACCCTGGGACAAATGAAGGTGGTATTATCCAGGTCGGTAAGGTGCTATCTGATTTTGTTATACCCACTAAACCCATCCAAGAAGGATAAATACTTCTTACGTGCCGATTGTCCAAAACATGTTCAATAAAGGGTAGGGAAAGTAATCCTTCTTGGTGGATTTATTAAGTTCCCTATAGTCTATGAATATTCTCCACTTGCCATTTTCCTTGGGAACTATAACTAGTGGTGATACATATTGACTATGATATATACGATAGATGAATCCTACCTTCAACAATTTTTCTATCTCATTCTTGAAAATTTCTCTAAATGTTGGATTGATTATTCTTTATGGCTACCTAACAGGTTTAACATCCTTAGTGTAAATTTGGTGAGTGCAGATGCTTGGATGAATCCCTTTCATATCAAAGATAGTCCTAAGCAAAGGATATTGAATGATCCCTTAAGATATCTACAACCCTAGTCTTTTGGCTTGCTTCTAAATTGTTACCAATGGTAAGCTATTTTCCTATTTCAATACTCACTTGTTTAGTATCTTTTAGAATAACGAGCTCTGCATCAGCAATAAAATAATTTAAGGGAAAAATATGAGACTGTAGCATGTGAAAAATAGTCATGTTTTCAGGGATATAACCTTGGATAAAGGACAATGGAAATTGGTGGCTGTATATTCTTCATGATAATCATATATTTATTCACAATTTCCAATAGAAATTTCACTTACCAATGTGATATTATTTGATGAGTGCAAAAAAGTTGTTTCCATACCCTCGCTTTACATTTCCTAGCCACGCTTTTAGTTTATATAGCCATGGTTTCCTCTTCATTAGACATTGTGTATGGCTCAATAATTTCTTCCATATGATTTTTCACTGCAATGGTATCCAAATAAGAAGAAATCATATTTTTATTATCTTAAAAATCTACCCATACACGTTCACAAACATCCACATATGGCTGGGCAGGAGGATACAATGAAATATTATTTTCTTTTTCCCATTCGAAATAGTCATTTTTCCCGACCTACAATCAATGTATGCAACCATAATGGTTAACCAGGTCCTTACTAATATGATTGGGTATCCTAACTTCTGATTTTTAGGCTGTAATACCATAAAATATGCATGATACTCCCAAGATTCAACCGTGACCATAACATCATCAATCACTCCATCTAGTACAACAATAGATTGATTTGCCAATTGAAGAACAATATTGGTTGGCTACAATCATGTTAAAGATATTAGATTGAACATATATGTTGTTATAACATTGATGGAAATACCAAGGTCTACCAAAACATTAGAGATTGATTGACCATTTTAAAAAAAAGTAATGACTGAACTCCCAGGATCCCCATATTTTGGTGAAATAAGATTTCGAACTATGAGATCTTCCAAATTTCCTTCTACTTTGACTATTTTTTGTACTTCCTCTTAATTCCTGGTGTTTTTATGCAATGGCTTCTAATGGTCTGGTTTAAATTAGGAGTGTACCTTATTACTCTCAGAAGTTGGACCTCAATGTTCATCTTTTTCAGCTCCTAAACTAGTGTTGTTTCTTCCTCATTCTATGTTTCTTTTAATCATTTTGGGAAAGGAGTTGCATGCACATTTTTATCATTTCCTTGGTTATTCCTAGTGGCTCATGTTTGTGGAACATGTTTAGTTTCCTTATTTTAATTAGATATATCCTCACTTTCCTCTAGTATCTACTCATTTTCCTCAGGTATTTCTATGATAACAATAGGAGGATTGTTTATTTTCCTTTCAGACCTCAGCTGTACATTATTAATGGAATTCATATGCATTGTCTCACCATGTCCTGCTTCATTAATTGAAGTTGTTTGTTGATTTTTGGGATTCGAGACAGGTTGAGCTAGGAGTTGAGTTTGTGCTACTTTCCCTTACTGATAATTTTGTTGTGGTGGGGGAATTAAATCTTGTTGTTGTTGTGCAAACCTCCTTGGTTGATTAGTAATTTGTTGAGGTTTCCATTGTTGATTTTTCCATGGTGGTATATTAGCTAGTAATGCCCAACCTCACTTTGGTTATATGGAGGTACCCATGGTGGTGGCTATGGATAAGTCACCCAGTTTGGTGGTGTCCATTCAGGTTATCCCCATGTTAGTGGAGGATCCTAATTGGGCCATGACATCATCCAGGGGTTTTAAGCGAGTCTAGGGTCATAAGTATATTAGTTATTTAATCACTACATGAAGTTTGCCTCTGCATTGGATTGATTTATGGCATTTAATCTCTATTTTAGCTAATGTAGGAGATTACAATGATTGGTATCATGGTCAGAGACATCACAAATCAAGAACATGTCTGTGATATCCAAAGGGCATTCTCTCAAAGGATGTCTTTTCCTACATTTAGGATAATATATATCTAAAGGTTCTTTTGCAACATTATTCTTGGCTTTCAACCCATCTATGGTTGATGTCAATTGTGACAGGATGTATTTTTTCATGTTAGCCATTTCCTCTAGAAGTTCTGAGGTACCTAGGGAATTCTTTGATGTTTTCCTTTGCCTTATACCTCCTCTTGTTCTAGAGTAACTCCTACATAACTCAAGTAATCTATGCCATGGTGAGTTTTGTACCTCACCTCCTCCTATAAGATGGAGCGAGTATTTGGTTTCCTCATCAAATACTTTAAGGAAAATTGTCTTAGTGATTTCTACATCTAACTCATAACCAATCCTATGGAGAAACAGAATTTTTCTAGATAATATTCCATATTTTCATCTTCTTTTTCTTTATCTGGAAGAACTCTTCTCATATCTCTTCCCCTACAAGTAGTATTAATATTTTATCAAAAATTATGTATCCACATCCTCCCATGAATGAATTGAGTTAGAGGGAAACCCCATAAACCACCTCATGGTAGAGTCTTTGAGGGTGGAAGGAAAAATTTTGAGTTTCTTGTTGTTGTTTTTTTGTATTCATATGTATGGCAAAAACTTTGAATTCAAATAATAACCGGTATGGGTCTTCTGTGGACATTCCTCGAAAGATAGGGAGAATGGATTGAGAGATGTCCTTCATGGGTGCATCCTTATCCTCATTTAGAACAATGGGATGAGTAAAGGTTCTACCCAAAGGTCGGTCTTCATCATTCTCATTGTCTCCCATTTTTGAAAGTTGTTTTGGTTCTTAATAAGATGATGTAAACTATTCAAAATTTCTCCTAGGAGTTGTATTAGATTCAGTGTCACTTTTAGTATTCCCTAGTTGTGTTTTGTTTGGATATATTCTTTGAGCATTACGAGGTATAAATCTCCCTTGAGCATCCTGTGACCTGTGCATCAATTTTGGTCATGTAAACAAGGCCTAGGAAATCTATTGGTTACATAGATTAACTTCACTAACACCCATATCATGTAAGGTGAATAGAGTGGCATGTTGTTCTTATGGTGTCCCCGAAAACGACACCAAAAATGATGGGTTGTTGTATTCTACAATCATTTAACCAATAGATTCAACTATCGCTTATGTCATTATAAAACTAGGGTTGTGTGTCCTAGGCTGTATGTAATGAAGTCTTATGCAACTGAGTTGTTTTGGTGGTTCCATTTAGGGGGTTTCAGTTGGTGTGGTTCCCCTTATTTCCCTCTAATCTATGGAAAGGAAATGCATTGCTAAACTACATCAAACAACGTTCTTTGTGATGAAAATTATTTTAAAGGAAATACTTTAACTAAATTGAAAATCTACACACTTTGAATTGAAATAGCGAGAATTGAAATAACACACACTAAATTAAAATAGCAAAAAGAAATATACTAAGAAATGAAATAAACAATTGCATTTAGATAAAAAATCAAATCAAAGCATTGAAACTTGAACTTATCGAAATAATGAGCATGCATGAAGAAGAAATCCTCCAATCACCTTGGTCAAGTGGGCCCTTGCTCTTCCTTGGGACTGAGGTAATCTTAACACCAAAAGATATTCAAAACAAAATTGACTATATTTATTCAAATGAGTTCCAAAACATATTCTAGTATGACATTGAAAGTAAATACTAATTGATATAAAACTATATTGTAAATTACTATCATCAACTACTATGAAATTATCTTTAAGAAGGTGTATTTATAGACACATTTAGTTACAAAACATGCCATGATTATAGGCACCAAATTCAACCAATAACAACCTCATTAAAGCTCATTGAAATCCTATGATATAGCTAAAAATAAGATTTGTGTTTGTAGGCTTGTTATGGAAAAATCCTCCATGATGGTGTGATGGCTAAAGACTTGGCCTTCTTGAACTTCCCAAAATTGGTAGAAAATGCTCATTATTATCATGAACATGTCATCACATTACTCACAGAAGTAGATAGTAATAATTTCTAAGGTCAAGAGTTCACATGAAACAAAAACAAGAGAAATGCATCAATTTTACTTAGAATATAAATATATAGAACTTCCCCCATGCACTAATTAACACTTTTTGGAATAAATCAATGTATATAATAGGTCAATTAATTCACTCATCAACAATAATAATGTAATGTCTTGAATGCAATCCAAATTATCCATATGTTCAAGATTTAGAGTAAAGGAGGTTTTTAAGAGGTTCATATAAGATGTATATTTTTATTTTCTCATTGCGGTTTAAAGAATTTGTTTTAACCTTGGAATTGTTATTGATATTTTTCATTTTTTAATTCTCCAAAGGATCAAGATTTAAGTGTCCACACTATTGATTCTATCTTTTTATTTGTGGATAAAATTGAAAATGAACTTTGTTTTTGAAGAAGGATAACATGTGGATTTAATATCCAAAGGTGTGAAATTTGTGGAGGGACTAGTTTATCCATCCAAAACTACACTCCATTGTAGAGACATGGGGTCTAGCTTATTCATTTTCACAATAAGTATTGTATTCAATGGTAAAGTGAGACTACCATACACAATTGATGATTGTGAAACCTTGGAAGAAATTGAAAATAAGGGATACTTTATCCCATGGGAAAGGAAGCAAATGATTAAGCATGTGATTTTAGAAGTTTCGCATGTGGGGGTTGATGGCATTAAAAACATCATGAGCAATGACTTGGAGGATACATTTGATGAGGATGGGAATTTTAATTATAAAGGATAAACATTGTTTCACAACTCTTAAAGACAGGGATTAATTTGCTACAACCTACATGGTTTTAAAACATAAATGTGCTCCGAAATAAGGTGAAATACCTGAAGGGTTTATATCCCTAGTACAAATACTAGTAATGGGATGACTAGTACCTGATATGGCCATCTAAAAAACCCATAATTGATAACATATTAGCAATAAAAGAAGTGGATATGGATTATTAAAGATATTTGAACAAATATATGAAAGAAAAATACTATTTAGGAATCACAGGCAATTCTAGCAATTACCGATGATTATTGTGAATTTTAAAAGGCTAATAAAACAAAGAGTATAACTTAATTATTTTGTGATTGTGATGAATTTTAAATCTTAAATGAGATTAGTTATTGAAATATGAGAAAGATACCTAAAAATGGAGGCATGAATTAATAAAAACAAATCTTACCTTGATGGATGATTGAGTAAATATTGTAGATTGAGTGGCAGATGAGTGAAGATGGTTGTCTTGATGATGACGTTGGATGATATGACAATCGTATCAACGCATTGTGGAGAAAATGGTCCTATGTTGAAAATATCAGACTTAGAACATTCGTGAATGGACGTGAGTTCCTTGTAAAATCTAAATACCCTACCACAAACAGCCTAGAAATCATTTATATAGATCACCAAAGACCAAAGTGATTTTTGCTAATTCGAGTTAGGGGATAAAAAGAGTGATTTTATTTCCATTTCAAACTTGATTTGCAAGGGATTTCGATACTTGTTAGGATAATAAGAGGGCTGAGCTTAGATGAGGACCATGTTAGTTAGGATAAATGTGGAGGTGTATTTAGAAGGTTTCTAATTTATCTTAGTTATAGCTAGTTAGGGGTGGGAAGTAGTTCTAGGGATAAGTTATAAGTGGTTAGGTTATATTTATGGAAGGTTACTAAATTAACTTGTTACAACTAGTGAGTGTGGGTGAGTTCAGAGGGTGAGGTGTGAGGGTGTAATTTATTTAATTAATTATTTTAGAGATAGGGATGTGATGACATGAATATTAAATTAATTTAATTAAAGGGTACAAGTGGGTGACCTAGGTCATAGAGTTTTGTGAGTGACACGTTTTAATTATTTTGACGATCGTGAATGAGTTTAGATATTGAAGATGAGACAGTGTATATTTTTGGTGTCTAAATTTTCCCCTTTTTTTTGACGATTTTTGGAAAATCATTAGATAAAAATGATGAGAAGGTTTATTTTTATGGGTGGTTCTACTATAACGCAACATAATAAACACCAATGTGTTTTATTTCAAAGGTTTCCACAATCGAAGGGGGTACAAAATTGGTTACTAGGGAATCAATTGATAGAGTGACCAAAGGGTTTGACGTCTGTAGACATATGATCCTTGTCGGGCTAACTGACGAATGGGAAAACCAAGTGATGGGGGCCAAAGGGCTCGTGTCCCATAGACGAATGGTGAATCCCAATTTTGACTATGTTTGTTTGATTCAAAATTTCAATGGCTAAGATCCATTGAAAACATGACACACTTGTGTAAAAGTGAAAATGGCATGGTTTAGGGAAATATGGGCATGTATTCCTAAAGGGAGTAAATTCTCGGTGATTAGTGCAATCATCAAAAATCGGTCAAGCAATCATCGGCAATTACAATGTGTAAAAATGAAGGGCTACAAATATCCCAAAAGTAGTGTTATTTTACCACATTAAAACTATGGTAAAAAAATTTTCATAGAGTGACTTGTTTGGCATGAAAAATGTGTTTTGGTGTAGAAATTTGATAAGATGGCATCCTCAAGAAGAAAACGCAAGCCTCGATGGCCGAGGTAGGATTCTAATCCGTTTTTTAAATTTTTAGTGTTTTGTGGAATTTTTGCCATATTCGTGGAGCATGGATGCCCTAATTGAGTAGTAGGAATAACTGAATATTACTTCAATCTCCAATGATTCACCTATGACAAAAAACTTGTATGCTAAATAGAAAGGCATAGTTTTTGATAAAAAATCAAATTTGTGGAATGCTTATGGTTGCTATGGGTGTTAGATGTATTTTTTTGAATGTTGATATCATCGATGTCACTTTTCATTGGTAGATTTTGGACAATAAAGTTGACGTTTTAATACTTGGAATGAATGATATTTTCAATACTAATGTGATAATACTAACATTCATCTTGTGTGCTTGTGTTTTATAGGTGGATGCACAATTGACTATCCATGACCATATACCATTGATGTTGGATGAGGTGAGGGAAAACTTGTTAGATGAGGATTGGGAGCATCTTGAGGCAGTGGGTTTTAGTGGTATGAGGTTTTATAGATGGGTTCATAGATGTCGCAGTTTGATATTGGCATTGTTAGAGAGGTGGAATCCTTCCACCAATACTTTCTAGCTTCCTACAAGGGAGATGACCATTACCCTTAAGGATGTTCATCGTATTACAAGATTACTAGTTTGTGGATAGGTGATTTATTGTATTATTGAGGATGAGAGAGAGATACTATGTAGAGGTTATATGGAGAGAATGCTTGGGATGTGAGGTACTCATTAGGGGAATTCAATTACCATGAATTATATGATCTTGCAAGATCTAGTTGTCCATAGATGACAATGATGATGATAGATATTTCATGTTTTACTTTACCCGATTCAAGGAATTTGTTTTCCTTAGATGATGACTGGTGTTGTTATTGCTTAAGATGATGGAGCACTATATGGTATTTGAGTGGGAACCTACTTTACTAGCACAAAAATTCAAAGAGCTATGGGCATGGTCGGCCTACAAGCGTTATGGTATTGAAGTTGGTTTTTTGTTGAAGTGTTGGGCACACGAGCACATTGTGATTTCTCATCCATTAGTACCTTGTGATATTGATGCGAGATATCTTGGCTTCATGAGATGGAGCAAAAATATGGATCAATCGAGGAAGGTAAAGGGGCTGGTTATTATAGATATTTGGTATTGAGATTAACGGTAGGTAATGTGGTGTGGAGGCCATACCTCAATTTTCATTATTGGCCCGAGTTTCCTCAGGACTTGTTGGGCTTACAACAAGATATTTAGATATAGGGTCCCATTGATGGAGAGGATGAGCTCCTATGTTTCGATCATATTAGGAGGTAGTTTTGGTGACTCAAGATATTCCTGCAAATCTAGTGTAGTACTAGCAAGAGGATGGGGATATTGAGGCTGCGAGGATATTTTAGTGAGGCCTGTAGTTATTGGTGAGTAATAGGAGGATATGGACCACGATGATGAGGGTTATATTGTTACGATTGATGATGTGGGGGTGACTCGAATTTTACCATATGGTGGGCCCGATCACCGAGGACCTTTGATCAAGGAGAGATGCATAGACACTCGATGGGTATGTGAATAGGTGTTAAGAGGAGAAAAGGTACCGAGAAGATGAGAGGGGTGAGGGTGATGATGCCACGGATATGGCTATCATAGTAGTGATGGCCAAGAAGGCCGTGGTGGAGGGAGAGAGGGACATGGCTTAGAGAGAGCGTGATGACCTTATGGGAGTCTAGGATACCCTCATCGCAAAGAGGGATGGTTTGATTGTTGAGTGAGATAGCCTTTAGGTGTAGCTTGTATAGGTCTCTTCTGATAGAGATAAGTACAAGGGACATATGGATACATTGAGGAAGGCCTTGGGGATCACATGGCCTTCTATATCTCGGTGTAGATTTATCGAAATGGCTCAATCTGGTAAGAAGAAGGGATCATCTACATCTCGCTCTGGTATGATTTTAGTGGTGCACTATGAGGATATGTGAGTAGAGAGGGATTACTATGTGGATTTGATCATCAAGAGCTATCTGGATGCCACATTGTATATTGATCATATAGCTTCCCAAGGGGTAGCTACAATAGTAATGAGGCCAGGTGCTAGTGTAGCGATCATGTGATGACCACCTCGGAGGAAAGAGAGAGGGGGTGATGGTGAGGGAGGTTTTAGAGGTGAGGCTATTGTCACGAGTGTTCGTAGGGGTGGTGGAGATGCAAGTGCAGTGGGAGGCATATCCACTCCTAGAGGAGAGGGTGGTGGTAGCATGATGCTAGGAGATGTTGATTTTACTACTTGATTGTATATGATGTCATAGGCTCATAGAAGCCCATTTTTCACGATGATATATTGATTATTTAGACATTGATTATGATGTATACCGAAATTATATATATATATATATATATATATATATATATATATATACTATGTTGATAATGCCATGGCTTGTACTTGTGATTTTGTATAGTGTATGTTATATGTTTTTATTTTAAATGTGTTGATACTTTAGATGGATTTTGATGAATATAGATTGTTAGAATGTTTGATTAAGTATGTTTTAGATGTGGTTTGATGTTTGATTGATTTAAATGACCTAAAAAAATGTAATTAAATGAAGTAAAAATGGAAAGATTGCCCCACTATGAATTTGGTATGTGTGATGGGTTTTGAAAAATAGTTTTGCACTCGTGGCCTTTACAAATGTTAAATAAGATCATCAATGGGTAGTTATGAAAATTATGATAAGAATGTGGGTTTGAGAAACTGCATTTTACTAGGATGACACAAAAGGATTTTTTTGTGTATAGGACAATGTGGGATAAAGGGTTCTCATTTTCAACAGATTTATAGGAAGTTGATGCCCCATCGCTTACATATTATTTTGAAGAAAATTGATCAATGCAGAAGATTTATATGATGGGAAAGATGATCGATGTGGGAATATTTATTAGATGCTCTTGATTTTTAAGGTTGATCAATACGAGAAGCCTTTTATATGAGTAGCCATCCTTTAAGGGTATGGTCTACATTAAGATTTTTTAACTGGATGGCCATCTTTTAAGGAATTGCTCAGAATTTTGATGAGTAGATTTCCTTCAAGGAGAAATCTATTATTTTTGATAATGATTTAAACTTTTTGAATAGTTTTCCTTCAAGGGATCAATCTATTATAATTTGAGATTTCAATAAGAGGTGCATCCAAATGAATTTTTACATATATTGTTGAGATGAGGGAAAAAAACCTAATAAAATGTCTTGAGGAGGGGATAAACGTGTTTACAACCTACACACACATGCCCCATGTCATGGTCTAGATGGATGAGTGTGACGATTTCAAGGGGTTCCTACAAAGGAAGGAATCATTACAATGATAAGGTGACAGGATTTGACTAGAACTATGGTCATGATGATCAATCATTTAACAAAGAGAAAGGCTGCAAGTGAATAGTATGCAAAGGTTCCCTTTTAGGTTCCCCATCAAGAGAATCAAGATGATATGCTCATAAACCATACTTATGAGTGATAATGTATGGACTAATCTAATTGGGAGAAAACTTTCCATGTTTACTCTGTTCTAATGTAGTGAAATTTTGATTCTCTTTAAGCACAAGATCACCAATTTTAAAATCACGTTATTTGACATGTTTTTGTATGCTTTACTAATACATTGTTGATAGACTTGATGATGTTCGAGGGTTGTTAGACGTTTTTCATCTAACAATTCTAGTTGTGCTAAGTGATCTTCGATATTCTTCATCGGGAATGAAATATTTGAGGGATACATGTAATGATGGAATTTGAATTTCAAGAGGTACGATAACTTCATATCCATAGACAAGTGAGTAGGGTGTAGTTCTGTAGGTTTGCTAATGCTAGTTCAATAGGTGTAAAGAGAAAACAAGATTTGAGGATGCCAATTCCTTCATGGGTCATCTACCATTTTCATGAGAATTTTGTTAAGTGTTTTGTTATAGGCCTTAGCCTGTCCATTTTCTTGAGGATAGTACGGTGATGAGAAACTAATTTTGATGTTAAATGTGTCATAGATCTATTTAACCTCCTTATTTTTGAAGGATTTTCCATTATCTGTGATGAGTTTGTCTAGCATACCAAGAAGCAACATATGATATTTTGATATATGAAATTGATGATGGGTATGGATTTTGTCAAGGTTAAAGCGATAGTGTTAACCCATTTAGTGAAATATTTAGTTGGTGTGATTATGGAATGATGTTGTTGAGATGATTTTGGATTGATTGCACTAATGAGGTATAACCCCCATTGAGAGAAAGGCCCTAGATCCTCGTGAAAGTTGTAATTCTTGGCTAGGGACGTGAATGAGATTGGAATGAAGTTTTCATTTGATGCACTTCTTTACTTAAGAACAACAATCTTTATTGATGGTAGGCCAATAGTACCCTATCTGTATGACTTGTTTAGTGATGGAATTTCCACTAAAGTGACCACCACAGATGCCATCATGAACCTCTTTGATTTCTTTGGTTGATTCATGTTTTTAAGGAATTGTAATAGTATGTTGTCAAAGCTACGTTTATAAAGGATGTCACATATGATGACAGAGCGAGTGACACGTTGAATAAAGGATCACTTGGCTCTATGTAATAAATATGATGGTAATACAAATTTGGTAAGATAGTCATATATCTGTGTGTACCATAGATCGGGTGGATTGTTACCAATATTATTTATGGAAAGCATCTCATTTTGATGTGAAGGATGATACAAACATTTAACAACTACATACATAGTGGTTTATACTTTGATTTTTATATTTTGAAGGGAACAAGGGATCCGAGGGATGCTATAGTGTCTGAAAACTTGTTAGAAGATCGTGGAATGGGTTGAATGGTGTAATAATCAAATGTGCTAAGGAAAAAGTTAACAAAAAATTTATGTTTTTGAATAATTTAGTTTTTACATTGATATTCTCCTTTAACTTGACTGACAACGAGTTGTGAATATCCATAGATTTATAGGATATGGACACCTAGAGAATAGCAGTATTTAAACCCATGATTAAGGCTTCATATTTTTCCATGTTATTAGTACATTTGAAGTTAACTTTAAATGATAATGGAAGTGGGATTTTCCAGGGTGGTATGATGACAAATCCATATCCTCCCCCTCTTGGCATTTAGCACCATCAAAGAAGAGAGTCATTTTAATAGGGATGAAATCAAATTCATCGATGTTGTTGATGGATTCTTCAAGAAAATGTTCATGAGGTATTTGATTATCTTGAAGGGGTGCATCAACAATCTGATCTGTAATGGATTGACCTTTAATATATTTTTGAGATATGATTTTGAGGTCAAATTCAGTCATGAGAATAAGCCATCGAGTTATGTAATCATTATGATAAGGTTTATCATGCATGAATTTAAGTGGATTAAAGTTGGTAACGACATATGTCTTGTGATTGAGGAGATAATTTTAGAGATTTGAGGTGGTAAAGTATAATGCACAACATAGTTTTTCAGCTTTGGTGTAGTGTGTTTCAAATTCTGGAGCATGCGAATAATGTAATATACAAACCTGATCATGACCTTGATTATCATGGTGGGTGAGCATAACTCCTAAAAGAGGGTTTAAAACCCGCAAGTGAGGATCACGAGGGATGATGTGCACATCAATGACGTGCAAACAGTAGTTTGAAGAGATCTCGGGAGGAGCAAGCATCAACTAAATTTGCATGCAAAGATTTGAAACACGGGAAGAACCTAGTTAATCCATAAAACTATCCTCTCTCTCATAGATCAAAAGACGTGTACATATAGGAGGTGCTTTGAGTAACCATTAATGATGTAATCATGAAAACTTGAGTAGAGAGGGGGAGTTACATTCCCATAATATAAGTGTAACTCCCAATGACGCATATGATGCACTGACGCACTGATGCACTGACGCACTGACACGTAAGGGAATCTCATAATGATCCCTAAATGACACATGGACCTACAATCTCACCTAAGTGAGATGACTCACCTAATGATGTGGAAAATAACACACACCAATACCCCCCCTTCATCATAACTTAGGATGAGGCGGCAAGTTAGAAATGAGAAATGGGTCCTGGAAAAAATCCTGATGAGGTACCCATGTACAAGAAGAAGATCCCAAGCACTGAAGGAAAACCCAATTGGAAAAAAATCCACCACAAGAGAACAACACAATCTCTAATCTAAGAAAGATTCCAAATATGGGTCTTAGCCATAGACGAGCCTAAAAAGGTACCCATGTACAAAGAGGCAATCTCTCATAAAGAAGAAGAAGAGAGAAGAAGAGGGAGATGAGAGGGATGCAGAAGATTCCATGGATGGATCTGAACTCTACAGCTCTAGGAGGTCTCCCAAAAGAATGTTGATGATGAGATCCTCTACCTCTAGATGAAGAAGAACCACCCACACCGAACTGTGTGCCTTGCCCTTAGGAAGGATAGAAATGATGTGTTGGAAGTCTCGCCCACTCCACAAAGGGAACTGAAGGTAGCAACACAAAGAACTCTAAGTCTGGTGCATGGAAGTGTGACATAGGTCTTGCGAGTGAGTGCCAAGGAACTAAAGGTAATGCCACGTGTGTAGAACTATCAGAGTGAAGAGGAACACCCGCAGAAAGGATGTCCAAGTGATGTGAAGGGAACAAAACATCCTCCACAAAAAAAAAGGGATCCATAGCTGAGGGTGGATCGCTGAAGGTCTCTGGAAATGTGGAAATGACATGATTCTCGGAAGGGGCACTCCCAACAAAAGAGATGATGAACTCCTCTGAAACACCTGTAGATGGATGAGGGACCTGTAGTGCATCACAAGTAGACTATGCAAAAAGACGACTAAGGTCAGATAGATACTCGTCCCAATGAAGGGGCTCAACAAATAGAAGAGTGATGTTAGATAGGTATGAGTCATCCAATGAAGGCAAAGGAGTGGAAGGGGCCTCACACTGGAAGTGGAAAGGAGGTGGGTGTGATGACGGTATGAGGTTGAGTAGAAGACTACTCGATATCTGATGAGATGTGGGGGTGACAACAATGTCTGGAATAGTGAGAGAAAGAGGAGAAGAGTCCTCTGTAGTACTCTCAACATCGAATCAAAGTGCGTAATCCTCATCATCAGAAGTAGAATCAAGTGAGTCTATGTCAGTGAAACTGTCATCACACGAAGAAGAGGAGACAATTGAATCAGTAGCAGGAACAATAACTACAATATGTGAAGGGTCTCCATACAAGGACTTAAGAATGCTCCAGACACGGTGAGGTGGATCTCGAGTCTCGCCACATGAAACCAGAGAGAAAAAGATACATGCATCATCATGTGACCAAAGACATGGTCAAAAGTGTTAAGAAAGTCCTCTAGGCAATGATGATTAGTGGGTGTAGGATCTCGGCCCAAGCAAGAAGGGTAAAAGACCCTCGTGGGTGCGATGAACGCCCATGGAAGCACGTCAGGTGAATAGGTCCCTCTCCCGGTGAGAAGTGGTAGAGAATGTAAAGTGATCCTACGATGCTAGAGTCTGGAAAGAACACTCTCCATGATTAAAAAAATGTAAGGTGCAAGGTGCACGAAAGCAAGACATCGGACTAGGCCGACAATGCGTCTCAAGTGTGAAAACCCAAGAGTACAAGCAACCCCCTGAATGTGGCACTTTATAAAATTAGTGCATTTACACAATTGGAAATTCCATCACATAAAGTGTGAAAAATCATGCAACTTTGACTAAAGAAGAACTCACAAATGAGCAAAGTAAGTCAAAATTTATGGCATTAAAAATATTCCCGCAACTGATGGAAAAATACACTAGATGCTGCAAACGCATTAAAAATTATAGGAGATGGGTGAAAAGGGTATCATGTGGGTACTTTTTAGAAATGGCATGAAATTTTAATAGGGGTTTGTTTTGATGACAAGGGGGGGTTAGCCTCCTACCAACCCTGCACTCGCCCTCTATCTTCAACAAGCGTAGGAGGGGATTTAATATAAGCTAAAATTAAGAACCCAGAAATTAAAATGCTATAATGCCAATGAATGTTTTTTTTTTTAATCTTAAAACATTAAAAAAAAAGATGGAAAGAGGGCCCACGTTTGAAGAGTGGACTATTCAAGCTCCTGTTAAGGACCACTTGTTGGTTGTGCAGCAGAAAACATCCAAAAAGATAGGCATGAGTCACCGGAGGTCACCAAGGCTGAATGAGGGGGATAATGCTACGTGGAGGTGCGTACAGTGTCCTGCGGGGGCTGAAGGAGATGTCAAGTGCCAAAGATGTAGAAAATATTAAACCCATGCAAAAAAACATTCCAATCCCACGCAAAAACGTTTGAGGACAAGTGAAGAATGGTGGAGCAGTAATGGAGTCACGAGTTTGAGTTTGATATGGCCGTTGCATGAAAAGAAAATACATCTGAGCCCTAGCATGAGTTTGAAAAGGGCACTGTGTGCATAAAAACGTCCAAGGAAGACTGTAAATAAAAAAAATGTTTTTCCAATGCTGAGCAAAAAAATGTTTTTCCACGCATGTGGCTGGATGAAAATGGCTGGAGCAGGTCTGAAGATAATAATGGCATTGCAAAACACGAGCTGGCATGAGTTGTAATAGTGCTGCATAGTTCCCAAGCTGGAAATGGAGAAATCCTTCGAGCAGGGAGCATAGAAACAAAGGAGGCACGAGAAAATGAAGCAAATAAACCAACGTATCATCAGATATCAACGAGCCAAGCCTGAGTAGAAATAGGTGATTGGTTTTATATGGTGCCAGTCCTCAAACAAGCCAAAGAAATCACGAGTCCAAGATGGCACGAGCCAAAAGAACATGCAGAAGTTTGTAAATGAATACAACGCACGAGCCAGGACAACAAGGTGAGATAACACCCGAACAGTCAAAGACCCCTTTAAAGAACTTCAATACAGGTAGTAAAGCTGATCTGCAACCTTGAAACCATAAAAGAAGAACCCGAATGGAGGTATAAACACCCAAAATCAATGCACTGAAGCACATAACGGAATATCCATTATGACACATGCAATGAGAACCGTAAATCACGCTGAAATCTAAAAACACACATAGAAATGTTGAAGGGTGCATGGATCCACAAGATCCTATCTCGATACCATGAAAGAGGGTTTAAAACCCATGGCGAGGATCATGAGGGATGGCGTGCACATCAACGGACGTGTGAATGGAAGCATGAAGAGATCTTGGGGAGAAAGCATCAACCGAATGTGCATGTAAAGATTTGAAACATGGGCGTAACCTAGTTAAGTCATAAAACTCACCTCTATCTCATAGATCAAAAGATGTGTACATATAGGAGGTGCTGAGTAACCCCCAGTGCTGCAATCATGACAACTCGAGTAGATAGGGGAGTTACATTCCCAAAATAGAAGTGAAACTCCCAATGACACATATGATGCACTCGACGCACTAACGCATCGATGCACCGATGGGGCCGACACACCGACACGTAAGGGAATCTCATAATGACCCCTAAATGACACATGGACCTACGATCTCCCTAAGTGAGATGACTCACCTAATGATGTGGAAAATAACACACACCAATAGCTCCTAGGGCCTATTATGAGGTGGATATGTATAGATAGAATGGATCCCCTTCACGAGGTGGAGTAAGCACATGTGGTGATGATAAATAATATTTGATCTCATCGAAGGATTTTGGGAATCAAAATCCCAATGAAATTTTATGTCCTTGCGAAGGATATGGTGAAATGGTTGACAACGGTCTCGAGAGCTATGATATGAAACGCCAAATGGACTGTAATTTACCCCGAGGCTATGCGTTTCTTAAGATTGGATGCGGAGGAATTCCTATGATTGATCTAAATTTTACTGGGTGAACTTCAATGCCTCGGATAGATATGATGAATCCTAAAAGTTTTCTAGTGACGACACCAAAAACACACTTTGTAAGATTAATACAAATACAAATCTAGATGAGATGAGTGAAGATTGATTCAAGGATGTTAATATGGTTTTTTTGTGGTTTGGATTTTCCTGAGGTCATCAATGTAATCTTTGACAATTTTCTGGATGAGATCATGAAAATGTATGTCATGGCACATTGATATGTAGCTCTTGCATTTTTAATACCAAAGGGCATGATGGGATAGTAGAATGTTCCCTAAGGAGTCATAAAATAAGTTTTGTGTTAATCGTTGGGTGCGATGAGGATTTGGTTATAACTAGAGAAGCCATCCATGAGGGATATCATTTCATGGTTGGCTGTTAGGTCGATGAGTTGATCTATGTTCGGAAGAGGGAAATCATCCTTTAGATAGGCAAGATTGAGATCCTTGAAATCTCTGCAGATTCGTATCCTTCCTGAAGCTTTGGTTATGGGTACTACATTGAAGACCCATTGTGGATAGTCAATGGGTATAATGAAGTTGGTAGATAAGAGGCATTACAACTCTTCCTTAACAAGGAGAGCTATACGAAGATGCATTTTATAGAGCTTTTGGTTTCTGGCTTAGTGTCGGGATATGTAACTATGTTGTGTACGATGATGTTAGAATCAATTCTGGGCATATCACTATATGACCAAGTGAAAGATTGGTGATATTTTGTTAAGAACGAGGTGAAATAATTTAGTTCTTATGAATCTAGAGATTGACCAACCTTAACTATGCAAGGATCTTGAGGGGTACCTAAGTTAACGTTAAGGGTGGATTCATTAAGGATATATGGTGTGTCAGATGGTAGGGATTTATAAAGAAAATGGTCTTCAACTTCCATATGGGAAAGGATATCTTGGTCATCCTGACACTGGAGGATATCCACAAAAGGTGAATCTTCCTCAACCATTTCTAGCCAAACAAGGGGTAATAATTTAGTGGAATGATTGGATTGATAAGTAAGTTTCCACGAAGATATAATATTGATTGAAAAAAAAAAAGTGGGATGATTAAAAATTCGTCTGTTTCCATGGGATCTTCAAGGTTTATTGGTGATGATGATTCTAGTTTGGAAAAAGTTAGGGATGTAGTAAGTTTATATGTAGTGGCTTCACATATTTTGGAGGTGAATTTTTTATAACCTAAAGCACTTTTCTCATGAGATTTAAGGGAAAGTAGCATGGGTGGATCGTAGGTTCCTTGTTTATAGTGTCTAAGGCCAAAACCTCTCCACACGCAACAATGAAGATATATACGGGTGAAGTGGGGATTGTTAAGGGATTTGAAGTTCAATGTGAATGGCATGACACATTATGGATTGATAGCTTGAGATGGAGGGTTATCGAGTCCTCCATAAATAAGGTTTGTTTTGAGATACACATGACCACAAGAAATAACATCCCCTATTTTTCGGTCATACATGGGTTGCTTGTCAGGGAGGCCATATGTTTTAGGTGAAGGGATAGAGTTAAGCATGAGGAGACAATATTCTCATAGAGTAAGGAGTTTTACAGCCTCAACGAGAGAGGAATCATTTGGTAACGTGGAAGAAGGGATAAATGCGTTAGTGTATGTTTCATTAGATGGGTCGTGTAGATTTTTGTTCAAGGACATTGTTTGAATGATACATCATGTAGCAAATGGATTTGGATCAGCGAGGATAGTGAAGGTTTGACCTCATGTTTATATTTGAGACAACGATGGAGGGTGGAAGGAATGCAACACATGGTGCATATCTAAGGGCATCCTAATAACATGTTATATTGAAACTCTCCTTCTATAATGTAGAAGAGATCGTAGGGTTTTGATGCCGACTATAAGTGGGAGTATGAAAGTGCCTAATGTGGGTGCGATAGTAGCATTGAAGGATCATAATAGGACTAGAGTTTGAGTGACGATGGTATTGGGTAATTTGAGTTGGTTGAAAGAAATGGATGATATGATATTGATGGTGGTACCACTATCAATCATGACCCTCTTGATAGAGATGCCATTGCTCCGAGAGGTGATGAAGAGAGTGGTAGGTCATGGTCCTCTAGTCTAAGAGATGGAATTTAAGATGGTTTAAAAGATATAGATGCGAGATGATTTGAGAGCACCCATACAGTTGTGAATGGAACTGGATCATTGGCTGGTACAATGATGGATTGGAGTGCCTTGATCATGATTTTTTGTGAAAAGGAAATTCGAACTAGCTCATAGAGTTACATCCGATAGGAGATTGGTGCAATTGTTTGATAACAACCTTCGAATTTAAGTGAAAGGAGGTATCACCGCTTGTATGGAAATTTTATCTTTTGATGATGGTGTTTGGTTAGAATACTCCAAAGATAAGGAAATATACACCTTCGGTTTATCAGATGAAACAGATAGTTCAAGAGGTGGAGGTATAACAACGGAGATTTTACCTCTCTTAGGATCTAATGGTTCTTTGTCATAATTTTTTGAATGGGTGGCGATGTGTATAGCACCAACTCGATGATCGATGTTTTAGGGATAGATTTTTCAATTTTTAATGATGATGATGTTGATGTTAGCATTGTGTTTAATTGGGAAGGAAGGAAGAGCAGACTTCCAAGTTCTTGTACTTTCAAATGAAAGGCTCTACAATTTTCTATGGAATGGTCATGTGTTATGTGGTAATCATAGAAAATATTGAATTCATACCAAGTAGGTTTCCATCCGTGATGATCAAATGGCTTAGGAGGTGGTAATGTGATAAGTGATCATTGTAGGAGGTCATCTAATATGGTGGCATAATGACCCTTTGGTGTAGAAGTAGATGGGGACAAGGTCACATCTATACCTCTCTCAAGATAAGGTAAGATTGGTTGTTGAATCACGGTTATTTATTTTTTGGTCATGGAGGATTTCTAGATGTCACAACAAGTGGTGGATGAGGATCCCACATGGGAAGTCATTGGTGTGAATAGTCAGACTATGTGATAGGTAAAGGACAAGGGTCATGTATGGGTGGCCATGGGTAAGGATAGTTGGTCTCGTGCCACATGTGAAGGTGAAGGATCTTGTATGGGTGATTGTTGGTGTGGATAATCGGGTTGTGTAAAAGGTACAGGATATGGACTTAGTGTAGGGGTTTGATTGGCAGATTTTGATCCTATAATAATAGAATGATTAACATGTATAAGGGAGTGAGGTCTACGCAAATGAATCTGATTTGGAAAAGGATATTGAAGGATTTTAAAGACCTGAACAATACATGTCTTATGTTGCCCTTTTATGATTTTGGATGAGCTAGGTGTGGTTGATGAGGATCCTATAGAAAGGTACGATTTTCTTGACATGGAAGGTGTTTTGGGTTGTTTGTCTAATGTGGTTTTAGGTGTAGTTTTGGGAGATAGAGAGGATGTGGGTGTAGATTCGGTAATGGCATGTGACGAGGGTGTAGGAATAACTTTAGTAATGTTTTCAATAGATGGAGGTGCAATAGCTTTGGGCTCATTGGATTTTGATGCCAATTTTGTAGGTTTTAATTATGTAAGTGACAAAGATGTAGAAAGGGCCTTAATGATTTACTCAACTAGTGAAGGCTTAATAGTCATAGTTTTAGGTTCATTGACTATTGGTGTTGGTTCCAAAAGTTTTGATTCAGAAAGTGAAGTATTTTTAACCTTCTAGATGTTGTTTATAACCCACTGTAACAATATATACACATCATCCTCATTTGAAATGGACTTCTGACTGTGCATTTGAGACTCAGCCATTCAGCCTTACTTCTCTAAACTCTTGTGGGTTTAACCACTTCCATGGTTGTATGAATTTTGTTTCTTTTCTTTTAACATTATGATTTTTCCATATTTTAATACTGTCAGGAAGACGGTTTGGTATAACGTTTTGTTAAACAATGTGGAATGGTTGTGGTAAGCTTGACCTGTAACTTGTGTTCATTTTCGAATCTATGAATTTAGTGGTTACCTTGTGATATATTGTGGAACTTATTTGTGAACTATTAGACCCTTATGGGTAAGACTACTAGTGTTTAAAGGTATATTGAACTATCTTAACTTCTGGTATGAATATGTTGAACATAGTTATTTTTTGATCTTCTTTGGAAAGTCTGCATTGATTATGATCCTAACTTGGAACTGTTAGGAGGGGTTACAATGTTTACCCTTATTCTAAGTTTAATTGAATAAATTCTTATTTATACCCTTGATCATATGAAGATGATCAAGGATATCAATTACCCATGTTTGGAAGGTTGTATATTTTCCTAGCATTCTTTTTTGTGGTTCGAGATCATTCTTGTTATGTTGCCTAAGTGATGTATTTGATAGGTATGGTTCTTTTCTAGCCATAATATGGAATACTTGTGTTGATTTAAGACTATTTAATTGAAGAATATTTTTGTTGTGTTTTCCAAGGACTTACATGCATTCCAATTGGTTGGAGCTAAGTTGCTATTGTATGGATTGCTTGTGTGTAAAGCTAAAATGGGCTATTATTTTTGAGAGATTTTTGTTGTTAGATAGTCTCTCTCTCCACCCAACTTGCATCCAATTCTTGTTAAACTTGTAGGTTGAAGGTCTATTGGAATTGAATTCTTATCTTAAGGAAATAATCTTGAACTAAGTACTATGTGTTAATAATGTAGTATGGTCTACATGATTAAGGCATTCCTACTCGTCCTTGTCCTTTTGTTATTAGTATACTTGTATTTGTATTATTATTTAAATATTGAATGAAGTGGGAAGGTATCATTGTCATACTATTGATTACTTGCATGGTTGTGTAATGATTAAATGTTCAATGTGTTTGTTGATAGACTTCTAATTGATAGAATTATTTCTTGATTGTATTGCGAGATGCTTGACATTCGAAGGGTTTCATGATACACCCAGGTAAGGTGCTTCAGAACTATTTAAAAAGGAAAAGATATTTATGAACCCTTGACTATTTTATATTAATAAGCAGTGTTACTTCTTGAAGTTGTTAGTTAGAACATATGGCTCCAAGGATTTAGCTCATATCATGCTCAATTCAAATGAAATAACACATGTTAATAATCTTGCAGATGAAATTTGTGAAAGAATAAAAGAGGAAGACTTATGAAAGCTGTAATTATTTTATTGATTGAAGGAATGTAGTTTGATGAAAAGATTATGTTTCAGTTATTGATTTACTTTTGTGATTGCATTGATCAAGGCCTATGGCCAATTGTGTAAACTACTGAAAAGAATATGATTATTTCTTGTATACTTGAACTGATATATTATGCTGAAAATAAATGAAAGTTTTTTCTTGAATCATTCTATCTTAATTGGTTAAGTTGTGTGTGAATGAAGTTTTCAGTCAATTCTTTCATTTGGAAAGTAAGCTTGTATGGAATCAGTTGATATGCAATGCTTTATTCCTTGATATTGTGTAGTAACTTAGTTAAATTTATATGAAGTATTGTCAACTTCATACCATTGTTATGCAGTAATGAATAATATTGTTGATCCTTGAAATTGTGGGAAAAAGGGATAGATGTAAAGCATTGTCTTTTGTGATTGACTTATATGAAAAGTATGATTGAAAATAACTTAAATATAAGATGGTTATTGGCTCATATGACTTATAATTACTGAATTCATTTTGAATAAGATAGTAAAGAATAAGTTGTAATAAAATAAGTTATTTTGTTGTGGGAATTAAGTTATAAATGACTATGCTTATTTACAACATTATGAGTCAATGCTTGTGTGACTATTTTATAAGGGTTGTTATAAAACAAGAGAGGGACACATGATTAAAATTAAAAGGATTTGGAGCTTAGGAATAATCACAAAGAGTAATTAATCTCATTAAGTAAATATATAATAATTTTCCTTGTAAAAATGGTTCAAGTGATTATAATAAAATGCAATCATACCTATCCTAATTGATGAACTAAGTACAATAAGGAAATGAAATTGTACTTAGGAAAGGATAAGAATGACATAATGGGATTAGGTGTATAGATTGAACTAATCCTTAAGGAATTAAGAACAAGGTTCTTCTTGCTACAATGATGAGGTCATTAATATGATAAATATTTGACTTTATATCCATAATGTAATCATGTTATGAAACCTTAAGGAAAGGGGTTGTTCACTATGTTTTAATAGAATGAACCTTTTGGATATACTAGAAGGTGGATGAAGAATACCCTCTCATCATAGATGAGTTATATTTAGGGGATTATGTTTAACTAAGTTATAACAATTTGAATAGTTGAATGACTTAAAGGAAAATGGATGTTAAGTCAAGAAAACTATTATGGGTTGAAATTATGGAACCCATTTGGATTCTAAGAAATGAAATTTATATTACTCCTAAAGTGTATATGGATATATGTGGTTGCTTCCCTATAATATAATTCTAAGATACGTAATCAATGAGAGGAAATTACATGCTTAAAGTGATTAAGTTAAGAGTAGAATTAATCCACGAGAACCTTATTAGTGATTAACCTGGAAACATAAAGTTTCTTATCAGGAATGTTGGTGGAACCTGAGTTAGTCCTTAGGAATGACACCTAATAGCTGAAAATGAATAGGGTAGGATTAACAATCTACATATTAAAAAGTATTAATGAACTTGTTAAGATGTGAGTTTCTACTTAAGTGGAACTCAATGGGTTGTTGCAACATAATCATTGATGCCAATACCCATCTAATGTAGAGGATCATTAGATGGTTACTTGTGATTTTTTGTTATGATGTAATAATATTTTCACCTTTTATAAGTGAGGTCGTCTCTAAGTGTGAAGGATTGACATAAGTCAAGAAATTCTAATCAAGATAACAATTTCAAGTGTGGTGAAAGACATATTATTTCATGATGAGTATGTCATCTTGGAATATAGGCATGGAAAACATGTATAAAACTTTGGCCAAAGTATCACAAGATGTTGGTTGCATTGTATTAAATTCACCAAACTAAAGGTGTTGGATATAGGATGGGTATTCATAACAAATACCTAGATAAGTCCTTGATCAGTTGCACTTAATGAACCCTTAAATGAAAAATGGAACCACAAGTATATAAAGTATACAAATAAATAAAATATGAAATATTTATTTTACACTAAGTCATAATAGTTGCATATGGTTATTGTTGTAGGATTGATTAGTAGATTTAATGTAGTTATAAATGATGAATTTAGAATATTGAACATTGAGATAAAAAAATTCCTCTTCTTTTGTAATCATGAAATAGAGATTTTACTTCTTAGTATCAAAGATGAAGGTTACAACTCTTGGACCTATTTTAGTCCACTTATGATAAAAATAAATTTCTTAATTACGAAATGGTGAGAAAAAGGGACATGCTGCAAATAATCTACCTTTGGGTGGTGAAGTAGTTATATATGAAAAGATGAATGAAATACTTATTGTTCTGCAGAAACAAGGAATAAGATTGTTGTTCTAGACCAAAAGTGGATGGAAATAACACTTTGAGGATGATAGTAGTGAGTAGTCTTAGGGGAAACCACATGATGAGAGTAGTGGTGATGCTGAGGATCTCAATGTTGTGAATGATAATGTTGCAAATAATGCTAACATGAATGTACCCAATCAACCCGAGAATAAGAGGGAAAGATTGGTAGCTGAATTGACCAGTGATATAAAGAGGATAAGTCCACCAAAATTTTATGGAACCACCTAGGGTGATGGGGCTGAGAATTGGCTCAGCAAGATGGAGAAATACTTTGTGATAAGAAATTTCTCTAAGGAAACCAAGGCTGTATGGGGAGCTTATCAGCTCTCCCATGAAGCATCTTCATGGTGGGACAACCGTAAGGTTGAGCTTAATGTTGATGAGAAAAACATCACATGGAACCAATTCAAGGGTCATTTTAGGAAGCGATGGTTACCCCGCTCTCTACTATGACTAGAAAATGATAGAGTTCCAAACCTTAACTCAAGGAAAACTATCAGTAATGGAATATTAGGAGAAGTTCACCAAGCTTCTCAAATATGTACCACAATATCAAACAGATGAAAAATTACGAATAAGGAATTTCATCATGTGGTTGTATCCTATCATAGGTGGTGAGGTGGATGTACATAGTCCTACCACCGATGAGGCCATAAATTGGCCATAAATTACCATTATTTTTTCCTTCCAATTTACCTTTGAAAGTGGATTTAAATGTAATCTTGGAAATTATAGTTTTCTTAAGATATAATATAGCATATATATCTTGTTTATTCTTAATAAATATTTTGTTATCTATTTTTTGACTAATCCTAATTATTATTTAGGAAATATGAAAATTCTTGTGCATGGAGGCCATAAAGGAAAGATAATGATAGTTCTGATAAAAGTGGAATTGATCATGGATAGTATATATAAAATTAAATATGATTTCATATCCAGATTCCTCTAGAAAAATTATGCAAATTCAAAAAAAGAATCATCTCAATTCGAGATCATGTTCAAAATTTATATCTATTTTTAGTTAGCTCCGAGAAACAACTAGAGTTAGCTCTAGAACTTGCAGTTTTAGTTCTAGAACTTGTAATTTTAGTTACTGTAACTTGCGCTTTAGTTTTGAAACTTCTAGGTTTAGTTTCGAACTTGTAAATTTAGTTCTGGAATAATTGGAGTTAGCTCTGGAACTTGCATCAGTAGAGTAATGTTAGCTCTGGAACCATTGAGTCGACTCAGGAACCATTGGAGTTAGCTTCGAACCTACATCAATAGAGTAATGTTAGATCTGGAAACATTGGAATTGGCTCTGGAATCTACATCAACAAAGTAACATTAGCTCTGGAACCATTAGATTTAGCTGTGGAACTTGCATCAACAAAGTAACGTTAGCTCTAGAACCATTGGAGTTAGCTTCGGAACCTGTATAAATGGAATGACAGTTTTGAGGAATTGTTAATAATTAGATAATCCAATGGAAAATATGAGAGAGGTTTTTTCATAGAAATGTTTTTAATATAAACCTCATTCATATTTTCTATAGGTTTTACCAATAAGGAGAAATCTAACTTTTAGTGAGTTGTAGTCCAAAGAAAAGCGTATCATTTGAGCATCAAAAGTTCCACAAATAGAAACAAAAAGTAAAATAAAAATATGAGAGAGGTTTTTGTTCATAGAAATGTGTTTAACAAAAAAATTCATATTTTCTACAAGTTTTACCAATAAAGAGAAATCTAACTTTTAGTGAACTGTAGTCCAAGGAAAAAGCATATCATTTGAGCATCAAAAGTTCCACAAACAGAAACATAAAATTCAAACAAAAAATATGAGAGAGGTTTTTGTTCATAGCAATGTGTTTAACAAAAAATAATTTAGATTTTCTAAAGGTTTTACCAATAAGGAGAAATCTAACGTTTAGTGAACTGCAGTCCGAGGAAAAAGTGTATCAGATAAGCGTCAAAAGTTCCACAATCAAAAACAACAAAGTCAAATGGAAAATCTGGGAAAGGTATTTGGAAAAAAATATATTTTGAGGAAAAACATCCTTCCAATAATATAGGAGAATAAAATCATTGTGAATCTTGTTACCAAAAGTAAAGAGAAGATCCGGGAGAACATCTTCCTAAAACAAATGAGGTAAGACTTTGACTCCACTAATATATCTCTCTCATATTTTGTGGAGATGGAGATATTAGTTGTTATGATTGGATAAAGATAAGATCATATTTTATTTCCTAAAATAAGGAGTTGGTTGGATGCATGAATTATAAATTCAACCTTCCACACTAAGATATGTAATTTTTATCCCAAGAAATAAAGATCTGTTCTTTCCTCTCAAATATTCTGTAGTTTAAAGATATCGGAAGTATGATTTAAATCCTCTTCCAAGGAATAAGCCAGACACTCATTTCAAGGAATATGGATATGTGTATTTATGTTTATGTTTATTCATTTATCTGTAATTCATTTTGTTGTATTTTTTTCTCTTTGTATTGTGAAAATTCATTTTTTTGTGAACCTGCAGGTGTTTCGTTTAATTATGTTTATTTCTAATTCAACAATTTCAATTTATGCAAGTGTGTTTTTGTTCTTGCAAGTGTGATTTCCTTCATGTAAGTGTGATTTATTTCATGCAAACTTTATTTCTGTAAGTGTGCCTTTAAATTTCATGCAAGTGTGATTTATTTCATGCAAACTTTATTATTGCAAGTGTGCCTTTAAATTTCATGCAAGTGTGATTTATTTTATGCAAGTTTGTTTTTTTTTTAAAGGAGATTTTTTCCAAAGATATTATTCTCTTAATACGTACAACCTTCAGACACCAGCCCTAGATTGACATTATTAATGGCGAGGATTAATGAACCTCATTGGCCACTATGGAGGAAGTGGTAGAGAAAGCCATTTGGCAAGAGCAGAAATTGAAGGTAATTTCTGCACATAAGGAAGAAAAATGGGAATGCTTATTCATGTTTCCATCCCAAGAAGGGTTCATGGAAGAAGTTTGGAAAAAAATCAAGCTGTGGCTGGAAATGAAAAGAAAATAGTAGCACGTAAAGTTGCGTAAAAACAACGAAAATAATGGGCGAAGGGGTAATTATGGGGAAAATAGTACTTTCAAGGATAAGAATAAATATGAACCTAAGAAAATCCCTATTAGAGGTTGTTTTAATTATGGGGAAACCAATATGCAAGTCAATATCCTTTAAAGAAAAATGAAAACAACCAACAACATAAGATACATGTTGCGGTAGCCAACAAACAAGTTGAAAAGAAGGCTATGCCCATAGAAGTGCTAGGTAATTTATATGGCCTACCTATAACTATACTTTTTGATATTGGTGCTTCTGAATGTTTTATTTCTAGCAAGTTAGTTACTAAAATAAAGCTTAAAGTTGGTTTTATGAAAAAACCATGGATTGTCCAGTATGGGAATCACATTATCAACACAATTAGTAAATGTCTTTTTGGTGCAGCCTTAGAATTACCAAGCTTCACAACTGAGGTAGACTTGTATATGGCACCTCTAGGATCTTATGACATAATAATTGGTGTGAATTGGTTGTTTGATCACAAGGAACTTGTGGACTATTTTTGGAAGCATATAAGGTGTTTGGATGATCTACATAAATCAGCAGACATTCAAGGAATAAAAGAGGCATAAAGGTTAGAGAAATATCAGCTATATAGCTGAAGAAGGCCAAAAATAAAGGTTGCATGCTTTATGCAATAAAAATTTTAGATTCAGTTGAAGGAGGTAAATTTTTGGAAAAATATCCATTGTTACATAATTACAATGATGTGTTTCTAGAAGAGCTACTAGGTCTTCTAGCAAAAAGAGAGTTTGACTTCACCATTGAAATCAAACTAGGAATGGAACCTATTTCCAAGGAACCTTATCATATGACTACCACTGAGTTGGTAGAGCTTAAGGCTCAATTATATGAATTATCATCAAAATGGTTAATAAGGACATGTGTCTTGCCTTCGGGAGCATCGATGATATTTTTTAGAAATAAGGATGTAACATTAAGACTTTATATTGACTACATGATGTTGAACAAAGAAACTATTAAGAATAGATATCCTCTTCCAAGGATAGATGATATTTTTGATCAGATGTATGGAGCATTGGTTTACTCTAAAATAGATCTACATTTTAGATATCATCAGTTAAGAATCAAGGAAGAAGATATTCATAAGACTACTTTTAGAACAAGATATGGACATTATGAGTTCATTGTTTTACCTTTTGGGTTAACTAATGCCCCTGCAGCCTTCATGAATTTGATGAATAATATATTTCAAGAATACTTGGAAAATTTTGTTCTTGTATTCTTGGACGATATTCTTATCTATTCACGGAGCTTAGAGGAGCATAATGAGCACTTAAAGATTGTACTTGAGGTACTAAGAAAGAGGAAATTATATGGAAAACTATCAAAGTGTTCTTTCTATGAAACTAAAGTACAATATTTGGGGCATATAATAAATAAATATGGGGTCTTTTTGATCCCACAAAGATATCAACCATAATTGATTGGTTGGTACCTAAGAATGTACATGAAGTTAGAAGCTTCATGGGGCTTGCTGGATACTACAGAAAATTTGTAAAGGATTTCTCAAGGGTTGTTGCCCCAATAACTTCATTGTAAAAGAAAGATAAAAAGTTTTTATGGAGTGAAAAATGTGAGGCTGCATTTAAAACATTGAAATAAAAGTTAACTATTGCCCTATATTGACTATTCTTGAATCAAACGGGAGTTTTGATATGGTGACAGATGCTTCCAGAGATGGATTAGGGGTATATTATTGCAAAATGACCATGTGATTGCATATGAAAGCAAGAAGCTTAAATTGCATGAGTAGAATTATGCTCCCCATGATTTAGAGCTTGTTGCCATAGTTCATGCACTATAGGTTTGGAGACATTACCTCTTAGGGAAGCCCTTTGAGTTGAAAACTAACCATCTTGGGTTGAAATATATCTTCACTTAGCCTAACTTAAATGCAAGGTAGTGAATATGGTTAGAGTTCTTGTCTCAATATGATTTTGACATCAGCTACATTAAAGGTAAATAAAATAGAGTGGCAGATGCACTAAGTCGTAGAAAACATATTTCTATGCTTGTGACTTTAAGAACTTAGTTTAAGGATGAGGTTAGAAATACCTTAATGTCTGATCCATACTATTAGCAGGTAAAAAAATTCTTGTTGCAAATCCAAAGGATGTAAGGTACAAAGGATTTTGGTTAGACGGTGAAGGAATTATGAGGTATGAGGATAGAGTGTACGTACCACTGGGAAATGAGTTAAGGAAGAAAGTGATGAATGAATTTCACAATGCACCTTACTCTAGACATCTCGAAGTGACAAAAATGCTTGTTGATGTAAAAGAGTTGTATTTTTGGAAGGGGATGAAGAAAGATATCTTCAATTATGTGTCTCATTGCCTAGACTACTAGCTTGTGAAAGTTGAGCATATGCACCCAACTGGTTTATTGTACCCTCATATCATACCACAGTTTAAATGGTAGGTTATAAGTATGGATTTTTTCAAGGACTGCCTATGTCTAGGAATAAACATGATGTTATTTTAGTTGTGGTTGATAAACTAACTAAAGTGGCTCATTTCATTATTGGAAATATGAAAGATGACTCACATGTTCTTGCAAAAAGGTTTGTTTAAGAAATTTTTAGATTGCATGGTGTTCCTGAGTTGATAATCTCTGATAGGGACCCACAAATGACTTCACAATTTTGGAAAACTCTTAATGAAGCTTTGGGAATGAATATGACCTATATCTCTAGTTATCATCTAAAAACATATGGAAAAATTGAAAGAGTGAATCAGGTTCTTGAAGATATGCTTAGGATGTAATGTATGGATCGGTAGAGTACAGATGGGAAGAGTATCTCACTTGAGTTGAATTTTCATATAATTATACTTACCATTCTTATGTAAAACTGACACCTTTTGAAGCTTTGTATGTGAGAAGGTGAAGGACCCCGGTCAGTTGCATAATAATGAAGATAGAAAAATAATTGGGCTTGAGATGCTTTCTGAAATGGAACAATAGGTAAAGTTAATCTAGGAAAGATTAAAAGAGGCTACTGATAGACAAAAAAGTTATGCAGACCTGAAAAGGGTTGAAAAGAAATTTAAACTTGGTGATAATTTTTTTCTAAGAGTCAATCCTAAAAAGAGCTCGATTACTTTTGGCAAGTCATCCAAGTTGTCACCTCATTATGTAGGACCCTTTGATATTGTTTAAATAGTCAATCCTGTGGCCTACCAATTGACATTTCGTCCCTCATTAACATGGATGCATGATTTTTTCATATTTATTTTCTTAAGAAATACATTTTAGATTTATCACATGTGTTAAACTAAAATGCTTTATAGGTCCAAAACCCAGGGGTACTCATGGTAGAACCAGTTAGAGTGTTGGAAACCCACAAGTTATACTTTTTAATCATGAAATTGGACAATGTAAGGTCCTATGAGATCAATTTAACAAGGAAATTACAACCTGGGAAAACTTAGAGGACATGAAAACTACTTTTCCTTGTTTGATTTAGCAGAAATATTTCATTTCCTATAAAAATTAAGTCATTTTGATACACAATTGATTTCAGATTTGTTATTTTTAGGAAAAATACTTTTATTAAGTATTGTTATAACCTATATTGCTATTATATAAATTTTGAAAACTAAATTTTTGGATTAAATTATGTTGTTGTTAAGGAATCTTATGGTTAAATAAATATTATTAAACTTGTTTTCTAAAGAAAAAAATTGTTTTGGCATTAAGTCAATCATTGGGATGATGATGCTTTTTAGAGGGGAAGTATGTAACACCTCTACCATCCTTTCATCTATACTTTCTCATTGTGAAGTGGATTACAACGTTGACATGTGATTGTTCTTGAGTTACTACTCTGTAGAACCGATTAAATCATGTTGCTAGATTAATGTTTATCTCAATTGAGATTTGTGTATTTAATCATCCATTTATTTGTAATGTACTCTTGAATTGTAATGTTTACTTAATTAGTTTGTGAAATGAACTGGATGTCTTCAGCTTGTGGAAAGTTTGAATTTTGTTCTTGGAACTATTGGGTAAGCTGGTAATTTGGGAAATTACACTAAGTCTGGAATAATCAATTTATTGGTATTGAGAATCAATTAAGAAAATACCTTGGATCAGTTTCATTGATCTAAGGCATTCTCTTAATTCGATCTACAATTATGATTGAATGTAAGAGTTTGTAATCAATATTTGATTATAGATTATTAATCTTATCCTAATTGATCTTAATGATTTTGTTTCAAATTTCTTATGTTTTTAGTCTCGTGTTAACGGATGGAAAGTGTTTGAGATACAATTTGTTGTAGCACTTATCCATTGGCAAAATGTTGCATAGATTGGTAAGGTCTTTATTGTGCAGTTATTTAAGACCTAGCCTATGCCTAATGTTTTGATAACACTAAAATTTCTAAAGGTCTAACCTAGACCTAAGGCATATGAATTACTATGGTGGCTTGTGAACCTAATCTAAGACCTATGCTAAGTTGATAGGTATTGAAATATTATCAATTAAATCCTAACCTATGTTGGGAAAGGAATATGGAACCTAACTCAAGACTAACCCTAGTTGACTTTTGTGGATGCATGGTCAAGTGGTGGGGTTTGTAGTTGCTGCCACCCTTGCATGTACTTGGAAGATTTTAATGGTTGGCATTAATGGTGGCTACCACCACTCCTTAACAGTAAGAAAATTTAAAATTGGCAAGTTGCTAAAAACTTGCACTAAAATTAGTTGCATGATCATTTGAACTGTTAGTGAATGGAAAATGGAATAGAGAAGGTTGGTGGGTTCGAGATAGATGAACTATCTTATCTAGCATTAATGATTTTAAAAATAGTTCTAAACCATCTTGGGGAAAATATGTCGATTTGGCAAGGAGTTGGTTGTTTTGGTTTCATTATTACTCTTTCCATTCTTCTCTCTCTCTTTTTGCATGTTGAGGTTGAGGGTGTTTGGTCTAGTTTCAATTTTGTATTGAAAGCTTCACTTTTGGGTCTCGAGGAGAAAATGTTGAGGAGATTTTAGTGGAGGACTGTGGGGATTTTCTGAAGGTGGATTACATCGATTGTTGAAGCTATCATGGGAATTAGAGGAAGAAAATTAGTAGCTAAAAGAATACATCGTGAAGCTCTACTAGGCATGATAGGCTCTAATCCCTTGCAAAAACTTGTTCTATCTAATTATTTCATGAAAATAACTCTTCTTTATAATAGAAATCATTTTGGGGTTTTGGGTTTTTGATATTGCATATTAAAATGGAATCTCTTTCTTGGTAAGTGGTTTACGAACTATTTTTATTCTGGATTTTCTCTGAATGATTTTATATGAACTGCATGTCGATATTTTCCACTCTATCTATTTGGGTGATTGTAAAAATGACTCACCATGACTGTAATGGAAAGAACAAATTTATATTTCAAGTTGCATGTTTATGTGATTTATAATCGAACCCAACTGTTGGGTTATTGATCTTTGTGGGAGTTTTTGTATACCAAACATGTCGGTTGCATGCTTTATTAAAGGAAGACATTGTGTTTGATGGGTTGAGTTAGAACTCGAGCACCCAATCGAGTTGAATTGTTGTTATTTAATGATTTCTTTTCTACCTTTTTGGGATTGTATTTGTTAAAATGGTTCAAATATTCAAAATCTTGAGATCTAAGCACTATAATTTTGTTGGGTTACATTCTTACTTTGATCGACTTCATTTTTCTGGTGGAGTTGAAGCTCATTCACTAGGAGGGTACGTGATTTGACTGTATGTAATATTGGAATGGTTAGGTAAGATCCATTTGGATATTGATAGCCTAGGTCGACCTCAACTTATTTAACCTTTTGGATTTTTTTAATAACCCACTTTGTCATAATATATACACGTCATCCTCATTCTAAATGGACTTCGATTATGCGTTGTAGACTTAGTAGTTCAGATTTGATTCTCTAAACTCTTGTGGGTTTAACCAATACCATGGTTTTATAAATTTGGTTTCTTTTCTTTTAACATTATGATTATTCCATCTTTTAATAATGTTGGGAAGATGGTTTGGTATAACATTTTATTAAACAATGTGGATTGGTTGTGGTAAGCTTGACTTGTAACTTGTGTTTGTTTTCGAATCTATGAATTTAGTTGTTGCCATGTGATATATTATGGAAATTATTTGTGAACTGTTTGACCTTTACGGGTAAGACTACCAATGTTTAATGGTAAACTGAACTACCTTAACTTCTAGTATGAATAAGTCAAACATAGTTATTTTTTGATCTTCTTTGGAAAGTCTGCACTGATTATGATCCTAACCTAGAACTGTTAGGAGGGGTTACAATGTTTACCCTTATTCTAAGTTTAAATTAATAAAATCTTATCAATACCCTTGATCATTCGAAGATGATCAAGGATATTGATTAGCCATGTTTGGAAGGCTGTATATTTTGCGAGAATTCTTTGTTCGTGGTTTGGATCATTCTGGTTTTGTTGCCTGAGTGATGTATCTAGTTGGGTATGGTTCTTTTCCAGTCATAGCATGGAATACTTGTATTGATTTAAGACTATCTTATTTGAAGAATCTTTGTGTTGTGTTTTCTAAGGACTTACATGCATTCCAATTGGTTGGAGCCAAGTTGCTAATGTATGGGTTGTTTATGTGTTAAGATAAAGCAGCAGCTTCTTTTTGAGAGCTTTGTTGTTGTTAGATAGTCTTACCCTCCATCCATCTTGCATCCAATTCTTGTTAAACCTACGGTTGAAGGTCTATTTGAACTGAATTCTAATCCTAAGGAAATAATCTTGAATCGAGTACTATGTGTTAATCATGTAGTATGGGCTACATGATTAAGGCATTCCTACTCAACCTTTTCCTTCTATTGTTAGTATACTTGGATTTGCATTATTATCTAAATATTGCATGAAGTGAGAAGGTATACTTTTCATACTATGGATTACTTGTGTGGTTGTGCAATGATCGAATGTTAAATTTGTTTATTGATAAACTTCTTATCGATATAATTATTTTTTAATTGGATTTTTTTATTAGATTAGGAAAAAAATAGGGATCGGCTCCCAAGGGTCAGTATAAAAGAGAGAAACACAACCAAACAAAATAGGAAAAAATAGAAAGGGGTCCCAGAAAGATGAGTTAAACAGGCTTAACTCTTACATTACAGGATTTGGACCCCAGAGAGGACAAAAAATACCAAAAAGCAATAGGACACCATAGTTTTCCAAAGTGGTCCACACACGCTTTAGAGAACAAAAACCTCCACAATAAGCAAAAACACCACTAGAGGCCCCGAGCCGCAGCGGCCGTCCCCGGATTCTAGTACCATCCATCACCTACTCCTCCTCCGAGCTACTTATGTGAAGGTTGAATCTCCTCCTTTTATTTTCCCCTTCAATCCCCTCCACTTTGTCAAGCATAACTTTAACTTGAATCTCCAGCTCCTTCATTCTATGTTTTATCTGGACCTGATCTGCAACCATCTTCTTCAAAATGTTGATGATGTTTAGAATGGACTCCCTTTGCCCCTCATTCATGTCCTCCATGGCTTTTAGGACCCCTTCTAAATACAACATCTTCCTGCTCCATTCTTCAAATACATTGGGGTCTCCCACACATTCATTCTTCCTCGAAGCACTAGCTTCCCCAACACCACCCTCATTTTTGTCTTTATCTTTCTCATTCCCCGGAGGATACCCTTACCCACTTTCATTTTAGTTAGACACTCTGCAAGAGTAATATCATCTTCCTTAGCTTGCTCCTCTGGATCACACAAAGGGTAATCCAGAACTAGCTTGTCATTCTCAACCAGAAGAAGAATCAGGCCCTCATGGAGGGGCAGCTCAGCTTTCTCATTCTGGAAAGCCATCAACGAATTCAAAAGAGAGGTGGCAAGAAAAAGGGAATACTAACCATAAACTTGTGACGGAACATGTTGAGGAAGGTCATGTGATGGGTATATATTTTTCTATACTTAACCTCCAGCGATAATATATTTCATAAATTGAAGGAAAACATCCTTCCAGACCCCAGGAATGCACAAATGCACAATGCCATCCATGAAGAAGTAACATGTCTCCTTGCCAATGAAAAATTGATCAATCTTGAGGTCTCTACGGGTTCTTTCCTTATAGATATTTAACCCTTCCATCTTCATATCAGTCACCCTAGAAATATTGGACTCCGAGACCTCAACCTCCACACCACGTACAGTAAAAACCCCCTCTTTCTAGGATTTTCTGAAGTCCTTTGACAGAGCTAGGTCATGACCATGTAATTTAGCAATATAATTGCTAAATCCTCCAACTTTAAGCTTGTTCCAAAGATCCTGGTTACTCTCCTCCATGTTCTGACTAGCAGGTTCCACTCGAATCCTATCTCCA
Source organism: Taxus wallichiana var. yunnanensis (assembly GCA_018340775.1). Lineage (NCBI taxonomy): Eukaryota > Viridiplantae > Streptophyta > Pinopsida > Cupressales > Taxaceae > Taxus > Taxus wallichiana. Next base: position 99,879,183 of record CM031244.1, on the reverse strand, counting down.
CCCATCTACGCACATTGCCAAAGTTGTCATCCTAGCAAAATATTTCCATAACCAACAAGTTGTTTACCCTATCAAAGGTCGAATGAAACAATGATTTTTGTAAAAGCTAGCATGGTACCTAGAATAATTTCCCCTGCTCATGCCAACATCATTTATCCTAGCACCTTCTATCCTTAATGATTTCATCATTAATATTAGAGGGTAATCTCTCTCCTTTGCACCAAATTTTGTACTCATTACTAAGGACTCCCACATTGGCCATCTTGTCTGCACATTTATTTCCCGCCTCAAGGTATGATTGATAGATATCTTATCAAAATACTTTAGCAATTCCTTGATATCTTGAATGATGTTTTTTAACAACCAATTGATCTTACTCCTATTGAGGAGAGCATTTATAACAATTAAGGAGTCACCTTCAATCTGGATGTCCTTAAGGCCTTTTTCCTTAGCAACCAAAATACCCCATAGGAGGGCTCTAGCTTCAGCCATGTTATTAGTCTACTTTCCCAAGGGACCCGCATAGACGAACAACCAATCACCCTCACTATTCCTTAAGATACCCCCTCCCCCAGCTTGACTAGGATTCCCCTTTGAAGCCCCATAAAAATTGATCTTGATCATATTTCCCATAGGTCTAATCCAGTAAACATTCTTACCAGGGATTTTGATCTTGACTGGACTATAGGTGAACTTATCCAACACTTCTTGCTCCCATTTCGGGCAAGGATTTTTTGTTTTACCTTTAAATAGTTTGAGATTTTCCTTTATGGCAGCTAGGATTTTCCTTTTAGCCACCACAATCCAATGTTTCTGATCTCTAAAAACACTATCATTCCTCATTTTCTACAAACCCCATAAGAGATGAGGCAGAGTAATCTTCCAGGCCCAGGCCAGATAATGGAACCTAAAAGGGCTCTCCCATTGAGTACAACAATCCTTCATATTCGAAGGTATAATCCATTGCATGTTGAAAAGTGTCAAAATTGGTGAGAAGACACCTTTAGAGAAAGGGAAATGTAAAAAAAGATGATTCACATTATCTTCCCCTCTCCGATAAAGAGTGCACCTATTAGGGATCTACATTCCTCTTTTTATAATATTTTCAACCGACAAGATTCTATTTTGAACAGCCAGCCAATAAAAAATATTGATCTTAGGGATCAAGTCCTTGATCCATAACTTACCCCAATACTCTTTTTGAAAATCTTTCTTGAAGTGTAAGCTATAGGTAGATTTAACAAAATAGTTTCCAGAGTCTTCCTCTTTCTAAATGATGGAATCCTCCTCTTTTTAATTGGATTGTTAGATGTTGAAATTTTTAGGGTTTTTGATACACCTAGGTAAGGTGCTTGAGAAGTGCTCAAAAAGGAAAAGATGTTTCTAAACCCTTGACTATTTTCTATTAATAAGCATTATTCCTTCTTGAAGTTGTTAGTTATAGTATATGGCTACAAGGATTTAGCTTGTATCATGCTTAGTTCAAATGAACTGATAAATGCTAACAATCTTATAGATGAAATTTGTGAAAGAAGAAAAGAGGAAGACTTATGGAAAGCTGCAATTATTATATTGATTGAAGAAATGTAGTTTGATGAAAATATTATGTTTTCATTTATTGATTTACTTTTTGATTGCATTGATCAAGGCCTATGGCCAATTTTGTAAATTACTGAAAATAATATGATTATTTCTTGTATACTTGAACTGATATATTATGCTAAAAATAAATGAAAAAATGTTGCTTGAATTAATCTATCTTGACTGGTTAAGTTGTGTGTGAATGACATTTTCAGTTAAAAGGATTATTTCATTTGGAAAGTAATCTTGTATGGAATCAGTTGATATGCAATGCTTTATTCTATGATATTGTGTAGTAACTTGGTAAAAGGTATATAAAGTATTGTTAACTTCATAACATTGTTATGCAAAGAATGGATAATATTGTTGATCCTTGAAATTATGGGAAAAAGGAATAAATTTAAAGCATTGTCTTTTGTGATTGACTTATATGAAAAGTATGATTGAAAATAACTTAAATATCAAATCATATGACTTATAATTACTGAATTCATTTTGAGTAAGATAGTAAAGAATAAGTTGTAATAAAATAAGTTATTTTGTTGTGGAAATTAAGTTATAAATGATTATGATTATTTACAACATTATAAGTCAATGCTTGTGTGACTGTTTTATAAGGGTTTTATAAAACAAGAGAGGGATTCATGATTAAATTAAAAGGGGATTTGGATCTTAGGAATAATCACAAAGAGTAATTAATCTCATTAATTACATATATAATAATTTACCTTGTAAAAATGGGTCTAAGTGATTATATTAATAATGAAACCCTACCTATCCTAATTGATGAACTAAGTACAATAAGGAAATGGAATTGTACTTAGGAAAGGATAAGAATGACATAATGGGATTAGGTGTATAGCTTTAACTAATCCTTATGGCATTAAGAAAAATTTCTTCTTATTGCCGATGATGTCATTAATATGATAAATATTTGACTTGTATCTATAATGTAATCATGTTATGAAACCTTAAGGAAAGGGGTTGTTCACTATGTGGTAACAAAATGAACCTTTCAGATAGAATATAAGGTGGATGCAGAATACCCTCCCATCATAGATGAGTTATACTTAGGGGATAATGTTTAACTAAGTTATAATAGTTCAAATAGTTGAATGAATTAAAGGAAAATGAATGTTAAGTCAAGAAAACTATTACGGGTTGAAAGTATGGAACCCATTTGGAGTCTAAGAAATGAACTTTCTATTACTCCTAAAGTGTATATGGATATATGTGGTTTTTGCCCTATAATATACTTGTAAGATGTTTCTAAGATACTTAATCAATTGGAGGAAATTACATGCTTAAAGTGATTAAGTTAAGAGTAGAATTAATCTACAGAACCTCATTATTGATTAAGTGGAAACATAACATTCCTTATCAGGAATGTTGGTGGAACCCAAGTTAGTCCTTAGGAATGAAACCTAATGGTAGAAAATGATTAGGGTGGGATTAACAAGCTGAGAACTAAAAGGTTTAATGAACTTGTTACGATGCAAGGATCTTCTTAGTGGAACTCAATGGGATGTTGCAGTATAATCACTACTACACAATACCCATTTAATGATGAGGATCATTAGATGGTTATTGTGGAGCTACCATTATGACACAATAATATATTCAGATCTTCTAAGCGAGGTCTTCTCTGAGTGGGAAGGATTGACATAATTTAAGAAATTCTAATCAATATAACAGTTTCAAGTGTGGTGAAAGACATATTCCTTCATGACGAGTATGTTGTCTTGGAATATAGGCATGGAAAACATGTCTGAAACTTTGGCCAAAGTATCACAAGTTGCTGGTTATGTTGTCTTAAATTCACCAAACTAAAGGTGTTGGATATAGGATGGGTATTCATAAAAAATACCTAGATAAGCCCTTGGTCAGTTACACTTGATGAACCCTTAAATGAAAAAGGGAACCAAAAGTATACATAGAATATAAAATGAAATGAAATATGAGAGATTGGTTTTACACCAAGTCATAACAACTGCATATGGTTACTTGTTGTAGGATTGATTAGTAGATTTAATGTAGTTCTAAATGTTGAATTTAGAACAGTGAACATTGAGATTAAAAAAAAATCCCCGATTTTGTAATCATGATATAGGGATGTTACATCTTAGTATAAAATCCAAAGGTTGTAACTCTTAGACATATTTGATTCCACTTATGATTAAAAAATTCTTAATTATAGAAATGGTGAGAACAAGGCAACATGCTACTAATAATTTGCCTCCGAGTGGTGAAACAACTATAACTCAAAAGTCGGATGAAATCCTTGTTGTTTTGTAGGACACATGGAATAGGATTGTTGTTCTGGAATAACAAGTGGCTAGAAATAACACTGAGGCTGATAGTGAGCAGTCTAAGGGTATGCCACATGATGAGAGTAGTGGTGATGTTGAGGATCTCAATGCTGCGAATGATAATGCTGCAAATAATGCTAGAAATAATTCTAACATGAATGTACTTAATCATCCCAAGAATAAGAGGGAAAGATTTGTATCTGAATTGACCAGCGATATAAAGAGGAAAATTCCACAAAATTTTGATGGAACCAACAAGGGTGATGGGGCTGAGAATTGGCTCAGCAAAATGGAGAAATAATTTGTGGTAATAAATTTCTCTGAGGAAACCAATGTTGTATGGGGAGCTTATCAGATCTCCCATGAATCATATTCATGATGGGATTGCTGTAAGGTTGAGCTTAATGTTGATGAGACAAAAATTACATGGAACCAATTCAAGGGTCATTTTAGGAAGCACATGTTTCCCAATCTCTACTATGACCATAAAATGACAGAGTTCCAAACCTTAACTCAGGGAAAACTATCGGTAACAAAATATTGGGAGAAGTTCACCAATCTTCTCAAATATGTATTGCAGTATCAAATGGATGAAAAATTCCAAATAAGTAATTTCATCATGGGGTTGTATCCTATCATAGGTGGTGAGGTGGATGTACATAGTCCTACCACTATGGAGGAAGTGGTAGAAAAAGCCATTCGGCAAGAGTAGAAATTGAAGGCAATTTCTGCACATAAGGAGGAAAAACATAAGAAAAATGGGAATGCTTCTTCATATTTTCCACCCAAGAAGGGTACATGGAAGAAGTTTGGAAACAAAATTAATCTTGTGGCTGGAAATGAAAAGAAAATAGCAGCAGGTAAAGCTGCAACAAATAACAAAAATAATGGGCAGAAGGGTAATTATGGGAAAAACAATACTTTCAAGGCTGAGAATAAATATGAGCCTAAGAAAGGACCTATTGGAGGTTGTTTTAATTGTGGGGAAACCAATATGCAAGTCACTATCCTTTAAACAACCAAAACAATAAGATACATGTTGTGGTAGCAACCAAACAAGCTGAAAAGCAGGCTACACCCATAGAAGTGCTAGGTAAGCTATATGGCCTACATGTAACTATACTTTTTAATATTGGTGCTTCTGAATGTTTTATTTCTAACAATTTAGTTACTAAATTAAAACATAAAGTTGGTTTTATGCAAAAACCATGGACTATCTTGTATGAGAATAATACTCTTAAAACAATTAGTATGTGTCTTTTTGGTGCAACCTTAGAATTACCAAGCTTCACAACTGAGGTAAACTTGTATGTGGCACCTCTAGGGTCTTATGAAATAATAATTGGTGTGAATTGGTTGGATGATCATAAGGAACTTGTGGACTATTTTTGGAAGCATATAAGGTGTTTGGATGATCTGTAGAAATCAATAGACATTGAAGGAATAAAAAGAGGCATACAGGTTAGAGAAATATCATCTATACAACTGAAGAATAACAAAAATAAAGGTTGCATGCTTTATGTAATAAAAATTTCAGATTCAGCTAAATAAGGAGGTAAATTTTTTGAAAAATATCTGATGTTACAAAATTACAACAATGTGTTTCTAGAAGAGCTACCAGGTCTTCCACCGAAAGGAGAGTTTGACTTCACCATTGAAACTAAAACAGGTATGAAACCTATTTCCAAGTCACCTTATCGTATGATTACTACTAAGTTGGTAGAGCTTAAGGCTCAATTACATGAATTATCATTAAAAGAGTTAATAAGGTCGAGTATCTCACATTCAGAGAACCAATGATCTTTTCTAAAAAGAAGGATGGAATGTTAAAACTTTGTATTGACTAAGATGTTAAACAAAGAAACTATTAAGACTAGATATCCTCTTCCAAGGATAGATGAAATTTTTATTAGATGCACAGAGAATCGATTTACTCTAAAATAGATATAAGTTCTAGATATCATCGAGTTAAGAATCAAGGAAGAATATATTCATAAGACTACTTTTAAAACAAGATATGAACATTATGAGTTCACCGTTTTACCTTAAGGGTTAATTAATGCCCTTGAAGCTTCATAAATTTTATGAATAATATCTTTCAAGATTACTTGGACAAGTTTGTGTTGTTATTCTTGGACAATATTCTTATCTATTCATAGATCTTGGGTTTGATATGCTTTCGAAATGGAACAATAGGTAAAGTTAATGGGAAAGATTAAAGGAAGTTGTTGATAGACAAAAAAGTTATACATACCGAAAAGGGTCGAAAGGAAATTTGAACTTGGCGATAAATTTTTTATAAGAGTAGAGCCTAAAAAGAGATCAATTACTTTTGGCAAATAAGCCAAGTTGTCACCTCTTTATGTAGGACCCTTTGAGATTGTTGAAATAGTCAATCATGTGGCCTACCAATTAGCATTGCCTCCCTCATTTGCATGGATGCATGAACTTTTTCGTATTCTTTTCTTAATAAATATGTTTCATATTTATCACATGTGTTAAACTAGAATGATTTATAGGTCCAAGACCCAAGGTTAATCATGGTAGAACTAGTTGGAGTCTTTGAAAACATGCAAGTTCCACTTGCGTAATTGTGAAATTGGACAATGTAAGGTCCAATGGGATTAATTTAATGAGGAAAGTGAAACCTGGGAAAATGGAGGACATGAAAATTCTTTTCCTCACTTGTTTTAGTAGAAATATTTCATTTCCCATAAAAACTTGAATCATTTTGATTCACAACTGATTATGGATTTGTTGTTTTAAGTAAAAATATTTTTAAAGTATTATTACAACCAATAGTGCTATTATGATTGAAAACTAAATTTTTGGATTAAATTATGTTGCTATTAAGGAATATTATAGTTGAATAAATATTATTAAACCTTTTTCTACAAAAATATTTTGGCATTAATTCAATCATCGAACAATGATACTTCTTAGAGGGGAAGTATGTAACACCTCTGCCATCCTTTCATTTGCACTTTCTCATTGTAAAGTGGATTTTAACATTGACATGTGATTGTTCTTGAGTTGCTACCATGTATATCCGATTAAATCATGTTGCTAGATTAATTTTTATCTGAGTTGAGATTTGTGTATTTAATCATCCATTTATTTGCAATGTACTCTTGAATTGTAATGTTTACTTAATTGGTTCGTGAAATGAACTGGATGTCTTCAGCTTGTGGAAATTTTGAATTCTATTCTTGGAACTATTGGGTAAGCTGGTAATTTGGGAAAATTACACTAAGTCTAGAATAATCAATTTATTGGTATTGAGAATCAATTAAGAAAATACCTTGGATCAGTTTCATTAATCCAAGGAATTATCTTAATTCGATATGTAATTACAATTAAATGTAAGATATTATAGTCATTCTTTGATTATGGATTATCAATCTTATACTAATTGATCTTGATGATTTTTTTCTAGTTTTCCTATGTTCTTAGTCCCGTGTTAAGGACTGGAAAGTGTTTGAGATCTAGTTCATTATAGCACTAATCCATTTGAAAAACATTGCATAGATTGGTAAGGTCTTTATTGTGTAGTTACTTAAGACCTAGCATATGCCTAATGTTTTGATAACACTAAAATTTCTAAAGGTCTAACCTAGACCTAAGGCATATGAATTACTATGGTGGATTGTGAACCTAATCTAAGACCTATGCTAAGTTGATAGGTATTTAAATATTATCAATTAAATCCTATCCTATGTTGGGAAAGGAATATGGAACCTAACTCGAGACTAACCATAATCGACTTTTGTGGGTGCATGGTCAAGTGGTGGGGTTTGTAGTTTTTACCACCCTTGCATGTACTTGGAATCTTTTAATGGTTGGAATTAATGGTGGCTACCACCACTCCTTAGCAGTAAGCAAATTTAAAATTGGAAAGTTGCTAAAAACTTTCACTAAAATTAGTTGCATGATCGTTTGAACTATTAGTGAATGGAAAATGGAATAAAGAAGGTTGGTGGGTTGGTGGGATAGATGAACCATCCTGTCTAGCATTAATGATTTTGAAAATCATTCTAAACCATCTTAGGGGAAAATATGCCATATTTTGAAAGGAGTTGGTTGTTTTGGTTTCATTTTTACTCTTTCCATTCTTCTCTCTCATTTTGCATGTCAAGGTAAAGGGTGTTTAGTATGGTTTCAATTCTATCTTGAAAGCTTCACTTTTGGGTTTTAAGGAAAGTCTATTGGAGGATATTTTAGTGGAGAAGGAATTTGGGGATTTTTTGAAGGTGGATTTTCGACTATTGACTCTATCGTGGGAGTTAGAGGAAGAAACTTAGGAGCTGGAAGAAGACTTCAGGAAGCTCTGCCGTAATGATAGGCTCTAATCCCTTGCAAAAAATTGTTCTATCTAATTAATTCATGAAAAATATATTTTTATAATAGAAAGTATTTTGGGGTTCTGGGTTTTTGATATTGCATATTAAAATGGAATCTCTTGCTTGGTAAGTGGTTTACAAACTATTTTTGTTCTGGATTTTCTCTGAATGCTTTTATATGAACTACATGTTGATATTTTCCACTTTATCTATTCTAGGTGATTGTAAAAATGACTCACCATGACTGTAATGGAAAGAAAAAAATTATATTTAAAGTTGCATGTTTAAGTGGTTTATAATCGAACCCAATAGTTGGGTTATTGATCTCTGTGTGATTTTTGTATACTAAACCTATTATTTGCATGCTTTATCAAAGGACAAACTTTTGTTTGATGGTTAGAGTTATAACTCGAGAACCTAGTCAAGTTCAATTGGTAATGTTTAACAATTTCTTTGTCTAACTTGTTTGGGTTTGTATTTGTTAAAATGGTTTGAATATTCAAACTCTTGATATCTAATCACTTTAAGTTTGTTGGGTTGCATGCTTACTTTGATCAAATTCATTTATTTGGTGGAGTTAAAGCTCATTCACCCGAATGGTATGACCTTTTCTTATAGGTAATATTGGAATGGTTAGGTAAGATCCATTTGGATGTTGATAACCCAGTTAGGCTCAACTTATTTAACCTTCTAGATGTTGTTTATAACCCACTATGGCAAGTATATACACGTCGTCCTCATTCAAAATGGAGTTCTAACTATTTGTTTGAGTTTTAGCCATTCAGTATTGCTTCTCTGAACTCTTGTGGGTTTAACCACTTCCATGGTTGTATAAATTTGGTTTCTTTTCTTCTAACATTATGATTGTTCCATCTTTTAATACTGTCAGGCAGATGGTTTGGTATAACATTTTGCTAAACAATGTGGAATGGTTGTGGTAAGCTTGATCTGTAACTTGTGTTCATTTTCAAATCTATGAATTTAGTGGTTACCTTGTGATATATTGTGGAACTTATTTGTGAATTGTTAGACCCTTATGGGTAAGACTACTAGTGTTTAAAGGTAAACTGAACTATCTTAACTTCTAGTATGAATAATTCAAACATATTTATTATTTTATCTTCAATGGAAAGTATCCACTTGATTATGATTCTAGCCTCGAAACTGTTTGGAGGGGTTACATATGTTTACCCTTATTCTAAGTTTAATCAAATAGATTCTTATCAATATCCTTGATCATTCAAAGATGATCAAGGATATAGAGTATCCATATTTGGAATGTTGTATATTTTGTGAGCATTCTCTATTCATGGTTTGGATCATTCTAGTTATGTTGATGAGTGATGTATATGGCTAGGTATGCTTCTTTCCCGCTTATAGGATGGAATACTTGTATTGATTTAAGACTATCATTTTTGAAGAATAATTGTGTTGTGTTTTCCAATTACTTACATGCATTCCAATTAGTTGGAGCCAAGTTACTAATGTATGGGTTGCTTGTGTGTTAAGCTCAAATGGGCTATGGTTTTGAGAGATTTGTTGTTCTTAGATAGTCTCTCTCTCCACCCAACTTTCATCTAATTCTTGTTAAACATGTATGTTGAAGTTCTATTGGAATTGAGATCTTATATTAAGGAAACAACATTGAACCGATTACTATGTGTTAATCATGTAATATGGGCCACATTATTAAGCCATTCCTACTAATCCTTTTCCTTATAGTGTTAGTATACTTGGATTTACATTATTATCTAAATATTGCATGAAGTTGGGAAATATACTTGTCATACTATGGATTACTTGTTTGGTTGTGTAACGATTGAATGTTCAATATGTTTTTGATATACTTCTAATTGATGGAATTCTTTCTTGATTGGATTGCTAGATGCTAACATTTGTAGGGTTTTGTGATACACCTAGGTAAGGTGCTTTGAGAAGTGTTCAAAAAGGAAAATATGTTTCGAACACTTTACTTTTTCTATTAATAAACAGTGTTCCTTCTTGAAGTTGTTAGTTAGAACATGTGGCTCCAAGGATTTAGCTCCTATCAAGCTTAGTTAAAATGAACTGACAGATGTTAAAAATCTTGTAGATGAACTTAGTGAAAGAAGAAAATGGGAAGGCTTATGGAAATCTGTAATTATTCTATTGATTGAAGGAATGTAGTTTGATGAAAATATTATAATTTCAGTTATTGATTTACTTTTGTTATTGCATTGATTAAGGCCTATGGCCAATTGTGTAAACTGTGTAAAAGAATATGATTATTTCTTGTATACTTGAACTTATATATTATGCTAAAAATAAACAAAAGTTGTTGCTTGAATCATTCTATCTTGACTGGTTAAGTTGTGTGTGAATGACGTTTTCAGTTAAAAGGATTCTTTCATTTGGAAAGTAAGATTATATGGAATCAATTGATATGCAAAGATTTATTCCATGATATTGTGTAGTAACTTGGTAAAAGTTAGATGAAGTATTGTCAACTTTATACCATTGTTATGCAGTAATGAATAATATTGTTGATCCTTGAAATTGTGGGAAAAAGGGATAGATGTAAAGCATTGTATTTTGTGATTGACTTATATGAAAATTACAATTGAAAATAACTTAAATATAAGATGGTTATTGGCTCATATGAATTATAATTACTGAATTCATTTTGAGTAAGATAGTAAAGAATAAGTTGTAATAAAATAAGTTATCTTGTTGTGGGAATTAAGTTATAAATGATTATTCTTATTTACAACATTATAAGTCAATGCTTGTGTGATTGTTTTATAAGGATTGTTATAAAACAAGAAAGGGATGCATGATTAAAATTAAAAGGATTTGGAGCTTAGGGAATAATCACAAAGAGTACTTAATCTCATTAAGTACATATATAAGAATATGCCTTGTAAAAAGGGGTCTAAGTGATTATACTAAAATGCAACCCTACCTATCCTAATTGACAAACTAAGTACAATAAGGAAATGGAATTGTACTTAGGAAAGGATAAGAATGACATAATGGGATTAGGTGTATATCTTGAACTAATCCTTAAGGCATTAAGAACAAAGTTCTTCTTGCTGCAATGATGAGGTCATTAATATGATAAATATTTGACTTTATATCCATAATGTAATCATGTTATGAAACCTTAAGGAAAGGGGTTGTTCACTATGTGGTAATAGAATGAACCTTTTAGATAGACTATAAGGTGGATGTGGAATACCCTCCCATCATAGATGAGTTATACTTAGGGGATAATGTTTAACTAAGTTATAACAGTTCAAATAGTTGAATGACTTAAAGGAAAATGGATGTTAAGTCAAGAAAACTATTACGGGTTAAAAGTATGGAACCCATTTGGAGTCTAAGAAATGAGATTTATATTACTCCTAAAGTGTATATGGTTATCTTGCCCTATAATATAATTGTAATATGTTTCTAATATGCTTAATCAATGGGAGGAAATTGCATGCTTAAGGTGATTAAGTTAAGAGCAAAATTAATCTACAAAATCACGTTATTGATTAAGTAGAAACATAACGTACCTTATTAGGAATGTTTATGGAACCTGAGTTAGTCCTTAGAGATGATGATAAATGGTTGAAAATGACTAGGGTGGGATTAACAAGATGATAATTAAAAAGGTTTAATGAATTTATTAAGATGTGAGGTTCCGCTTAGTGGAACTCAATGGGTTGGTGTAACATAAACAATGCCCATTTAATACCAAGGATCATTATATGGTTACTATGGAGCTACCGTTATGATTCAATAATCTATACAAATCTTCTAAGTGAGGTCGGCTATGAGTGGGAAGGATTAACATAAGTTAAGAAAGTCTAATCAAGATAACAATTTCAAGTGTGGTGAAAGACATATTCCTTCATGATGAGTATGTTGTCTTGGAATATATGCATGGAAAACATGTCTGAAAATTTGGCCAAAGTATCACAAATTGTTGGTTGTGTTGTCTTAAATTCACTAGACTAAAGGTGTTGGATATAGGATGGGTATTCATAAAAAGATCTAGATAAGCCCTTGGTCAATTGCACTTGATGAACCCTTAAATGAAAAAGGGAACCACAAGTATACAGAGTATACAATGAAATGAAATATGAGAGATCAGTTTTACACTAATTCATAATAGTTACATATGGTTACTATTGTAGGATTGATTAATAGATTTAATGTAGTTCTTAATACATAATTTAGAACAGTGAACATTGAGATATAAAAAATCTGATGCTTTTGTAATCTTGAAATAGGGATCTTACAAGATGGATGTTGACTTGGATGGGAATTCAAATTTTTATTTCTTAGGATGAAGCTTAAACCATCCATCTTCTAAAGCTCACAATTCCAATTTACAGGCCATATTGAAGGCCTTGTAAAAAGTTTGAAATGATATGATTTGTAGTGTAGATGAAATATGTTTGGCACGGGAACAAAAGAAGATATCGATTAATTCTATTTATGGTGATGTAAAATATAGTTGATTGGTTACACCTCTCTATGTAGATGGAAAATTCAAGATAGATTCATCTTCAAATTTTTTGATGGCATATAGGTCGTTGATAACGATTTTGCATGTTATGTTTATGGAAAAGTGTTCTAAGAAGAGTTGGGAAAGTTGTGTAAAGGAGGATAGGGAATGTTACCAATTTTTTTTGTACCAATCTAGGGTAGGACCAGTGAGGTACATAGGAAAGGCCCTTAGCATCAGGTCTTGGTCATGAGCTATTAGATAACAAGTGTGACAAAAGGCTCAGATATATTTTTGGGGATCTTCCTTGATGTAAAACTTGATAAACTTAGGAAGTTCCCAATGAGGCAGATATGGTTTATATGGTACCAAAGGATGAATGGGCTCATTGCAGATTTGATCATAAGAGAGAACATTCTTAGATGAAGACAAAGAAACTTCGAGACTAGAATTGCGGTTTAAAAGGGCTTAGAGAGGATCATGTTGTGTTTGTTTTTGTGAGGATGAGATAGGTTGAAGTAAAGATTGAATAGATTGTGAGTATGTATAAGAATTTTGAGTAATTCCTTCCTGGTAGGCAATATTTTTGGGGAAACATTCATTGAGGAATGGTTTGTTGATGTTACTTGGATGTGGTATTGTAGAATTTTTTTGAGGTACATGTTGTTGATGTATGTTGTATTGAGGTATGTTTTGCTTTGTTGATAAGGAATATTTTGTTGAGGGATACTTTGATGATAAGGGATATTTTGTTGTGAGATGTTTTGATGAGATGGATAACCTTGTTGGGAGGCTAAGGGGTGTGAGTTTTTATGTCTTGGTACTATAGTGGCATTGCTGTATAAGTGAGTGGTTTTGAATACATGGGTGACAACAAAAAGGAAAAAGTAGAGGCGGTAGAGACGGTTCTTGTTTCAGGATGCTTTGTTACAAGATACTCTATTGTGGGATGTTTTGTATGGGTGTAGATCGTGGCATGGATATCATTGGTTATAAAGGTTGTGGTATGTATTGTGAAATAGGGTGAGTACTAGTAATGACACTTGGTATTGATCAGTGGTGTAGTTGCAAGGATGGACATGGTGATGTTTTGAATGGGACTAGTAACATGTTGGGAGGATGCAACAATAGAAAAGGCCACGAACTTAGTGGAGGTGTTTTTACATGTGAGGAGTCTAGAGGAGTGGAGGAGCAAGTAGTAGTATTAATTAGGGGAGGTGTGGAGCCTATAGTAGGACTTGGTGAGGATGTAGACTATTGAGTAGATGTGTTTTGTGATGAAATCATGTGGAGGTCATAAACAGGGATTGAAGAGACCTCGAGTGCTTTGGGTTGACTATTATAAGATTGTTCATTTTATGTTTTAAAGGGGTTAGTAGATCTAGCTAATATCTTGAGTTGACTATTGCTCGGTGTTTTAGATTGATTCAAAGTGTATGGGTACAACTCTTTGGATAACGTGCTCTTGATTTTGATCAATGAGTTGTGCAATGGTAAATGAATGATTGTAAGTGTGCCGGGTGTAAATAGTTACATCTGAACATTTCTAGCCACTAGGTAAGCATTGAGTGCTATAGGGTTTGAATCTAGCATTTCTTCAAAGACAGGGTCTCCTCTATTATAGAAAGGAGGTTTAGATGCTTTTGGTTAAGGATTAGAAGAAAATAGATGTTTTATATCTTGTGACCCAGTGTATGAAGCATTTGACCATTATATTGATGTGGGGAATGAAAGATTTGTTACCTCATTTCATTTTTATAGTTAACCCTTGATTCACTCCAATTCTATTGGGTATCAGAAAAGGGATTGGATGTATTTGTTTGATAATATGGTATTTTTTGTTGTGTTGGTGTCGAAAGTGTTGTAGTGTAAAATGGGACATGTTGAAATGTAGATAATGGAGTAGACATATTTTGAGGAATTTGGTTATAATCTTATTGTCTAGTAAGTACCATGATAAAAACACACACAAACCCCTAGAAAATGAAAAATAACTAATTGGGTTGATTTACAAACAACAAGAAAATACAAGGAAAATGTGTTATTTAGTATTTATCTTAATTAATTAAGAAAAATTGAAATGTGTAAGATGGTTAACGAGGGTCCTAGGAAGTGGAAAGCTATGGATAGTTTTAGGTTTGTTTAAGGGTGGAGTCCTCGATATACCTAAAGGTATGTGTGGTCAAAATCTGTATTGCTTTGCCGGTATGGGAGTGTATATTGGGGCCTACCCCTCACCTCATGGTCCCGCTACGATAAGGGAGTCAGATGTTGAGCCAAAATATACGGATAGACAAGAGATTATGCTCGACTAGAAAACCTAGTTTGCTTCCCTGTTGGGTGATGAAATCCCAATCATTTTCACCTGGGTAGGAATTGTTTAAATGTGTTTTTATTTGATAGTGGTTTGGTTGTGTGTGAGGGAAAAATAAGTGAATGCAACAAATTTACTTCCCTAATTAAAACTATATGATCAAGAAGTATGAAATGGTTCATTTTAAAACCCAAAATGAAATGTTGATTTCAATGAAGAGAGACAAGCAAAGATGCAAAAACTAAAACAAAAAATAAGGTTATTAGGACTTATCATGAGAGTTCTCCTATATTTGTTTCTTTAGATTTTTTTAGTAATTTTAAAACGAGCAAGCAATAAATCCAGAGATGAATTTCCAAAAAGAATTCCTTGTAGCTAGATTAGAAAAAATAGAGAACATAAAATAGAAGATTATGAAGCAATCTAAAAACATAGTCCAATCATTGGTGATTGGCCCAATTGTAGGAGATTACTAGACAATGAAAACAATGAATATTTTATTGATAAATTGAAACAAAAGAATAAGGGACAAGGGTCTCACTGGGAATTCCGAATGTTGAGCACAATTTTATCTTAGGGGTTGGTTTGAAAGTTCAAGGGGTAAAAATTTCACAACCTTAGTGTGGCAAGGTTTCCAAGGTATGTGTAAGATGTGATGGATGTATGATGTTTCGTGCTCCATGAAGAATGTACTAGACTTATTTTTCCTGTAAGTAAGCCTGCAAATAAAAAACACTTACAAAAAATAGAGTTAACAAAATAGGGGAAAGTTTCTTGAAAAGGCCGGTTCAGAAGTAAATGGCCTTCTTTACATGGACGTTAACCTACTTTCAAAACAATTAAGATTTATTGATGAGAAAATTGAGTAAAATATACGATAGATTAACTTTTTATTCCTTATTTAGCTTAATACATACATCTGCATTGATAATAATAAAATGTAAAACAACAAGTTAGAATCAAGATAGAATCTAAGTTTTTCTAAAAATTTTGAGCCTACAAAACAGGATAAGTCTTTGTCTTTGGTGAAGTAGGAATCAATTTCATATATGTAGTCCTCCATGAATAAATCGGATACTTCTTCTTCTGTCATCTAGGAGGGCAAGATTAGAATCAATGTTTGGAAGGTTGATGTTTCTCTCAATGTTGGATTCAAATGAGGTGTGGTATGTTTAGACCTCGCTTCATAGTTGTACTCAAATGATGCAAGGTCATCTTGGATCCTTTGAACCTCATAGTATGCCTCCCAAAATTCCTCGGTTACTTCATGAATCATGTTGGATGGATGTGAAGATTTCTTCCAGCCTATCAAAGGGATCCATGTCAATTGTACATAGCTCTAGATCATGTAGCAAATCATATTGCTCCCAGTGTAAGGTGTGTCAGAAAATTTGTGGTGAATCAATACTGGTAATGGGATGACTAGTACCTGATATGGCCATCTACAAAACCCATACTTGATAACATGTTAGAAATAAAAAGAAATGGACATGGATTGTTAAACATATTTGAACAAATCTATGAAAGAAAAATATTCTGCAGAATCGTAGGTGATTCTAGCAATCACCGAGGATTACTTGTGAATTCTAATAGGCTAATAAAATAGAGAGTATAACTTGATTATTTTTTAACTGTGATGAATTTTAAATCTTAAAGATGTTAGTAATTTAAAGAAGAGAAATAAACTTGAAAATAGACGAAGGAATTAAAAAAACAAATCTTACCTTGATGGATGATTGACGAGATATCACAGATTGAGTGACAGATGGGTGAATATGGCTATCTTGAGGATGACTCTAGATGATATGATGATCATCTTGATGCAGCGTGATGATAATGGTGTTCATTGAAAATATAAAACTTAGAACGTTTGTGAATGGATGTGATTTCCTTACAAAATTAGAAAATCCTCCCATAAAGAGGCTTAAGAATCTGTTTATATAGATCACCGTAAGAATCGGGATAATCACCGCGATTTTTGATAATTCGAGTTATTTTCTTGCCATTTCAAATGATTTCGAGAGAGGTTGGGATACTATGAGGGGTTAGATCGGATGAAGACCATGTTAGTTAGGATAAATGTGGAGGTATTTTTAGAAGGTTTCTAATTTATCTTAGTTCTAACTAGTTAGGGGTGGGAACTAGTTATAGGGATATGTTAGAGGTGATTAGGTTATATTTATGGAAGGTTGCTAATTTAACTAGTGAGTGTGGATGAGTTCACATGGTGAGGTGTTAGGGTGAGGTATGAGGGTGTAATTTATTTAATTATTTATTTTAGGGATATGGATGTGATGATGTGAGTATTAAATTAATTTAATTAAAGGGTACAAGTGGTTTACTTAGGTCATGGAATTTTGTGAGTGGAACATTTTAATTATTTTGATGATCGTGAATGAGTTTAGTTATTGAAGGTGAGAGATTGTATATTTTTGGTATCTACATCGGCTTAGAGATGATGCTAGACATGGAACAACCCACCTCCTAATTACCAACAATATTACCGGTAACCTCCATATCTGTAATCACAAGCTCTAATGCCAAACACCTAATCAAAATCTCAAGAAAAAGAAACTTAGCTACTAACTCAACCAATTACTAACCCCAATAATAAAGTTTCTCAACCACCTACACCACCGAGCCAACTCAATACATGTACCTATTCATTTGATGTCAACAATATCCACCTCCACTTGGGTAGAGTGATTCCTCCACCAACTAGACCCATCATTACTGAGATTACTTGATGAACCACAAATGTTGTAGATTGATCTCGAGAAAAGAAAAACATGTTCTAGACATATCCATAGAAAAATCAAAAGATGATGCAAGCTGATCTGCAGCAACCTGAGTAGAATTCTAGCAAGGATAAAACACAAGCTAATGAGCCACCATTTCTGAAAGATTACAAGAAAAGAATATTGACCTCAAATCAGAATCTGATTCTAATTTTGTCAACTAGTTGAAGGATATTTGTGTCAAAATTCCATTAATTCAATCCATTAAGGATGTTCCAATTTATAACAAATTGGTTAAGGACCTATGCATAAAGAAACTAGATAAGAAGAGAAAGGATCCATCTACTATGCAAGTTATTAGACAACTAGTTGATATTATGCTTGGAAATTCAATTCTTCCCAAGTATATAGACCTAGGAAATCCATTGGTAAATGTTTCAATTAATGGCACAACAATAAAGAACACTACGATTTACTTGGGGAAACCATAAACTTTATTAGCAAGTAGATTATGGATGATCTGAAGTTGGAAGGGATAAGGCCAACAACCATAGTCTTGCAGCTTGTAGATAGATCAAAAATGAAAACCGAAGGAGTCCTTGAATATATAGTTGTAGTGGTAGAATATTTAAAATACCCTACTAATTTTATTGTTCATCACCCACAATCAAGATTAGGAGGATATCTTATCATCCTAGGAATACCATGGTTAGCCAATGTTGATGCATTCATAGGATGCAGATCTAGTAAGATGATTATTTCTAATGGAAGTGGTACAAAAAGCTCATGTTTTATCCCCTATACAACCATTCAATGAATAATATCAAATCATTTGGGTTGTGGAGAAAGAATAAGACCAAAGCTCTATACTGATTCTCACGATGTTGGAAAATTCATGCATAAATGAAGGACAAAAATAAGATGTTGTTCTTTCCAATGTCTTGAAAAATAATTATGGAAGGAGTGAAGAAGTAGATGGAAGATTACAGTGTTTAAGTTATCTTGTGAACCATATTCTGCCACAACAAAGCACTATGGACATTCTAGGTAATAATTTCATCCTTCATCAACTTGTCCCATATGATTTCATACTGAATTCTATAATAAGTAATGTATGTTCCATGATTGATCTCTAAGCAAGTGCAAATCACTATATTAAATCCACTTAATGTGAACAAGATGCACAATACACAACAAGAGAAGTTGTTAATAAATCTTCTATAAAAACATAAAACAACATTTGCATGGGACTATGGTTACATGCATGGAATCCATCCTAAGCTTTGTACACACAAGATATATATTAAATACAGCTACAAGATAATAAGGTAGCCACAAAGAAGAATGAACCCAAGTGAGAGTCATCGTGAAAGAAGAATTAAAAAAATTATTGGATGTTGGATTCATATATTCAATTTCAAACAATTAATGAGTGTCACCCTCATCATTGTACATTGTACCAAAGAAGAATGGAAAATGGAGGGTTTGCATAGATTATAGAGAGTGAATGCAACAATAAAGAAGGATCATTTTCCACTCCCTTTCATTGATTAGGTTCTTGACACTCTGGTTGGTAAGAAATATTTTTCTTTTCTTGATGGATACAATGGCTATAATCAAATTCAGATTGTGCCAGAGGACCAAGAAAAAAACCACATTCACATGTTCGTGGGGAACATTTGCATATTTATTTCTTCTCTTTGGTTTGTGTAATACACATGCTACACTCCATAGGGTAGTCTTGAGCATCATTTCAGATCTAAAAATGACTACATGGAGGTATACATGGATGATTTTACAATACATGGTAGTACTTTTGATGAAGCTATGAAGAATTTGGATAAATTTTTGCAAAGATACAAGGAGCATAATATTTCATTAAGTAATGAAAAATTCTACATGATGATGTCTAAAGGAATAGTATTGGGGCACTATCTATCATCTGATGGAATTCAAGTTGATCCAACAAAAGTATCTATAATTATAAATCTGCCAACACCAAAGAAATAGAAGGATGTGAGGATCTTCCTAGGCCATATTGGTTATTATAGAATATTTATACATGATTTTAGTAAGATTGCATCACCATTATTTGTACTACTAGGAAAGGATGCTTCCTTTGAGTGAAATGAAAAAATGTGAGACCACATTCCAAACTTTGAAGAAAATGTTGACCATTACACCTGTGTTAAGAGGACTTGATTAGAACTTTCCATTTCACATCCATATTGATGCATCAGACCATGCCATTGGAGCTATTTTGGGACATAAGGATGGAGTTATAAACTATGCAATTTATTATGTAAGAAAGAACTTGTAACATGCAAAACTAAACTATATAGTCACAAAGAAAGAATTTTTAGCAGTTGTTTATGCTATCAATAAGTTCAGGCAGTACATAATAGGTTATCTAGTATTCATTCATACTGATCATGCAGAAATTAAATATTTGATTAATAAACCAGTTGTGAGTAGTAGAATAATTAGATGGTTATTACTCTTGCAAGAGTTTTATGTCACCATTATGGATAATCCTAGTAAGGAAAACATTGTAGCAAAATTTATTTCAAGAATGGAGAATAATAATGAATAACAGGTAGTGGATGACTCTTTCCTAGATGAGCACCTATTTTCCATTTCCACCAAAACACCTTGGTATGCTAATATAGCCAATTATTTGGTCTCGGTAAGACACCTCCACACTACTTATATTCTAAAAATAAATACATAGTTCGAAGAGTGCATTTTTATTGGATATCTAGATTTTTGTTTAACACGGGGTAGGATAATATCATTAGATGATGCATTGATGATGAGGAGATTTTAGTAATTCTTATGTACCCTTAGTATAAATTTCTACCCCTTGCATGCCATCCTATCACTCAGTGGGAATTAGGCACTCACTCGAGGCACTTACAAGCATTGAGACCCTCCTTTATGTGAGCATTGTGAGAAGATCTTGCCATTGTTAGAGGATTGATTACCAAAAGTAGATATTCATGTATAAGCACAATATGAGTCATTAGATTCTACGTATTGTCTTACACATGCACCACGGTTTCTCGTAAACTCTTCTTAAACCCTTGTTCTATGTGCTTCTCCCCGCACACCCTTCTTCTTACTAGTCCCACGTGCTCACATGCCCTATGGTACTTAGCCAATATTTTGAGGCCCAACATCACCCCACACTAATCTTGTTCTTTGTCCTTGAAACATCCTACTTCTTCAAAGAATAAAGAATGGTGGGATCTAAAAAATTTGTGGAGGATGAAAGAATGGAAGAAATGAAAGAATTAAGAATGGAAGAATGGAAAAATATGTTATTTTTGTAAGAGGAGTGGGAACTCCTTCCTCATTGTTGCCTCAATCTTCTCCTAGGAATCCACTTCACCTTGTGCCTGCTGGAGTAGGTCACCCACTAGAGTTCTCACCTCTTCAAATCTCAATTCATTTCCCTTAGCATTCATCGTATCTGCCATACCTTCTAGATTATTGCTAAGGTCATCCAATGCATCCATTCTATGAGTGACCTAGGGGTATAGTTCCTTAAGATGATTTTTAACCAAACCTCGCAAGGTTTTGATTGCTTCCATTTTCTTCTCAAATTTGGATAGGATTTTATCCCACTCCACCCTATTTCCTTTGTTCTTTTCTTGGAATTATTTTAGGTCTGCCTCATGTGTAGCAAGTAGTATACTTACTACCCTGTCCCTATCAGTGCAATTATCATATACGGCATCAGCCATGCACATGGAAGTTTGTACAATAGAAAGGAATTCGAGTATCAAGTGACTATCTCCTTGATCTTCTGCTTCTCTTCCTCCTTCTGGCATGCTAATGCCTCTTTCACCGATTCTAGTGTGAGTGGCTGCCTTTCCATGGTAAGGATGTGGGTTAATTCTTTCAAGAATTACAAGTTCGGCTCATACTTTTTCTCAGGCAGGTCGGTCAGTCTGGATGCTTCAAGATAATGGCATCTGTAATCATCTCTATCTTCTTGTATACCTCACACACCTTCACCTTTTCCTCCCTTAGTTCATGCCTTAACTGTGTGCTGATCAACTCCTCCTACTTTAGATCCTTTCTCTTCTCAATGATCTCTTCATTCTTCTTCTCCAGCTCTCCCTCCAGGAACCTTACCCTGTCATTCCTTCAAAGAGTCTCACCTCAACCTCCACCGATACCTTATTGAGTGCATTGTAGAATTGCTCATTGGATAATTGTTGAGTGTTTATCAGGGGGTTCACTCCCTTGGTCTCTATTATCTTCATCAACAAACCTTTTTGACCTTGAACTTGGGCTCATCAACATGGGACTAGAAATCCCAAGATAACATCTTTCTAATTTTTGGGTACACGCCTTCTTCTTTGAATAAATACCATGAAATGAGTTGGTCTGTAGGCATGGTAACTTGAAAGCACATGTGCAATGCCTTATTTGGATCATGGATATAACGCATTACCTTATCCTTTTCCATTATAACACATTTTCTCCATGTGTGCGCTACCTTAGGAAAGCTTACCGACAGGTTGGGGTCTTCACCCATGCTTATATATTCTTTTCCCATGCTTTCCTCCTCTATCTCCTTGAGCACTTTGTCAGCACTACGCTCTACCTTCTGCTCCAACAAATCCTTTATTATGCCCGCTACTTCCCTTTCCGTGGCATCTTCTATCTTCTCCTTGGTGAGGCTTGGGGTCCTCTGATATTTGGTGTTCACCTCCTCACTCCCCCTTTTCCTTGAGCACCTTCTTCTTCCCCATCCTTTTCTTCACTTCCTTCATTTGAGTCATGTACATCATACACGGGATGGTCTTGAGCCTCTTCATGGTCACCAGTGTCCTTTTCTCCCTGTAGGCTTCCCTGGCTCTTTGTTTCTTCCGATTCCACCTTCTTCACCACCTTTCACTTCTTCCTAACTAGTGGCTATAGTATAAGGTATTCTTCCTTCTCATCTTCTTCAACACATGACTCCTTCCTCGTCAACTCTTCTTCCATAGGGGGATATTATTGCTCACGGTGCCTCTTCCTTATTTTTCCATAATGGGGAATTCTTCATTCAAGCATATGTGCTTTGATTCGTGACTAACTCTTGTGTGCCAATAGATTATGTTGTTTGTACACTCAGTTCCTTATTCTTTGGTACCTCCTCTCTCCCCCTTTTCCTTGCACGTCCTTCTTCCATGTCGTGGTGTCTTTTGGGATGGAGACATCATTATCCACATAGGCACCTTTATCGTACTTAGTCCTAATGCGTAGGTATAACCTTGTTGTGGTCCTTCTAGTAATTGGCAATATCACAATGTTTATCATATGCACCTCATGAGAGACATACTTCTCCAAATAAGTGTGATTCTTGAGGTATACTAGCTTTCACTTACTTGCGGTGGTTTTGGTCCACCTCGTTGAAGTCGAACCTTAGTCTTTTGGCCTCCTTAAAGTGGTTGACCCCTTCCTGGAAATATTGAGTAGTGAAAGAGAATGGTAATTTACACCATGGGCTCTTGGTCCCATCTGTCAAGGAGAAATTGCCAATGTAGAAATGCTTGTATATAACAAACTCAACTTCTCCTTGCACTAGCGCTGGAATTTTTTTAGGTATTCTCCACTCTTTGCCCCGAGCGTGTCACACATTCACTTGTACCATTTCTCTAGGTGCACCTTATGGGTGGCCATCATGGTGTCACAAGCATATTTCTCAAATCCCCTAGTCGGGAGGGTTCTCATCTAGGTACTCTCTTACAAATTTGTTTGGCCCATTGGGCACTCCAATTTCTAAAAACGTGATGGTAAGGAGGACATTACCAAACATGATCTTCTCCTCATTATGTACAATATTGATGATCTCCTTTTCTATGAATGTTGAGAGGTTGTAGATGGTTCCTTCTGAGATATTTTGGCAAACATTTAACTAGGACTTGTTGATGTGTTTCTACCTCTCCTATCCATTCAGCTTGGTTACTAAGCATGTGGCCATCCTCATCACAGGGTCGAAATTGTTGATATGTCAAATTATCATGACTCCTTCTTATAGTCATAGGCCTCCACATTTTTCTTTATGGCCTCTTTTTCCTCCAATTCATCATCAAATGAGTCAACTTCACAGGTAAGACCATTAAATTTGGAGATCAGTTGGGGATTTATTCTCATCCTTCACCCCGTGAAGTAGAAATGGTCTTCATGCACGCGTGACACCAACCATTGGTACAACTACTCAGGTTTACCAAAATAGGGAAACTCATACAGATTGCAATAATCTAGCCTTTTCCATTTTCACCTTGACTTCATCATCATAGATGGGCATTCCATCTGTGTTTGCTTATCTGTAGGTCTCACAATCTCCAATGCCATTTATTTCTCTAGTGGTGCTCATTCGATGGTTGTAGTCACTTATAGCCATTTTCCTCACATGATACACCCACTCTTTTCGAGCAACATGTCATCCGGTATTGCATCTCCGCATACCACTCCTCGTTGAAACTAGTGGAAATAACCTATTTCCTTTTCCCTTTCCCTTCTTTGGTGAAATAGTTTCCTTCTTTGGTGCCATCTTCTTGTCAAAGTTAATAAACAAAACTCTTCCTTAGTCCTCTTCCTTATTCTTGCTCAATTTTGTGGCTTACTTTCGTGAAAACCCCTTTACTCTCTTGTCCTAGCTAGAAAACCATAACATGGAAAATCCTTCCACAAGATGACGTACTCTCCTGAAACCTTCTTCCCTACGCTCATGTACTTCTTCCACTCTTGTTCGCAAATCACACTAGTCATGGACTCAAATTCTCATAATTTTTCCTTCACACAAATCTTCTTTGGGGATTTCCTAGTTTGCAAGAGCTCTTCGATAACATAATTGTAAGTTAACAATAATGTGCCCAAACTTCTACTTATATAGTTTTTCTCATTTCCTACGATAAATTATATTTCACCTACCAATGTAATTTTTCTATAAAGGTGGCTTTCTCCACTAAAGCCAACCTTAAGAGATCTTAACCCCATGCCCAATGCTTCGCAAAAATATCTACAACCTTCTAGCACAAAAAAATCCTTCTCGACCAAATATCCGCATGCACGCGCTTGCAATGCCGAAGGCACTTCTTCTATCCTTAACCTGATTTTTTCCCTCACCTACCTCATGTTGTTCCTGTGCTTCTCATCCTTTGTACATGGTCTTTATAAAGTTATCCTGACACCAAAATCCTTATGTCCACCATTTCTATGTCGTGCTCTTCCACACTATGCACTTTTTATCCTTCAATCTAGGCCATCGAAACACAACTTCCACTACCAGCTTCCATTTTACTTCACATTACTCCACCCCATACAAAAATAGATGTGTGGTCCTCTGCATATATACAACCTTTTGAAAATAATAAGTGACTACGGCACACAAAGCATGTAAAATAAAAACACAAAGAAAGGAACAAGTAATGAGAAAGGGAAACACATGAGAGGACTAACATAAAAGGAAATCCTAGGCTAAATGGAAATATTTCCTTATTTATAAACACAAGGAAGACTTATTTATGGTAGGGCTTCAACCTACTCGATTGAAAATACAGTAAATCAAGTTTTCCATCAAACACTTGTAATCGGAAAGTGCCTAAATCAAGGATGCATGAAATGATATATAGCCCCATCCAATGGACTTTGAGTTTCCCAAGATGGCACAAAAACTTGAAATCATATATCAAAACCATCTCGCCTAACCTCGACTTGTTCATTTTTTATATGACAATCATGTCATGCTTTTTGTCATGCCTTTTCAGTCTTCTGACTCCATCTAGCAAGTGATTGTATTTTTTCCAGCTGCATTAACTTCTCCATGATATCTTAAATTGATTGGTCATCATCTAACCCTCCCCAATGTGCAACACTCAATGATGGTAGAATAAATTCAACCGGTAAAATATCCTCCATGCCAAACACCAATTGAAATGGTGTGGCCTTGTTCAATCTCTTATAGGTTGTCATGTATGCCCATAGAATGACTGATACCTTGTCATCCCAATCTTGTCTTCCCACATCACAAATTTTGGTCAATGTGTGGCTTAATATCTTGTTAAATTCCTTAGTAGTTCCATTCACTTGGGGGTGATAAGGGGTGGTCTTGTGATGGGCCACCATGAATTTTGCCAATAAAATCCTGATTACATTCAAAAAATGTGTACCCTGTCACTAGTCAAGATTAAAGGACATCCATACCTACTAATTATGTTCTCCCATAAGAATCTAGCAGATTTTGTTGTTTTGTAATCCCTTGTAGGTGCTTGACTCTGCCCATCTTGTTAAGTAATAAGTGTAAGTGATGATATAACATGAATCAATCCTTTGCGCGATAGGTGAAATTGGTCCTACAAAATCAATTACCCATTTTTCAAATGGTTTTGTGTTGGCTATAGGTCTTAAGGGAATCTCATCTCTTTTTCTGGCTTACCAAGGCACTGGCAATGCTCACAAGCCTTGTAAAATTCAATGTAATTCTGGTAGATACTTTCCTACCAAATCCCTATGAGTATAATCTTCTATGTTTTGGTATTCCCTACATAGTTCCCTCCTGCAATCCTGCCATGTGCTTCCTCCATGATTGGAATGCACTCATGTTCTAACATGCATTGGTGTAGAACCTCATCATGGCCTAACTTATATAAGTCTCCACCAATTATCATGTAGGGTGCGACACATATAGCTAACTATTTCCTTTCCAAAGTTTTCATTCCTTTTGGCACCACACCCATTTTGAGAAACAAAACAATATCTTCCAATTCAGAGGGCACGCATCGTAGTCTAAAAAAATGTGCATCTGAAATTGTATCCTCAATGCTTTACACATCCTCTCCTTGAATCTATTCTTGATAAATGGTCAGGTCCAAAATTTCTCTTACCTAGTTTCACAACAACTATAAAGTTAAACTCCTAAAACAATAGAACCCATCTACATATGTTCCCTTATCAACCAAATAATTCAATGCCATTTGATCCGTGTAAAACATGAAGGGTGTTGCTAAGATACTACCTAAACTTATGTAAAGCGAGTAGATCATTGATAGTTCTTCACACTTAGTAGTGGTATAGTTTTGTTTTGCTGGTGTTAACTTCCTACTTACAAAGAAAAGGGGTTGATTAGAAATCCCCTCACTAGGTTGTGCTAGCATTGCTCTAATGGCTATCCTTGAGGAATCAACATGCACATGGAAAGGTATATCCCAAGAAGGAAAGCATATTATGGGTGAAGTGATGAGCTTATCCTTCAATGTATCAAATGACATATACTGAACCTCTCCCTAGTGAAATGCACTCTTGTGTTTTAGTAACCCCTCCAAGAGCACGATAATCTTGGCATACCCCTTGATAAACTTCCGTAGTACCCTATATGCCCAAAAAATCCATACACTTCACTCTAACTAGTAGGCTCACCCAATCCCAAAATAATGGAAACTTTGGAGGGATCCACCTGCAAACCTTCCTTATATATAATATGCCCCAACAAGGTCCCAAATGGAGTAGTGAATAGAAACTTCTTGATGTTGAGGGATATGTACAACTGCCGACGCGTCTTTAAAATATCAAGAGAAAATTTTCACAATGGTCTTTCACTAGTCCATACACCGTCCAATCATCAAGGTAGACTTGATGAAACTTATGGATGAAGTCTTGAAATGCCTGCACCACAATGCACAAAAATACAATAGGCGCAGTCTTCATTCCAAATGACATGACCATATAGGAAAAAATTCCCCATTTAATGGAAAAATTTGTCTTTTCTTGGTATTTTTAGGAATTTTAACTTGATGGTATCCTAAGAATCCATCCATGAAGGAATAGATTTCACACCCAGCCACTCCTTCTAGGATTTCCTCGGTAAAAGGGGTTAGAAAAGGATCAATTACACATACTGAATTTAATTCTCTGTAGTCAACACAAATCCTTATCCTTCCATCCTTTTTAATGTTGATGAACATGGGGCTTACCCATTCTGATTCCTCCATAGCTTTAATGATGCATGAAGTGATCATTTTTCTATCTCCTCCTTGACTTTGACGTGAAGATTCAGATTCATTTGATAAGGCCTCTTCCGAATCAGGTGCACACCCTCCTTTAACTTGATTTTAATTTCTCCTAAGGAGTGGTGAACACCTTTAAGCTCATGGTATCCATGTAGAAATAAGTCCTAAAACTCACATAATAGATCAATGATCTTTAAAACCTCCTTCTCTGACCAATAGTATCCAATAGTGGCCTCCTTAGGTTCTGTTTCTGAACCAATGTTAACCTTCTTTATTTTGAGGGGCTCATGGTAGGTGTGTGCTTTCTCATCAGAACTATCAATAAATTCATGTGTACCTTCAGTATGGTTAACATCCAAACTCTCCATCTCTTCATCATCTATCACATTGAACATCTTTCCCTTCTCTTTCTCCATGCACATGCACTCATGTGGCACCTCTTATGAATCTTCCTCATCAAAGTGTGGTTCCAGTAAGGTTCACCCAATAACTCCAATATTCTATCTTCTTCCATGGCACTATCTCCCATCATTAGGTGCTTAACAACCTGTAACACCTTATCCACTAATGGTTTAGTACTCCGATATTCAAAATCTTGAAGGAGGTCAACCGTCAACTCCTTCCAATTTATTTTTTGATGATGCATTTATGAGTGAATGTACCATGCATGTGCATAACCTTGTAAGGTGGAATATAGCTTATGTACCCATAAAGAAGGTGGCAAGGCCTCTGTGCCTTCCATCCATGCTTTCTCACATGCTTGGATGTGAAATGAGGTGGGTTCCTTCCCATGGTAGTCTCGTATTACAGTGGTTGTATTTCTTTAGGAAAACCTAATAGAGAATGTGATTCTCACTTCACACCACTTTAGAAGGCTATCGCGATGTGTCTCCCACCAATGCGTTGTGGTCCCAAGTAAGTTATATCTTAACATCCCTCTTCTTTCGATCTCATTCTTCCATTGAGCCTCCATTTCTCATAAGAAATCATCATGGTTGGCCCTTCCGAGTAACTTGATAACTTCCTCCCTCTTGGGTGCTTGACTGAGCGCACCTTTGTTACTCTTGTCACAAATCCTCTTAACTATCACCTAATTAGCTCATAAGTCCTTTGTTCCCAATTGTCACATACCACACTTGGTTTTATCACTTAGGGATTGGGCATCTTAAAAATGAATAACTCCTTCTATAGGGATAATCACCTGAGGGTCCATGATAAAACACACATAGATCTTGTCAATTACTTCTTCTCCCAAGGGCTTAGTATAGGGTGTTGACTTTCCATTAGTTAAGGGGATGATGACCCACTCTTCCTTATTCTAAAATCTTATGTACCCCTTATTGAACTTTAGGTCAACATTGTTCTTGTAACACTAGGGGAGCCCAAGTAATGTTAGAAAGTTATCTTCCTTGGTTAGTGCCAAGAATTTGAAGTATCTAGTGAAATTTTCCCCTTGGATAGTGATAACAACATCCTTCAAGACACCGATGGGCATTGCCTTTTTCTTGTTAGCTATATACAACACATTCGAAGATGGCTGTAATGGGGGCCTTCCCTTTAATGCCATGTATCTAGGGTGAGAACATTGAATTCCATGCCCATGTCAATCATAATATTACTTAGAAGCCATCCATCTATAATAACATTCAAGGTAATCTCCTTATCATAGTCAAGGCTATGGGGAGGAAGGTTAGCATGTAAAACCTATCTTTCGTGATCTTCCCCAGCATGTGGTACCTTTTCCCATAACCATTCTCCTAAAAAAGGAATGATATTCTATTGCCTTAACATTTTACATACTTCCCTTACCTCATCTAGATACTTCTATGGAGCCTCTGCATTCTTCCTTTTCTATAACTACCTTAATTGTTCCTTTAGGCACTGGATCTCTCCTTGTAGGCTTAGAATTACATTCATGTTCTCTTGATAAACTTCCTTCTAATGAGTAGGGTCCAGATACTTCCCGTGCACCACCTCTTCTCTTGTAACCAATGTTTCTACCTTGGTATATCCCTTATGCACACAACCTCAACTCACGGCGTAACTAGTATAGGCTCCGGTTCGACTCACGCGCCACTATTGGTATCCATTTTGAATCATCCTTTGTCATGCTTGCCATTTCGTGCCTTTTTCTTTTCAATGTTGCTAGATCATATGTTCAAATAGCTATGGAAACTCCTCATACTTATTTTTTCCACACCAAGAGAATTGTAATAGATCAAGGCATTCATGTTTATAGTTCTCTGTAGACCCACAATTGTAACAGTTCCACAAAGGAACCCACTTCTTCCTCCTCCATTGTTGCCATGACCATGAAATCCTCTTTGGAAACCTCTTCCATGCGCCTCCATCCATGCGCCCTTCGAGTGATAACCATTTTCCTTGGAATGGTTTGTGAAGCTGGTCTGTCACACACCAATATTAATGGCATCATGTATTTGGTCAATTAGTCTACAATACTTGGTGTCATGAGTAGTAGAGGTGAAAATATTGCAATAGAAAGAAAAATTTTTATGGATTACACACTACAATAGTGGGCACCTACTTACATCATGATCTCTATGAAAGATCTCACAATCCAAAGATCATGATGTGTAGTAATCTCCTATGGAAATTTTCCTTTGTATGCCCCTCTACCTCATAATCTATGCACCATAGACCATTACGAGTCTCATGTGCTGAGTTCACAAATAGATTTTCTAGCTACTTGGCCATTGTAGTAATCTGAGCTTCAAGAAAAGGGCTAACACTGGTATCAATGCTTCCAATACCCTCAATGCATAGGGAAGCTTCCAAGGCCTCACATGGGTCTGTGAAAGTCTTGTGCGAAAGTGTTCTCCTATAAGGTGTTATCAACCCTCCAATAAACCAATGAGAATGTTGAGAGGGGTGAATATCATAAGATAATTTTGCTAAGAGATTCTTGAAATGCGCATTGTATTCTAACACACTCTCTACCATACTTTTTTAAATTTCCTTCAACCCACCGATGCTCTTTTGTTCAAACTCTAGGATATGAAATTCAACCAAAAATGCATTCCACAGTGTGATGTAATCCACCACTATTTGATGGGGGTCATACTTTTAGTACCAACTATATGACATCCTTTAAATGTCATTTCAAACTAACTTGCCTTCCACTCTGGGGTATTTATCCCTTTTGTGTGCCATAGAATCTCACACTTGTGTACATGCTCTACAACATCCTCAACACCTTTGTATTCTGTTAGATTCAGAGATATTTTGAAAAATACTTGCTGAGGTGGTTGAGGTACTTATCCACCTAACCCGAACATTGATTTCTTCTAGTGTTACCTCCACCACTAGATCATGTCCCTCCTTATCCATCAGATCCTCTAAATCTTAGGTCCACCAGGTCCTCCAACTCCAATCCCACAAGATCCACGTCGATGCACGAGCCTGAAGTGGTCATGCCTAAGTATCCCCAATGTTCCACTTTGAAGTGTGCACCAACAAACTTGTGATATTGTAATGCTACGGATATGTCTTTCACATCGCTTCCAGGATGCGATACCCAAACTTTGTGTACCCATAAAATTCCCAAAATTCATTCCAGATAATATTCCTCTAAACACAGGGAATGATTGTGCAGCCATAGATGTAGCAAATGAGAAATTATATATCCTAGGTGCAGATTGGTCACTCCCACCAATACCAACTAGATTATCAATACTTATCTCTTGATTTGGAAGACTAAGCACCGGGGTCGACCACCAAGCGGATCCTAATGCATGACAATTCCTTTCCTCTTTATAAGTGACAAACTCTCATCAAAATTTGAAGGGGTCTCTCTTCCATGCTTTCCAAGATGGGGTAGCATAGACTGCTTAGGCTTCACATCCTCCATGTGAACCTCGATTCCTTTCCATAATGTTTGTCTCCACAAATCCATTACTCCTACAACCTCACATTGTCTAGTCAAATCCCTTTCACGAGCTTCACTATACTTGAGTTGTCTCTCCTCTCTCTCCTTTTCAGCCGCAAGGTCTACCATCTTCCTCCACCCTAGCTTCCTCACCCAATGATCAAATAATCTTAGTTAGCCATAGAGAATACTTCCAAACTTAGTGTATTGATTAGGATCTTCATAGCTAAATGGATAGCTCACAAAAATTATCCTTTGGGTTCCCTCAAGAACTCAAACTCAACAACCTCATGACAAGAATATGTATAAATCCTGTATTCCAAGGTATAACTAGTCAACACTCTCTTGCACCAATGATCAACAAAACGCTTTAGATCAACATCATGTAGCCTCTAATAATCATCATGGGTCCACACATGAGGTTTATAGTACCATTTTGATCTAGATGAATATGCCAAAATCCATCCATACAACTCCACTGGAAAATAGCAAAAGAATATCTCATACAACTCATGATACATGTGTTCTTCTACCCATATGGGTGCATCAAAATCTTTTCTAATACTAAATATCTGAGAAAACACATCCTCCGTGCTCTTAAACCATGCTTCAATACTATCCAAGGTTAAGTGCTCTATCATCATGCATCATTCTCACAACAGCTTTGAAAAGAGGTCCCAACAACAAAATCAAGATATAGTCATTTTTATATACCCTTAGTTCAACTTTCTACCCCCATGTACACCAGCCTCTCACCTAGTAGGCACTAGGTTCTCACGCAAGGCACGCACGGGCATCGAACCCCTCCTTTATGTGAGCATTGTGAGAATATCTTGTCATTGTTAGAGTATTAATTACAAAAAGTGGACATTCATGTAAAAGCATAATATGAGTTACCATATTCTTATACCCATGCATGAAAATGAGAGAAAAAACATAATATGGATTATGAAGAATAGATCTGATTTCTAATATGAATAAATGACACTAGGGTTTACACTCATGAAAAGATATTTAGAATATATATATATATATATATATATATATATTGATCAAGAGTGCTAAGTAACCACATTAAATTCAAAATACCATGCCAAATTAATCATAGTGAATGTCAAGGATCCGGCCTTTACAATATATGTTAAAACAAAGATCTAACTCATATATCAGGAGTCCTAGCTATGCCCCCTTATTACATGAGTTTTACAGACCCATCCCTTAGACATGATGACCTTCTTGTAACTCCCTAATGGAAATAAAACCAAACCCTAGGGATTCTTTATACTTTCTACCGAGCTTTTCCTTCCCCATGCTATATGTCTATCCATATATGTCTTCCCCTCCTTCCCCCCTTTTCTTTTCTTCCGAGAATCTCTCTTTATAGCTTTAGCACCCACCACCATGCCTTCCTTTAGGAGTAGATCACATGCCAAGTGTCCATGTGGTCCTTCATTGGTGAATTTTATCCTGTTCTGAGATCTCCACCTTCTATAATGATTTCTTCCTAGGAATATTCCCCATGTGGAATATCCTTTTCTTGACCACCAAGTCTCCAGGCTTGCACCCTATCCACTCGGCATTCCTCTTCGAGCCACGTTTTTCTTCAAGTGCCTATAGAATTCTAAATATGACAAAGTTCTTAGATTTTTCATATTGTCTTACACCCACACCATGGTTTCTCCTAAACTCTTCTTAAATCCTTGTTTTGCGTGCTTCTCCATGTGCACCCTTTTTCTTCTGGTCTCACACACTCACATGCCCTATGGTACTTAGCCAATATTTTGAGGCCCAATAGAGATTTACGATTTTATTAGACCCTACCACAGTGATCCTTGTGGAGGGAAATTTACTACCAAAATAACAACACATAAGGTATTAACAACTAGTTATTACTGGCCAACACTACACAAAGATACAACACTATATACAAGGAGATGTGATAAATGCCAAAGAATGAGTAAGCCTACAAAATTAGATGAAATGCCATTACAGCCTCAGTTGGTCTTACAAATATTTGAAAAATGGGGCTTAGACTTCATTGGTCCTATAAATCCTAAATCTCGGCGAAGGAATACATCTTGATGTGCACAGATTATCTAATTAAGTGGATAGAGGTAAAATCACTACCAAGTCATAAGATAGAGAAAGTATCAAAATTTCTTGATGATCACATTTTCACCAGGTATGGAGGGCTAAGAGAAAGTGTTACTGATCAAGGTACACACTTTACGGCTAAATTTATTTCTGATCTAGCTAAAGAGTATTAAATCAGGCATAGTAATTCTACACCATATCATCCAAAATATAATGGCTAAGTAGAGGTGAAAAATAGGGAGATAGAAGCTATCCTAAAAAAACCATTACACTTCACCGAAAAGATTATTTAGAAAGGAATCTAGAGGTAATATGGGAATTCAACACAACATGGAAGACAAAAATGATTCACACCATTTGAGATTTTGTACAATAAGTTCGTTATTCTCCCTATTGAATTTTAGCATAATACATTAAGGAATGCACTAGAAATAGGTAAATATTTGTCTAAATCACAAAGGAAGAGGATTCTCCAACTCGATGAGTTGGATTAAATGAGATACAAGTTGTGTATAATACAAAGGTAGTACGAAAGAAGATGATCAAATGGAATGAAAAGTTTATCAAAAAAAGGAAATTTAAAGAAGGTGAATGGGCCCTCTTGTTTGACTAGAATTATAAATACCACATGGGAAAAATCAGGACAAGGTGGTTAGGTCCATATGAGATTGAGAAAATATTTCACAATGGAGCTATAAAACTCACCACCATAGATCCTGTGAGGTTCAATCTATTGGTCAATGGTCATAGGTTAAGGTTGTCAAGAAGCCAACAAACAAAAATACCTTCATGCGGTATTTTAGAGAAAGTAAAAAGGATGGGGATAATGACATCGAGTTAACATCA
Source organism: Taxus wallichiana var. yunnanensis (assembly GCA_018340775.1). Classification (NCBI taxonomy): domain Eukaryota; kingdom Viridiplantae; phylum Streptophyta; class Pinopsida; order Cupressales; family Taxaceae; genus Taxus; species Taxus wallichiana. The sequence continues at coordinate 99,844,594 of CM031244.1, read as the reverse complement.
TAAGTTTATCATGTTGGTTCATATTCTAAAATTTTAGATAATTGAGATATTTTGGTGGCCTTGGTATACTCATCTTGTTGGATATCCCAAGGAAGAATAAAAGTGTTGTGATCATCCTTTTTGGTGATCAACAACACTCTGCTAACATTTAATTTTCTTAGCATTTCTATTCTACGATTTGGTGTACGTGTTGCAAAGAAGTGCATAGTCTCTAATACAAGGAGATAATGAAAAGATCGAATGTTCCACTTACATCATCATGTATTAAAGCTCTACTTTGTTTTCATGTTTGATAGAACTTATGATTGCATGAAGAAAAATGAGGAACAATCTTCATGTGTGAGTGGTTATCAAGATAACTGGTACCATAACAGTCATCATTCCCTCCTGAAATTATCTGATTTAAATAAGGTGCCTACAAGTACAAATTCCACACACTCTTGTAGCAAAAAAATCTCTGAATCATAAAAATCAACATGCAACAAGGACACAATTACAACAATGCAAATGCAATCATCATTCTAAGCATACCTTGAGATAAGTGCACTCATTCCACTTTATTAAAGTATCGTTGGTATGATTATTTTTAATTAATATTTATGCCATGTCATAAATGTTTTTAATAATATTCTAAGTATTGGGCACGTGAATATAGGGTGTTGGAAGCACGTGACGTTATGATAATATCAAAGCGCCTCACTCAGGACTTAGTTGTTTTATGGATAAGGGCTATTTTCGAGATAACGTGTAGAGCACACATAGAGATGATGACTTACGATACACACTATGGTATTTTGGGAACAAGTTGAAGATAAGTGCAACACATAGTTTAAGATAATAATAGGAGTTCTACTTGGAGTTAACTATGGGACATCTATTGTTAGAGCACTTACATGTTGTACATACTATTCTAAAGGCGCGTGGCTATTATCAACATGTGAAATATTTTGAGAAGAACATAGGTGGTGAAGGAAAGTATCCACCCCTATAAATATGTATTTACTTGCAAAGTTTAGTGTGTGGTGGATTATTGTATAGTTATCTTTGCTGGTTTTGACACACATATGACTCATGGATATACTTTACAGTGTAAGAAGCTTTTGTTTTTTACAATAATAATGAAATGGAATATATTGGATGGATAATGGTGTTAGACATGATTGAATCTAGTTCTTGTATGGTTAATCTTATCATAGTTATTGTTTAGTTCATTTATCATGATTCTCTAAGATCTAGATCTGGATTTTGCACTATGGAATGTTTATGTCTACTTATGAATCTGAACATGTTTAAACATCATCACACTAACATCCTGTACAAACAACTCTAAAGAGGGACCTAGTACCTTTGCACGCTTCAGGTGAGTGCTCACCTCAAGCTGAGTGTTATGCTAGCATGTCTGGGTTATTCATAGTAAATTCTAGGCTGCATCATTGGTTCTATTATTGGGACCTATTTTTAAGCTATTTTTAGGATGTTTTATGATGAACACGTATTGCTTGACCCTATAAAGTGTTGAGGATTGGATAGAAAATCTAGAATAAGAATATGCTTGGAGATTCGAGGTGGATCTGATTTTTACACGCGCACGTGGGTGGAGCAAAAATTTTATGACTGTTTATATGAATTTTTCTTTGCTATCTTTTGAATAGAGTTGTACGAGTGGCTGGTTGTTTATGTATCTAAAAGAAATTGGAGGTTTCACACACTTTTCTGGATGCAGGAAGAATTTTAGGCCATCTATGATGCTGATTTGATTTAGACGTGTGCTATGGACACTTGGTTTCATGGTGTTCTAAATAGCTATATTTTGGAGTACTCAATTTCCACTTATTCTTTCCCGGAGGTAGCTGAGTTCTAGTTTTTAAGGTTATCCTGGGGTAACCTATCTACAAGGAATTCCACTAGCGATCAAAATATTATTGGTAACCCTAAATTTGGAAGAGAATCCAATGGCTAGCTAAACCCCACCATGTGCAGGGGGGAAGAGGTAGGTTTGGTGAAGGATGGAAGACCTAGCAAAGTAGAAAGGAAAGGATAAGAAATATGGATTAAGTACAATGAGGAACACGAGAGGGAGTTATGGAAACATCACATGATTACATAATGGATTGCGTTGAGGAGAGAGATGAATCATGAAGGATTTGGAACTCATGTATAGGGCATGGAGCAGAGCATCCGGAACTACCCCATTTAGGAAAGCATGATAGGAAACCTCATCATCCTCTTATGAGACCACATCAATAGAGATGACATGGGTTGTAGTTGTGCATCTAAATCTACCTGGAAACCTAGCCCTTGCGCTTGGTTTTTCAGTTTCTAGTATAACCAATAGTCAAGAATCTAGTTTGGGCATTAGAATAACAGAGTGAATCAAATAGAAAGTAAATCTATGGCCAAGAAGGCATTTTTATTATTATTTGGAAGTACATTTTTAGGCATGTCGTTGGCCCGAACTCGAGCACGTATAATTTTGGACTCACGTCTAGGAGTAGTACCACCTCGCGGAGACTATAGGAGTTCAGTTTAATACCACTATTGGGACACGTGGTAGTATACCGTATGGTTCACTTCCAACTACAGGTGGAGGATTAGGGGTCATAGGTGGCTTTGGTTGCTGGGGGATCTAGTAGGTCCGGAGGAAGAGGTAATAAGGGGTTTTGGATCTGGTGGGAATGGTCCTCACAAACCCTATAATATTTACATGGAGATGTCACTTCATCTTCCAGAGTATATGGGAATAGAATATTTTTTTGAACATGTGCACATGTGTGAAATAATGTGGCATGCAAAAGGGATCATGAATTTTGAGCACAAGGCAAGTCAGTTCACAACTACATTGCAGGGATTTGCACACAGTTGGTACAGGAAGTTTGACCCTGATCAGACTTGCATAGATTATACAACATTACAGGATGCTTTCCTTAAGGAATTTCGTATCCCCGAGTTTGAGAAGAAGGGTATAAGCACACTCAAGGATATTAAGCGGGCACTCTTGAGAGTGTTCGGGAATATGATGCCCATTTCAAAATGCTTTTTCTAAAAAAATTTATGATATCCATGCAAGCCGACATGCACAATGGTTTTTCAGAGGCTTGATCCCACATTTTAGGAGGGAACTGTCACATAATACATATATGGATCCATGCAAAGCACTTGAATCGGTGTTACACATTAAGGTAGTCCAAGTATAGACCAAGAAGTGAGCCCATTCCTGAAGCTCAAATTGTAGCTATGGAAAAAAACTTGGAGAAACTATCACCAATTCATCACATGAGACGCGCACTAGGATTTGGTGTAAAAATTATGAAGTTGAGGGGAACACTAAGGATAGTTTTCCCTGAAGGTCGGTGTGTTCATTGTTGTTAGACTGTGAGATATGTAATTTATACCATGATGTAATCCAAGTGTCGCCCATTGTTACAATGTGTGATAAGGATAAACATATCTTCTACTATAAGATTTTCTACTTCATGCCTCACAATATCAAATATCATAGGTTGATTGATCAGATACATGATGTCATCGATATTGGTGTATGAAAGATAGGAGTAATGGATAACTCTAAATGTAAAAGTGAGCACAATGATCATGATCATGCTCAAGGGCACTATGTTATGAACAAAGGGTGATTTGAAGGAGGTTGTGGCGAGGTTGAGGATACCATGGTGGATTAAGGGGCCAAGGCCGTGGTGGTGGACAAGGTGAGTTTCCTCATGGAACATGTTATACGTGTGGATCTCCTAACCACTACAGCCTAAATGCACTTGGAATATTACTTGTTATTTTTGTGGAAAGAATCATAACTATGAGGAGTACCCAAACTTATACGAGAATCTTAGAAAGCAACATGAACAAGATAACAAGGGTGAAAGGATGGTTAGAATACAATGTGCAATGTAAAATCAATGGAAGCCAAAGTTGGAACCGTAACCTAAGGTAGTACCTATGAAGATTACTACACGCGTTGAAGGCTGTGGTGCGCTAGAGAAACATTGCATTAGAATCCTACCATTACTAAGGAGGAGGTTTTGCATGCACGATACCTAGATCCTACACATTAGAAGAAGGTTTATCAGGAGACCATGGAGGTGCTCAAAAATCTTCAAAGTGAAATACAATGTTTAAAGGAATAGTCACGAAAGTTGGAATAAAAGAAGGTATAAAAGATGGTCCAATCATATGTTGATGATTTGAAAGAGGTATGCAAGATTCTACACTAGGAGAATATTATTCCATTACTAGGGATTTGGTTAAAGGGAAATACTCTGCACACATGTATTGAGAATGAATGACACATCCTGCATGTTAATCTCCCCCCCCATAGCTTGGATTATGATAAGGAGATCACTCTAAATTCTGTTGTGGATGGGTGGCTTTTGAGCAATATAATGATTGATACATTCGCGGAAGTTAATGTGCTTACTTTAGATGCATGGGTATATATGGGAAAACCTCCATTACAACCATCTTATGATGTATTGTTCATGGAAAATTGAATAAAGGCCACTCTAATAGGGGTTTTAAAGGATGTATCCAATACTATACAAGGGGCCAAGTTCACTAGGGACTTTGAGGTTTTAGCACTTGCGGAAGAAGTTAACTTCTCGGTTCTACTTGGGTGCCCTTGTGTTATGAAAATAATGTTAATATATGGTTCCACAAGGGTATATAAGCTTCAATAACAAGGAATAATGAGTTACTATCCCTTTGAAAGATGGGAAATATGCACTTTGTGTTGAATCTTTGAGTGAGGAAGACCTAAATAGAATTTATGTGCACGCCATTAGAGATCTGGAAGTACTCGAGCCATCTAAGGAAGGAATCCTCCAGTGGGAAGATGCACAGTCTATTAGTGATACAACAAGTATTTATTTTGATAATTTGGCACATGGAACCTACGAGATGGTTTGCCACTATTAGGGAAATAATGTTCATAGTGTGAAAATTAGTGCATTAGAATAATAGTATTATTCTAATAATAATTTATGAGTAATATATTATTAATAATGAGTTGTCAAACTCATATTATATATATATATATATATATATATATTAAGGAGTTTGTCTATCAAACAAACTCACATAGCTTTTTAGAAGTGTGTGTGTGGAGAGATAAGTGTGAGTGATTCTAGGAGAGAGATGTGGGATTGAAGATTAGATTGACTCCTAGTATGTAGGAGATCAAATTTGTATAAATATCTCTATCCATGTGAATAAAATTATCCCGAATGAATTAAAATTATACATTTTTATATTCGGTGTTATTTTATTTAGTAATCAATATTTATTTATTTGTGTGAAAATTTGTACTAAATATAAGATTTGGTATCAGAGCGTGGCTATTCCAGAGAGGTGGATAGAGATTTGAGGAAGAAATGGAGAAATTTTCAGACAAAGACATGTAGCAAGTTTGCTACTTGAAGCTTGATGCAGGTTATTAAAACTGTGATATCTTTCACATTTCTTAATGAAATTGGATGATTTAAAATTTTATAGAAAGATAACATCATGTAGAAAAAAACCCGGATATATTTTTTGATATTGATTTATAGGTTAAGAGTAGTTTACATTGGAAATTAGATGAATTTTGAGTGACGGATTTGTATATCGAGGATCCATTTTGTAAAACGACTTGATAGGCTTGAGGGGTTTTGTAGGTGGGAAGATATGCAAGCAATCTACATGTCTTTTTCTATTGCCTGATTTTTTTAATTTTTAGCAAAACTATAGTTTGAAAAAAAAATTCCTATAGTTTTTCTTAATAATTACATTTTGAGTGCAATTAATATATATTTTGGCCAAATTAATATTTTTGGTGTCAATTCTCTGAAATATTGATATTTTTGGAATCCTCAATTTCTCTTGGTTCCAACGAGTGGTCACATGATAATTTTGCTTTCTGGTTTTAGCAAGTTTTTAATCGTGGAGACAATTTTAATTAAATTAAGCCATTTTTACGAGAAGTTAAAACCTCAATAACTTTTGCTCAGTAACTCAAAATCGAGTTATTTCTTTTGCAAAAGTACTTATTTTTTTATTCCCATTACATTGGTTGTAATTTCATGAAAAAATACTAAGTTTGAAAATTACCCTCTATTTTGGCCATCTTGTGGACGCATTATCGGTTGTACCCGACGTCCTAAAAAAAAAGGTTTTACATTGAGGGGGGAAGATGGAATAAATACAATGTAGAAACCATGAAGTCTCATGATTGAATTTGGCCAAGTTAGTAGCTAATAGATGGAGGAAGAAGGCAATGGAGGAAGGAGGACAATCGGCATCCTCTCGTCAGTCGCCAATGATGGGGCCACACAATTGATTTGGTGACTAGTGTGTTGTGTGTTTACTTTCAGCATGTGTGGTAATAAATAAGAACAGATGGATAATTCATGTTCATAGTTAGGAACATATTTTCCTATATTATGTTCTCTTTTGTAAAATATGGATGAAGAAATGTGTACACTACTATGAAAGTGGTTGCTGGTCCACTAGAAAACCAATTTGAGAGTTTGTGGATCTCTTTGAAAAACACATACAGAGTGGTTGATGGTTCCACTTGAAATTTTTTTTTGAGTTGGAGGTTCTCTTTGAAAACCTCATATTGTTTGAGTTGTTGGTACTCTTTGAAAACCATCGGATTGTAGAACATGAGCAGGTACTAGACAAAATTCACCCATGTTCACACTAAGGGGGTGAATGTTAGGGAAATAATGTTCATAGTGTGAACATTAGTGCATTAGAATAATAGTATTATTCTAATAATAATTTATGAGTAATATATTATTAATAATGAGTTTTCAAACTCATATATATATATATATATATTGTAAGGAGTTTGTTTATCAAACAAAATCATGTAGCTTTTAGAAGTGTGTGTGTGGAGAGATAAGTGTGAGTGATTCTAGGAGAGAGATGTGGGATTGAAGATTAGATTGACTCCTAGTTTGTAGTATCGCTATTCATGTGAATAAAATTATCCCGAATGAATTGAAATTATACATTTTTATATTCGGTGTTATTTTATTTAGTAATCAATATTTATTTATTTGTGTGCAAAGTTTTACTAAATATAAGAGCCAAAAATTAATAAGTGCATCTGCGTTAGGGAGGTGGACCTCCATGTATTAGGAGGATAGGTAAGAACTTTGTAGCACAGGTACACTTTGGAGAAGAAGACCCTATGGTATTCTGCGAGCCATGGAGGAACAATAGAAGGATCAAGTAGACGGAAAAAAATATGTTAGTGTATACCCCACATGGGACAACAATGTGCTTTAGTGGATGGCTCACATGGATAATCTCATAGAATGGAATGAAGTAAGAATTTCTCTAACAACCCGGTTTCTCAGGAACGATGTGCCTACTCAAATATGCACATATCATTGTAATCATCTTGTTTAGCACCACATTAAGCAATGTGAGAGACTCTAGGTAGGGAGATTTACCACCTTCACTATGGGTGCACAAACTTTATTTCACTTTGTGAGGCTACACATGCATTTGGTACGTTTATGCAAAACTACATAGGATACTTGGAAATCAACAAGATTGACCACAAAAATGATCTAGAATTTTGACTATTTCTCCACTAAACCTCTGGTGAAAGAGGCATTATGGATTATGAAATGCTTTACTATGGGAGATAGTGCAAAGGTTGAAGAACTCATTCATGAGTTATTTGGTGAGGTAGACCTAGGAGCGCATTTTGATGAAGTAGATGAGACCGATGCCGAACTACTCAAGAGAGCTGGTCTTAAAAAGGAGAAAGGAAAGATGGTCTACATAGTGGATGATGAAGAATTATAAAATTTTGACATTGATCATTTAGAAGGTATCTCATGAGGTTTTAGACAGTGTGGATAAGAAGGCACACGCCTATCATGAACCTATGAAGACCAAGAAAGTGAACATTAGCATAGATGTTGAACCTAAGGAGGCCATTATTGGAGATTATTGGTCTGATTTTGAAGTGGCTAAGATAATTGAGTTACTACATGATTTCTAGGACTTATTTCCTAGAGGCTTCCATGATTTAAAAGGAGTGCACAAATCTTTGGGTGAGATGAATATTAAGCTAAAGGAAGGTACGTGACCGGTTAGGAAGAGACCTTACAGGATGAACCCGAGAATACTTGTTAGAGATCACACAAGGAGTCCATGGGGAGAGAAAGCCAGGATCAAGGGTGTGGAGGGATAGGAAGAGCCCATGCACAGAGGGCAAGTTTAGCTTTTAGGACTTAGCCAATTTTGAGCATGAAGACCTATTTTTAGAAGATGGCATGTGGAACACACCAACGATGTAGAGACATGTGCGCACCACATATTATCTATCTTTAGAGGATTGGATCAAGTGTTTTGCATGGAGACAAGCTAGGAATAGGATTGTCACTTCAATTAACTGTAAGAGGTCTATAGATAGCACACTTGCATGTGTGGCTATGCCTATAAATGGTGCATGGATATTAATAGCATGTGGCCTATTTCTAGAATAGATAAGTGGTGAAGGGAAAGTCCCCACCTATATATATATATATATATATATATATATATATATATGATATGAAGTACATAGTAAAATATACACATAGGGAGAGATGGATGTATGAAGGTATAGAGGTATGCACATATGATTGGATTATTATATCAGATCCATGCACACATTGGTATAAATTGACATTATTGTAAGGAGCTTATGTGTTTATTAATAGATGGAAGATATTGGCTGAATCTAAGTGTCATTCCTGTGTGTAATTGAGTAGTGCATGTTATTGATTCAATCATGATTACTATTTAAGCTTTTTCTTTCATAGATATGAATGTAGCATGCATGGTAGAATGGTGGATTAGTTATGGAAATATATGTTTCTTCCTTCATCATGCTAACATCCTACTATAGAAAACCCTAAAGAGGGACTTGTACCTTTACACACTTTAGGTGAGCGCTCAGTCTAGGCTAAGTGATGTGCCAACGCGACTAGGGTGTTATCTAGTAAATTCTAGGTTGCATCATTGGTTCCATTGTTGGGACCTCTTTTTCAGTTGTTTTCAGGATGGTTCACGATGAAGACATACCGGTTAACTCTAGCAAGTATTGAGGAATGGATACATGATCTAGAGGAAGAATATGCATGGAAATTTTAATAGTGGATCTAAGTTTAACACACACACTTGGGTAGAATAGAATCTTTATGACAACCTATATGAGAGATTTTTTCACTATCTTTCCAGTAGAACTATATGAGTGGTTTACTACTTATGCATCTTAGCGGAATTAGAGGTATCGCACACTTGTCTGGACATAGAAGAATTTCAGGCCCTTTATGATGCTGATTTGATCTAGACTCACGTTGTGGATATGTGGTTTCATGGTGTTCTAAATAGTTATATTCTGGAATATTCAATTTCGACGTATTCTTTCCTGAGGTAGCTGAATTCCAGTTTTTGTGGTATCTAGAGGAACATATCTGCAAGGCATTCCACTGGTGATCAAGATCTTGATGGTAACTTTGAACTTGGAGAGTAAACCGAATGGCTAACTAAAATTCACCACACACGAGGGAAGGAACAGTTTGGTGAAATATGGAAGACCTAGTGGCAGAGAGGCAAAGAGAGAGGAGAGGTGGCTTAAGTATAATGAGGCACACGAGAGGGAGATAGAGAAGCAAATGCTCCATTGTAGAAAGTATGGCGTTGAGGAGAGAGATGGCTCATGAAGGATTTAAAGCTCACGTAGAAGATGTGGAGCCAGAGCATCAAGAACTCCCCCATCTTGGAAAACATGACAGAGATCCCCCTTGGCCTCACATAGAAGTGTGCCAATAGAGACTACCTGGACCATGGGTGTGCATCTTAATCCACCTGGTGACCTAGCCCTTGCGCTTGGTTTTCCAGTATCTAGTATGACAAGTAACCAACAAGCTAACTTGGGAAGTAGGAGAGCAGGAGTAAGTCAGGGAGAAAGTACATCAATGGTAGGATAGATGACTTCAATGTTATTTGGAGGTGTGTTTTCAGTGCATCATCCACACAGAATGTGAGCACACAGAATGTTGGATTCACCTCTGAAGTGGAACTACCTCACAGACTATAGGGGTTTAGTATAGTACTACTATCAAGCATAGGGAGTACATCTATAGGTCCTATTCTAGCTACTAAGTGGAGGATCAAGAGGTATAGGTGGTTCTAGTTCTGGTGGATCTAGTGGTTCTGGGGGAAGAGGGAACACAGAGGTTCTAGATCAGGTGGTCAAGGCCCGCAACAACCACAAAATATTTATATGGAGATGTCTCTTCATCTTCCAGAGTATAGAGGCATAGAGGATGCTTCCAAACATGTGCATATGTGTGAAATCTTGTGGTGTGCTAAAGGGATCACAACTTGCTAAGCACAAGGCAAGTCAATTTTCTACTACATTACAGGGACGTGCACACAACTGGTATAAGAAGTTTGACCCTGATCAAACTTGCATGGATTATGTAGCATTGAAGGATGCTTTCTTGAAAGAGTTCCATATCCTTGAGTTTGAGTAGAAGAGTATAAGTGCACTCAAGGATATCAAGCAAGGCACTACTGAGAGTGTACGTGAGTATGATGCCATTTTAAGACACTTCTATCTAAGTTATCTTATGATATTCACACAATCCAACATGCACAATGGTTCGTTGGAGGATTGATTACACCATTTAGAAGGGCACTATCACATAAGACATACATGATCCATGTGAAGCACTAGAAGTAGATTTGCATGCTGAGGTAGTTAGGAGCATTGACACTGCATTAGTCCATTCTTAGAGGCACAAATTGTAGCTATGGAAAAGTAGTTAGAGAAGCTATCAAAAATTCAGCCCATGAAACACTCTAAGAATTTGGTGTACAGATTGTGAAGTGGAAGGTCACACCAAGGATAGTTGTCCTCACAGATCTGTACGCTCATTATTATTGGATTGTGAGATCTTGTCATTTGAATCATGATGCTAGTCACTTTCCTTTGTTACAGCACGTGATAAGGAAGAATGTATCCAACTTTTGTAAAATTTTCCACTCCACAACCCATGATACCGAGGATTGTCGGTTGATTGGTCAGATCTAGGATGCTATAGACATTGGGGTATGACAAAAAGTATAACAAATAATCCTAAGGGTAAGAATGAGCACCAGGATCGGGATCATAATCAAACGCTATGACAAGAATGAGGGGCATTTTGAAGGAGGTCATGGAAGGGGACATGGATATCGTGGTGGATATGGAGGATGAGGCCATGGTGGAGGAAGAGGTGAGTTCCTCATGGAACATGTTATACATGTGGATCTCCTACCACTATAGGTGTGAATGTCCTCATAATATTACATGTTCTTTTTTATGGAAAGAACCATAGCTATGAAGAATGCCCATACTTATATGAGCATCTGAGTAAGCAACATAAGCAAGAAAACAAAGGCACCGGGATGGTTAGAATCCAACGCGTGGTAGAAGATCAGTGGATGCCCAAGATAGCAGAAGGACTTGAGGCATTAATATGAAGATTACTACATGAGATGAAGTGGCACACGTGCAAGAGAGGCATTGCACCAGAAGCCTACGATCACCAAGGAGGAGGTTTTTCATGCAAGGTACCCAGATCCTACTCATTAGAAGGAAGTTTACCAGATACTATGGAAGTGCTAAGGAATCTTCAGGGTGAGATACAATACTTAAAGGAGTAGAAGAAAGCATCAGAGATAGTCCAAACTGATATCGATGATCTAAGAGAAGTGTGCAAAATGTTGCGCCAGAGAACATCATTCCACTATTAGGAAGTTGGTTAAAAGGGAACACTCCACAGCGTGTAAGTATTGAGACCGGATGATAGATTCTACATGCAAATCTTCCCCCTGATAGCATTGACTATGACAAGGAAATTACTCTGAATGTTGTTGTGGATGGATGGTTATTGAGAACATATTGATTGATATAGGTGTGGAAGTAAATGTGCTTACATTAGATGCATGGGTACAAATGGGGAGGCCTCCATTGCAGCCATCATCTAATGTGTTGTTTATGGAAAACTAGACTAAGGCCACTCCCATAGGAGTTTTGAAGGATGCATCTATAACCATACAAGGGGCCAAGTTCACTGGGATTTTGAGGTATTAGCACTTGCAGAAAGCAAGAAATTTTCTAGCCTTGCTTGGACGCCCTTGTGTTATGCGAATAATGTTGACTTGAGATTCAATAAGGGGTATATCATCTTTGAGAACAAGGAGGAAAGAGTTGTGATACCTTTGACAGATGGGAATTCTACACCATATGTTGAGCCTCTAAGTGAGGAGGACTTAAACAAAATTTATGTACATGTTATTCAGGACCCAGAGGTCAATGAGCCATCAAAAGAAGGCATCCTACAATGGGAGGATTCTCATTCTATTAGTGATACTACGAGTATTTCTTGTGACAATTGGGCTCATGGTACATATGAACTAGTAGGGTGCGTGAAGTGAAAAGCATGGTTGCATGCAAGAATGGACTTTGTTCTATTCGACGGATAGTAAAGATAGTACTTGGTATATAGGGGTAGAAGATCTTCCTATATTTTTGAAAGCCATGGAAACACAATGGATAGATCAAATTAAGAGAAGAGATATGTTAGTATATACCTTACGTGGGACAACAAACGCACTGGTGGGTAGTCCATAGAGATAATCTTATAGAATGAAAGAAGATCATTGGATCACCCTATCTACTAGGTTTTAAGAAACAATGCACCTACAGATCTACACTTATCATGGTGATCAACCTTCTTCAACATCACATTCAACAATGTGAGAGACTCTGATACAGCGGGACAAGAAGCATTACCACCTTCACTCTAGGTGCATAGACTGTATTCTACTCTACAAGGATGCACACACACCTGGTATGTATATGTATAACTACATAGAGAGACTGGGAATTGGAAAAATTTGACTTCAGGAATGATTCAGACCTTTGACTATTTTTCTTCCCAACCTCCAATAGAAGAGGCATTAAAATTTTCAAGCACTTAACTATGGGAGATAGTGCAAAAGTGGAGAGAACTCATACAGAATTATTGGGTGAGACAGAGTCCGAGCGCATTTTGAAAGAAGAAGAAATGACTCCATACTACTTGATTGTGCTTGTCTTAAGAAAGAAAAGGGTAAGATGGTGTACATCATGGATGATGAGGAAGTTGAGAACCTTGGATATTGAACATTCACAAGGGGGTGCGTGAGGTCTTGGATAGTGTAGATAAGGATACACACACCTATCATGAACCCATGAAGACAAAAAAGGTGAATATAGGTTTCGGAGGATGAGCCTAAGGAGGCCATCATTGGAGACTACTGGTCAAACTCGAGGTGGAAAAGATCATTGAGTTACTCAGGGATTATCAGGACTTATTCCCTCGAGGGTATCATGAACTTAAAGGCATGCATGAATCACTTGGGAAATGAAGATAAAGCTTAAGGAAGGTGCATGCCCCATGAGAAAGAGACCTTATAGAATGAATCCTAATTTACATGAAAAGGTAAAAGAAGAAATTGATAAAATGTTGAAATCTAGAATTATCAAGCCCCTTGATGAGTCAAAATGGGTTAGTCCAATGGTGATCAATATCAAGAAGGATGGATGAATTAGAATATGTGTGGACTATAGGAGATAAATGTTGCATGTGTATCATAGATCCATTCCCTACGCCATTTACTGAGGAAATACTAGAAGGCATTGCAGGGTGTGAAATATACTCTTTCACAGATGGGTTTTTCAGGTATCATCAGGTTAGGATTTCTCAGGAGGATCAAGAAAAGACAACATTTACTACTAATGGGGTAGTTTTTCCTATATTGTGATGCCTTTTGGACTGAAAAATGCACCTATTGTATTCTCACACATAGTTGTTCAGAATTCAAATATTTTATTCACAACTTCTTACAGGTCTACCTAGATGATTAGATAATATATGGGCTTGTGAAAGATCATTGTGACAATCTATGCTTAATGTTTGAACGGTGCAGAAAATTGAGTATCTCTTTGAACATCAAGAAGTGCATATTTTCTACACCATTTGGAATATTGTTAGGACATATAATCTGCAAGGAAGGTTTTCCGTTGATCCAACTAAGGTTATAGTCATTCTAGGCCTGGAGGTGCCTACCAGTCAAAGTGAGGTGCACGGATTTTTAGGTCATACAGATATTATAGAAAATTCATCAAAGGGTATGCCAAAATTGTTACACCCTTGGAAGAGTTACTAAAGGGGAAAGGTACATTTTATTGGGGAGAACCGCAACAACGCGTGCATTTGAGATATTAAAGGAGAAACTTACTACCGCCCATTCTGCATTTTCCTCATGGGATAAACCATTTCATGTGCATGTGGATGCCTTGACATGGCCATTGGCATTGTGTTAGCTCAACCTAGAGAAGGTATTATAGATCATCCAATTTGTTTTTCTAGTAGGAAGTTGACTCTGCTATTAAAAGGAATTATACAACTATAGAGCGTGAAGCTTTGTCAATGATCTATGCATTACACAAGTTTCGATAATACTTGTTAGCAAAAACATTTGTGTTTTATACAGATCACATGGCATTAAAGTATTTGGTAAACAAACCAGTCTTGCAAGGGCACATATGTAGATGGGTACTCCTATTTCAAGAGTTTGACTTCACAATTGTGGTGAAGCTAGGAAAAGTAATTCTGGACCAAACCATTTATCTAGAATCAACTCAAGAGAGGAAGCACAAACAATTGAAGAAACCATGCCAGATGCATAGTTATATAGGTTACAATGTGCCCATGGAATTAGAAGACATTGTTGTCTTTCTACAAACTGGTATGGCACCGGAAGGAATGAAGGCATTAGAAAAGAAACAACTTGCTATACACGCGGACACCATTTATGTTAATCAAGCAGACCTCTACAAGTTAGGTAGAGATGAAGTATTATGACATTGTTTGTATTAGAGCATGAGTGCAAGGATATTATGGAAGAGCCCATGGTGGTATTGCAGGAGGCCATTATGCAGGTGATGCGACTTCCCGAAGATCCTACTTGTTGGATTATGGTGGGAGACATTATATAAAGACTGCAAAGAATATTGTAAGGTGTGTGATCATTGTCAATGCACTAGGAAAACCAGGGAAAAGAGATGAGATGCCTTTGAGACCAATTACTAGTGCTGAACCATTTGAGAAATGGGCCATTGACTTTGTAGGACCTATTTCACCAGTCCGTGCATGATCGGTCATGCACTATATCATTACTTGCACAAATTATCTAACACAATGGGTAGAAGAAGCACCTACGAAGGACTGTACAATGAGCTACAATAGCTAGGTTTCTATGGGAGAATGTTCTTACAAGATATGGATGTCCTTTAAGCTTGACAAGTGATAGGGGTACACACTTTTTGAATGAGACAATCAGGATCCTATTAGATGAGTTTATGGTTACACACCATAAAACTACACCCTATCATCCTCAGGAAAATGGAACTACTGAGGCTTTCAACAAGATTTTGAGCCAAACTTTGAAAAAAATTTGTGATGTTGGAAGAAAGGATTGGGATGACAAAGTGTCAGCTTGTTCTTTGGGCATATAGAACAACTTACAAGAGATTGAACAAAGCCACACCATTTCAGTTGGTGTTTGGCACAAAATCCATTCTCCCTATAGAATTTATGTTACCTTCTTTGCGCATTGTGCATGCTGGAGGTCTAGCTGATGAGCAGGATTTAGAAGAGTGTATTGAGAAGATGATTCAACTGGATGAGTGATGAGCCATAGCACGATGGAGTCAGAAGTAGGAAAAAGCCAGGCATAAGGCATGGCATGATAAAAACATAAGGGATAAGAAGTTTGAGATTGGAAAATGGTACTTCTTTATGACTCTAAGTTCTTGCACCATCTAGGAAAGCTCAAAGTACATTGGTTGGGGTCATATGTCATCACTTATATACTTGAATCAAGTGCTTTCCAGTTAGAAGCACTTGATGGAACATGGCTACCCGGTTACTTTAATGGGAGTAGGTTGAAGCCCTACTATAAATAAGTCTTCTTGGTGTTTGTAATAAGGTAGTATTTCCATTTAGAATAGGTTTCCATTTGTATTTCCTTAATGTATTTCCTTCATTATCACTATGCTTTGTCAATTTAGTTTTTGTTATTGTAATAAGCACGCTTGCGCACATGAAGCTAATTACTATATGAAGAATGTTTATGTGCAGAGGACTACACATACTATTAGTGTGGGGTGGTTGTAGTTATCCAAGTAAAAGGATGTGGGAATTGAAAGGTGAAAGGAATAAGCTATTATGGGTGTGCTTTAAGTCAAAAGAAGATTTCTTCTCACAAGTGACCAAGGATGGAGATGAATGAAAGGACAATATAACATGAGGTAAGCGGAGGCCATGATAACTACTAGAGAAAAGGTACAATGATGAGGTACTCAGGTGCAAGGGCACACATGAAGAGAAGTTTGTGACCAGAGGGTAGGGAGGCATGCTAGAAGGTTATAGCTGGGGTGCGAAGATGTACCACATGGAATGAATGAATTTGGTCAATGAATGAGGGGATATTTAGTAGGTGAAGGAGCAATAAATGCATCAAAATTTGAAAAATTATATAAGGATGGGATGTGGATTCATTTTTACCATTGCAGACTAAGAGAATTTGAGGAAAGAGCTAAGTGTGAAGAGCCGAGTGATCGGGTTAAGGTGCGAAGGGTGTGAAACCAAGCGTGACAAACAATCTATGTGAAAAAAGAATCTTATCCCTAGTGGTGAAGGGTTTGAGCAAAGCAGGGAGATAGAGAGGAGTTAGGGCACAAATTTTCCACCTAGGGCATGATTGAATCGAGCTAGGGTTTGATTCACAAGTTGCAGAGTTAAAGAGGAGACATTTGCAAGGTAAAAATGGCACCTAAGAAGGTCAGCTATAACAGAGAGAAAAAGAAAGAAGAAGGTGGTCATCGAGGAAGAAGAGATGGCACCCAAAAGTTTTTTCAGAAATGTAATATCTAGAAGAGTCATCATTGGCCAGGAATGGGATTCACCTATCAGAAAGAGAAAAGTGAGCAAATACAATCACAAAGACATGGAGAACAAGAAGGAGCTCGATTCCCTACTCACTGTGAGGAGGAAAACAAGCGTATACGTGATGACATGCTGGTTTATGATGATGTATGTAAGAAGAAGCTTCCAAGAGAATTGGGGTCTACCAATTATATGAGCTTCCATATTTCAAGAAGTATGAGCCCTTATATCAGTGGCTCATGAGTAGAGTGCATGAGGACTTCTTCTACTTTGCAGATGCAGAGTTAGAATCTCATCTGCACTTATCTCATCAGTTACAGTTTGAAGGCCACATGAGAGGATATAAAGAATGATCTCATAGATAAAGCCATGATCTTAAAGACTAGACAAGAGTTAGGTACCTACTGAAGGTCCCATGGTATATGGATATAGAAAAATTGAAGAACTATCCAATTGTGTAGTAAGTAGCACACACCTTGTTACAAAGTTGAATGATCAGGAGTGGTGGTCACAGGTAAATACTATGTGGTTACACATTGCATGTAAGATGTTAGAAGGAGAAATCTACAATATTGTAGGCTACATTACAGAACAAATAGTTGAGGAAGTGTGCACACACAGGAGGGAAGATCAGCTTTGGGGCTGTTCTACTATCACTAGTATTCATGGAAATTGGAGTACTAGATGGGCTGAAGGAAAAGGTATGGGAATACCCCATGGAGAATAAGTCACCAGCTGAAAGGTTCAACAAGTACCTATGTAAAGGGGCCATGATAGATGATGTCAAGAAAAGGGTGGAGAAATGGTATGATAGGCTCCATGTGGCATTTGGAGAAGAGTGGCGCATCCCAAAGGACCTACCATCAGTAGTAGGGAAACAAGTTCTAGTTTGTTGTATATCAACATTTCTACATCATGCTTCCCAATGAGAGATGGAGTCTGGAGCCCTTGGTGTAAATTTCCTTACATTCACTACAAGGTATTTCCAAGCATCTGTTCACATATTTATAGACACACGTGCCGACTAGTATTCAATGTAGATAAGGTAGACTGTGACTACCACACATTGAGGAAGAAGTATGTGTATCCTAGAAGAAGTGCCTACACCGAGAGGATCATTTCAGAGGTGTTGAATACTAAGCCAATAAGTCTGGTTATAGTAGATGTAGGGGCAACATTGGTGTATCTTCAGCTGAAGCCTAAGATGGAGAACAATAAGTATGTAGAGAATGAATTCATGCTCCTAGGGCCATTGAAGGGTAAACACACAATAGAAAACATACCAACGCAAAGGCCCATAGAATTTTTTGAAGTAGAGGGTGAAGAGGAGGAGTGTGAAGATAGTGGAGGCTTGGAGCATAGAAGAAAGAAACCATATGACAAAGAAGAGTCATGGCGTGTGGCCACTCCACCTCAAGGACAGGACAAAGAGGAAGATACAGAGGTTGAGTAAGGGGAGCATAGATTTAAGAAAGTGTTCAGATGCACAAGGATTCAAAGTGGAACCCCACAAATGGTACGAAAATCACCTCATCTCTCTCCACACAAGGAGACCACTAAACCAAAGAAGAGAAGAAAGTTGAAGTTGGATAAAGAAGTGGAGGAATCAAAGAGAGAGAGATGCATCTCCTACCCCACTCAAGCAAGAAGATGAGCCACAGAATGAGGAAGAGAAAAAAGATGAAGAGATGAAGGATGAAGAAGAAAAAGAAAAGGAAACCTCTAGATCCACACATGTGACTGCTCAGGATGTAATGGGATAGGCTCCTAACCTTGAAGCTACAATTCCCAAGGGTCCTAGATCAAAGAGGATGAGTGGAGAGCACATTCCACCAGCCATGGGGTATGTAGAGGATGTAGGTAAAATTGTCCACGCCCACTTCTAGAGCACGATAGCACAGAAGGATTTATTTAGCTGGGAGCTAATGGATGAGGATATGGTGATGTGTGCATGCACACTCAAAAGAAACTATCATGGTCAATGCACACCCATATGGATGAGCTTGACTTTGATGTATGCAAAGATTCATGTGTTTCAAGATGGCTAAAGAAGGCACCACAATCTAGACATATGACGATAGTAAAGCCTACTGTCATGTCGATGAGTAGGTCAACAATGCATTGGTGAAGGTTTCTACTGAAGTTTCTAGAAGGAACATGGATAAAGCTGCAAAAATCAGAGCACTATGAGGAGCTAAAGACAAAGGATGCTAAGATAGCACACATAACACAAGAGAGGGACTTCATGTAAAATAAGAATGAAGTATTTATCAATCACAGAGGAGATTGGGGACAATGTCATCAGAGCAAGGCCACACTTGGAGACCAAGGTACCATAGACGTTTCCCTCAGTGATACATTATGTAGGAAAGTTGGTGGACTTGGTACTTGAAGATGAACCTCTACGCATGACATGCCAAGGAAGTTAGAGAAAGAGGAATGAGAGAAAGCCTCAGTGATGAAAGATTACATCTTATGAAGGGCTATTGCAAGAGCTACAAGAAGTATTTAAGAAAGTAGACCAAGATTTAAACATCTACACAACTCCAGAGGCACTTATCAACATAAAGACCCTTAGAAGAAAGCAATGAGGTCCAAAAGCAATGAAGGATAAAGACATTGGGCCATACAGAAAGATTTTCAATAGTTAAGTAGAAGCACGAGGCCCGAAAAAGCACAAGAGCCACAAGACTTGGCTGGAAGAGCTTGGGAAGCTAATTGCATAGAAGATGGATCTTTTAGAAGGAAGAATGACATCAATGTCCAGCATTGTGTTGGTTCGTTGAATGAAAAAGGAGATATTGTGAGGGATGAGTTGGAGTCCATTGCTATGGACATTCCAGAAAAGTAGAACAAGCACTCACTTGAATGGCAAGCCTTGAGGCCGAAATAAAGGAGGAGTATCCAGAGTTGATACTTCAAACTGATACAGAGGAGGCTGCCTCATAGCCTCATAAAACTTCTTTATTTATCTACATTCTTTCATTCTTATTCTTTCCATTCTTCTATTCTTTACTTCAATTTTTGGAGATAACCATTATCGGGATGACAATGAGATTAGTGTGGGGTAATGTTGATCAGAGAATACTTGTTAGAGATCACACAAGGAGTCCATGTGGGAGAGAAATCCAGATCAAGGGCGGAGGGACAAGAAGAGCCCATGCATGGAGGGAAGTTCAAATTTTGGGACTTAGCCAATTTTGAGCATGAAGACCTATTTTTAGAAGATGGCATGTGGAACACACCAACGATGCAGAGATGTGCGCACCACACATTGTCTATCTTTAGAGGATCGATCAAGTGTTTTGCATGGAGATGAGATAGGAATAGGATTGTCACTTCAGTTAACTATAAGAGGTCTATAGATAGCACACTTGCATGTGTGGCTATGCCTATAAATGGCATGTGGCTATTAATAGCATGTGGCCTATTTCTAGAATAGATAAGTGGTGAAGGGAAAGTCCCCACCCTATATATATGATATGAAGTACATAGTAAAATATACACACAGGAGAGATGGATGTATGAAGGTATAGAGGTATGCACATATGATTGGATTATCAGTATCAGATCCATGTGCATTGGTATAAATTGACATTATTGTAAGGAGCTTCTGTGTTTATTAATAGATGGAAGATATTGGCTGAATCTAAGTGTCATTCATGTGTGTAATTGAGTAGTGCATGTTATTGATTCAATCATGATTACTATTTAAGCTTGTTCTTTCATAGATTTGAATGTAGCATGCATGGTAGAATGGTGGATTAGTTATGGACATATATGTTTCTTCCTTCATCATGCTAACATCCTGCTATAACAACCCTAAAGAGGGACTTGGTACCTTTGCGCACTTTGGGTGAGCACTCAATCTAGGCTGAGTGATGTGCTAGATGCAACTAGTGTGTTATATGTTAATTTCTAGGCTACATCACCCTTTGACCTCAAAGAATGTTTCTGCTGTATTTTTGTGCATTTTGGTTCAAGCATTCAAGGATTTTATTCACAAATTATTGCAGGTTTACTTAGATGATTGGAAAATATATGGGCTTGTCAAGGATCATTGTGACAATTTGTGCTTAATGTTTGAGAGGTGCATACAATTAAACATCTCTTTAAACATCAAGAAGTGTGTGTTTTATACATTCTTTGGAAATTTTCTATG
Source organism: Taxus wallichiana var. yunnanensis (assembly GCA_018340775.1). Classification (NCBI taxonomy): domain Eukaryota; kingdom Viridiplantae; phylum Streptophyta; class Pinopsida; order Cupressales; family Taxaceae; genus Taxus; species Taxus wallichiana. The sequence continues at coordinate 99,823,393 of CM031244.1, read as the reverse complement.
GAAAATTATCTACAAGAAAGGTTTATTAGTAGATCCAGATACGGTTGTAGTTATCGTAGGCCTAGAGGAGCCAACCAGTCATAGTGAGGTGCACGGATTCTTGGGCGTAAAGGGTATTATAGAAAATTTATCAATGGATCTATTAAAATTTCTGCACCTTTGGAGGAGTTACTAAAAGGAAAAGGGACATTCTATTGGGGAGAACCATAGCAGTGCGTGATGAGGCCATAAATTGGACATAAATTACCATTATTTTGTCCTTCCAAGTTACCTTTGAAAGTGGATTTAAATGTAATCTAGGAACTTATAGTTTGCTTAAGATAGAATATAGGATATATATCTTATTCATTCTTTAGAAATATTTTTTTATCTATTTTGTTGACTAATCCTATTGATTATTTGGGAAAAGATGCAGAGTCTTGTGTATGCAGGCTATAAAGAAAAGATAATGCTAGTATTGGGATAAGTGGAATTGATTGTGAATAGTAGATTTAAAATAAGATCTGATTTCATATTCATATTCCTCTTGAGAAATTATGCAAGTTTTAAAAAGTAATCATCTCAATCTAAGGTTGCATGCGAAAGTTATAGTTGTTTTAAGTTAGTTGCGGAACTCGTAGAGTTAGTTCCGAACTTGCAGGTTTAGTTCTGGAACTCAAAAATTGAGTTCCAGAACTTGTATCAATTGAATGATAGTTAGTTCCAGAACATTCAATTCACAGACAAATCAGATTTAGTTCCAGAGCTTGCATAAAAGGAATGATAGCTTTAGTTCCAGAACTTGCATCAATGGAATGACAGTTTTTGAAGGATTGTGAAAACTCAGAGATTTCAATGGGAAATTTGAGAGAGGTTTTTGTTCATAGAAATTGTTTAAACAAAAACTCATTCAGATTTGCTACAATTTTTACCAATGAAGAGAGATCTAACTTTTAGTGAGCTGCAGTCTGAGGAAAAGTGTATCAGACGAGCACTAAAAGTTCCATAAACAGAAATAAAAAAGTCAAATGAAAAATCTAAGAGAGGTTTTTGTTTATAGCAATGATTTTAACAAAAACCTCATTCATATTTTTTACAGGTTTTACCAATGAAGATAGATCTAAATTTTAGTAGTCTGTAGTCTAAGGAAATGTGTATCAGATGAGAACTAAAAGTTCCATAAACTAAAATAGAAAAGTCAAATAGAAAATATGAGAGATATTTTTGTTCATAGAAATGTTTTTAACAAAAACCTCATTCAGATTTTCTATAGGTTTTACCAATCAATAAAAATATAAATTTTAGTGAATCGCATTCTCGAGGAAAAATTATATTTGACAAGCGTCAAAAGTTCCACAATCAAAACAATAGTCAAATAGAAAATCCGAGAAAGGTATTGGGTCAAAATAATATTTTAAGGAAAATTCTCCTTCCAATAATGTAGAGGAATAAAATCATTATGATTCTTGTTACCAAATAGCTAAGAAGAAGATTTGGGAGCAAATCTTCCTAAAATAAGTGAGATAAGACTTTGACTCCAATAATATATCTCTCTCCATATTTTGTGGAGATCAAGATCTTAGTTGTTAGGATTAGAATAAAGATAAGATCAGATTTTATCTCCCAAAATAAGGAGTAGGTTAGATGCATGAATTATAAATGCAACCTTCCACACTTAGATATGTAATACTTTTCTCCAAAGAAATAAAGATCTATTCTTTCCACTCAAATATTATATAGTTTTAAGATCTTAGAAGTATGATTTAAATTCTCTTCCAAGGAATGAGTTGGCCTCTCATTCTAAAGAAGATGAATATGTTTACTTAGGTTTATGTTTATTCATTTTCTTTAATTCATTCTCGTTGTATTGTTTTTATCTTTGTGTTGTGAAAATTCATCTGTTGTAAACTGCGCAGTGTTTCATTCAATTATGTTTATTTTTAATTCAGCAATTTCATTTATGCAAGTGTGCCTTTTAATTCATGCAAGTGTGTTTCTTTCATGCAAATTTCATTTATGTAAGTGTGCCTTTTGATTCATGCAAGTGTGTTTCTTTCATGCAAACTTTATTTCTGCAAGTGTGCCTTTCAATTTCCACAAGTGTGATTTATTTTATGCAAGTTTGGTTTGTGTTTAAAGGAGTTACTTTCCAAGATTTTCTTCTCTTAATGCATACAACCTTTGGACACCAACCCATATTGACATTATTAATGGTGAGGATTGATGACCCTCATCATTTTGGCGTCGTTTATGGAACACGGTGTTATTAGGAGATTCAAAGTTTTCTAAAATAATATTCTTGTGACAATAGAATACCTTTTAGCAATTTTGTGATAGGAGGAATTTGGTAAGAAATTTCTTTAGACTTTTATTTCCTGAAAGTAGATTAAAATTTCATTTCTGCTATTAGGAATATTAAATTGTAAATATATCCCCACAAACTAACTCTGTGTATAATAAAAATGACTGTGATGTTTGATCAAGAGGTCTAATGATATGAACAAATAATTCAGATATGGAAATAGTATAATATGATATTTAATTTGGAAGTAGATCTAGTTAATGAAATATCATATGCCATTTTTGATAAACACCACCATTTCCCCTTGTATCAACTAACAGCTCAATGATCTTATTAGACATAACCTTAGTCAAAAATGACTTATCCATTTGTAATAATGAAGTGGTAGGATTTCTAATTAACTCCATCCATATCAGGGATTTCATTAGAGACAAAATAAAAGACCCACTCATAATAAATCCACCCATCCAAATCAGTTTTTCATCCCATAATAAAATTCAATCCCTGAACCAGATCCATTAGAAAAATTTGTTTTCATGTCTTTCAATTTCTTCATTTTTGTATATGCTTGTATAACGTTAAGAAGCAATTATTGTGAATATCAAGGAAAGAAATTTTTGCATACTAACATCTGAGGACTAGATCTATAGGAATTTCTAGAGTTGTTCTTGATATCAACATGCAGATTTTGGAGCACCAACAATATCAACCAAGGAGCATGCAGATTTTGGAGGGACCCACGGATACCTTCACTTTCTCTTTTAACAACTCTCCATCTCCTGAGATCACTAGTCTGGGATTTGAAGATTACTATGGTGATTCTGATAATGCACAATTCAAGTTGGGCTTTGAAGACCTAAAAATTTTCTACACAATTTTGGAATCTTCTTGGAGTTACCAAGTATGCAAAAAGGTTTTTATGAGATCTTAGACATTGCTTCTTATTTTACACAAGTTGTACTTTGATGAATATAGTATGATGATGGATCAAATTTTTCTCTAATCCTTCTCATGCTATCATCTCAGCAAAAATAAATTAAAAAAATGAAATCAAAAAGCTTTGATTAGAAAACTAGCTTGCTGGCTAATCAAAGTCAAAAAATCAAAAATAAAAAAACTTTGATTGGAAAACTAGCTTGTTGGCCAATCAAAGGAAAAAAAAAAATTAAAATAATCAAAAATCTTTGATTGGAAAACCAACTTACTGGCCAATCAAAGGCAAAAAAACTTTGATTGGAAAACCAACTTGTTGGCCAATCAAAGGAAAAAGGAGGTGGATATTCTTCAAAGGAAATCAACTGTTACCTGGTGGCTTTTTTCTCAACACTATTTGATCATGTTAACAATAGGATGACAAAGACAACTAGAGGTATGATCAAGTTATTTTGTTCTACTATTTTATTTTTAAGCTTTCTTGTAAGTTTTTTTATTACAGCTAGATCCAATTTTAAAGATTTCCAAGGAAGGCAAGATAAAATTCATCTCCCCTACTTATATGAAAAATATGTGCACCTCTTTGCAACCAAACTTTTTGAGTCTTATTTAAGGTAGCCATAAATAATCTTTGAGCGTTTTGATACTTTTCTGCTCAAATTCAGGGATATGGAACTCTTTTAGGAAATCATCCTTCAATGCTACATAATCCACACAAGTTTGATCAGGGTCAAACTTCCTATACCAGATGTGTGCACGTCCCTATAATGTAGTATAAAATTGAATTCCCTTGCACTCAACATCTATGATCCCTTTAGCTCACCATAATATTTCACACATATGCACTTGTTCAACAACATCCTCTATACCTCTATACTCAAGGAGACAAAGATACATCTCCATATATATATTTTGTGGTTGTTGTAGGCCTTGACCACCTGATCCAGAACCTCATGTGGTCCCTCTACCTCCAGAACCACTAGATCCACTAGAACTAGAACAACCTATACCTCTTGTTCCTCCAGCTGTAGCTGGAATAGGGCCTGTAGATGTACTCCCATGTTCTCTAACAAAGAGTACTATCTTGAACCCCCGCATCTGTGAGGTAGTTCCACTTCAAGAGGTGAATCCAAGATTATGCAAACTCACGTTATGTGTGGATGATGTGCCTGAAATAAACCTCTCAATAACATTGAATCCATAAGTCATGTCATTGATGTACTTACTCCTTGATTTACTCCTACTCTTTTGCTTCCCAAGTTAGCTTGTTGGTTACTTGTCATACTAGATATTGGAAAACCAAGCACAAGGGCTAGGTCACCAAGTGGATTAAGATGCACGCCCATGGCCCAGGTAGTCTTTGCTAGCGCACTTATATGTGAGGCCAAGGGGGATCTCTGTCATGTTTCCCAAGATGGGGGAGTTCCTGATGCTTTGGCTCCATGTCTTCTACATGAGCTTTAAATCCTTCATGAGACATCTCTCTCCTCAACGCCATACTTTTTGCAATGGAATGTTGCTTCTCTATCTCCCTCTCGCATGCCTCATTATACTTAAGCCACCTCTCCTCTCTTCCTCTTTGCCGCTAGGTCTACCATCTTTCACCAAACTTGTTCCTGCCCTTGCGCGTGGTGAAGTTTAGTTAGCCATTGGTTTACTCTCCAGGTTCAAAGTTACCATCAAGATCTTGATTTCTAGTGGAATGCCTTACGGATATGTTCCGCTTGATACCAAAAAAATGGAATATAGCTACCTTTGGGAAAGAATACATCAAAATTGAATATTCTATAATATAACTGTTTAGAACACCACAAAACTACGTATCCACAATGTGAGTCTAGATCAAATCAACATCATAAAGGGCATGAAATTATTCATGTGTCCATACAAGTGCGCGATACCTCCAATTCCATTGAGATGCATAAGCAGTAAGCCACTCATATAGTTCTATTGGAAAGATAGCAAAAACTCTCTCGTATAGGTTGTCATACATATTCTATTCTACCCAAATTCATGTGTTAAAATCAGATCCACCGTTGAACCACCATGCATATTATTCCTCCAGATCATGTATCCATTCCTCAATACTTGCTAGAGTTAACATGTATGTCTTCATCCTGAAACCATCCTAAAAAAATTGAAAAAGAGGTCCCAATAATGGAACCAATGATGCAGCCTAGAATTTACTAGATAACACCCTTGTCATGCTAACACATCACTCAGGCTAGACTGAGCACTCACCCGAAGAGGATAAAGGTACCAAGTCCTTATTTAGGGTGGTTATAGCAGGATGTTAGTGTTATGAAGGAAGAAACATACATGTCCATAAATAATCCACCATTCTACCATACATGCTACATTTAAATCTATGAAAGAACAAGCTTAAACAATAATCATGATTGAATCAATAACATGCACTACTCAATTACACATAGTAATGAAAATTATATTTAGCCAATAACTTTCATCTATTAATAAACACAGAAGCTTCTTACAATAATGTTAATCTATACCGATGCGCATGGATCTGTTATAGTAATTCCATCGATATATATCTATCACACACACATCCATATATATGTGTGTGTGTGTGTGTGTGTGTGTGTGTTTGTGTGTGTGTGTCTCTATGTGTATATATGTCTCTCTCTGTTCATGCCCCGCTACTATGTAATTCCCATCATATATATAGGGTGGGGACTTTCCCTTCACCACTCATCTATTCCGAAATAGGCCGCATGATATTAATAGCCACACACTGTTTACAGGAATAGCCACACATGCAAGTGTGCTATATATAGACTTCTTACAGTTAATCTGAAGTGAAAATCCTATTCCTAGCTTGTCTCCATGTAAAATGATTTGATCCAATCCTCCAAAGATAGACAATGTGTGGCGCGCATGTCTCTCCACTGTTGGTGTGTTACTGCACGCCATCTTCTAAAAATAGGTCGTCATACTCAAAATTGGCTACATCCAAAAAGATGAACTTACCCTCGATACGTGGGTTCTTGTTGTCCCTCCGCACCCTTGATCCTATATTTATCTCCCGCATGGAATTCTTGTGTGATATCTAACAAGTATTCTCCAATCAACACCTTATGTACTTTTTTTCTCTATTCTCACACACTCCTTGCTCCTATAATCCAATTCCAGCACCGAGTATATATTGCTCACTTATATCATGAATTTATGGTGAAATCCCACTTAATTTACTACTTGAATACTTCTTCTCATGTCCTCTCATGCACTAGAGAATGGGAAGAGGCATCCAGGGAAGAGACACAATCGAGTTATTTTAATTCCATGTCTGCTCATGGAATTATTTTATTTTTACATCCATTAGTTACAAAACCTTCGATGTCTCCAGATCGGGAGTTACACAACCATCATTCTATATAAGTGGTGGTTATGTAACTATTGATTGGTTATGCAATTATCTCTCTGCATAGAGGTGCGGTTCTATAACTTTACAAGATAAGCTCTACATTTTCTATTTTTTTCCTTCTCGTACTAGTTGATTTGATGAAATGGATTTATTTTCATATACCTATGGATCATACCTATTGATACCCTAAAAATAATAAGTACCTAAGGCATGGAGGGTGTTTTGCGTGCACAGTGGTGGGGTGCGAAGGTGCATGTGGAAGTTACCTCGGGAACAACATGAAGGTTTGTGCCCAAAAGAATAGGCACATGACTTAGTTACATTTTGGACCATGGTTAGAGTTACGATAAGGGACATGTGGAGATGTGACCAGATCTGATTGCAGATAAGGCTAAAACATAGAGACTTGTAACCTAAGGAAATCATATTCTAGGATATGGTTATCATGATGAGATTAAGAGCTGTAAAGTAGAGTTAGTTATGGTTTATCTGACACTTGCATGTTTAGGGTACTTGAGTATGGCGGGGTATGATGACATTTGGCATGTGGTTTTCTCTTGAATGATGAATGGGTGGTGAAGGGAAGATTCCCTCTAGTCTCTTGATATGTATTGATTTTCACGACAACAAAGAGAGAATGGATGTGTGCAAGGGAGTAGAGAGAGTTGGGAGTGAAATGCATAGGGATGTTGTTGTAACTTCTAGAGTAGAGTCATTTGTAGGATGAGAATTATGTTGATGTATCTAGTATGTGTTGTGGATCCTATCATATATTTGGCTCTTTGTAACAATTAAGGATTACTATAATGGTGTTGTTCTAAATATCAATTCTTAATGGATCTAAGTTTTTGTGTTCTTTATTATGTTCATGGTTCAGATCTGGTTCTTGTATGTTCTGTTTAATCTTCATAGTCATAATATGGATCATTTAAGCTCGATCTAGTTTCTTTATCTCTGTCATAAGATGTATGCATTTATGTTTGTACATTGTTATGCTATTCATGGTAATATTATTGATAAATATCACATAGATGACACGTGTGGCACTTCACATGCCTCGAGATAAGCTACTATTTTAGGCTGGGTGATATGTTGATGCACACAGGAATTAAAGGGTTAGGAAAAGTGACTACATCTTGGTTCTCATTCTTTGGAACCTATTTTTAAGTCATTGCAAAAATGGTGGATGTTGGGAGAATGCTTGACCTTAGACACCATGGATACTTAGCTTAAGAACATAGAGGATGAGTTTGCATAGAGATTCAACATTGGACCTGAGTTTGATGCACATACATGGGTAGATGAGCATCTGTATTATGAGCTCTATGAAACTTTATTTTTTGTTTTCCAATAGAACTGTATGAATGGTTATCAACTATGCATCGAGGAGGAGTTGGTACTATCGACCTCATGTGTGGACTAAAGAATATTATCAGTGTCTTTAGGATGTCGATCTGATCTGGAATCATGTTGTTAATCATTGGTGGACTGGTCTATTGACTAAATACACTTGGAGTGCGTGGTTTCTACGTATTCTCTCCTAGAGTTTGTTGAGTTCAATTTCTTGAGAGAACCGAGAGGATATTTCTTGTGTGATATATTGTTATCCATCAATATCCTAATTATCACTCTGAGTTTAGAATTCTTCCTATGGATAGCTAAACTCCCACTATGTGCAGGTCACAAAAGTGGGTGTGGCATGAAATGGAGGATCCTATGATAGAAGTGGAGAGAGAAGAGAATCAACTCAAGTATAATGAATCTTGGGAGAGGGAATTAGCAAGACAACATGAGATTGTAGGAACAATGGATGTTTGGAGGTAGACATTGTGGGAAGGATTTGAGGTTCACACGGAGGATGTAGAACACGAGAAATATTTTCTACCCCATCTTGGTAAACGCGAAGGATAACCCCTCGGCTTCGATGAGAACTCATCACATGGAGAAAGAAGATGGACCGTAGGAATGCATTTGAACCCTCCTAGTGATCAAGCCCTTGCACTTAGCTTCCCAGTCTTTGAGATAATTATTATTGCGTCCGGTTAGTGTTAATATTCGCAAGAAAGAAGCGTTAGATAGATATAATTTCACATTGAATTCATTTGTGGTTGTGTAAAAATTTACTATGTTTGGTGGTATCTTGTCAGGCACATCATTTGGACAAGGTGTGGGCTCATAGAATGTGGGTATCATGTCTTGAAGTAGTTCAACTTCATAGACTGTTGGAGCTTAGTTTACTACAATGTTGGAAATGCAAAGTAGCACTACTTCATGCCCTATACATGCTATAACGGGAGGATCCAAAGGATTTTGTGGATTTGGAGGGTCAAGAGTTAGTGGAATAAGTGGATATGGTGGTGGAGAAAACACAAGAGGGAATCAAGGTTCTAGATCTAGTGGGCAAGGACCACAACCCCATCAACATGTATTTTATGAGATGTATCTTCATTTTCCTAATTATAAAGGTGTTGAGGATGTTACGAGATCATTTATACAAGTTTGAATTACTATGTGTGCTAAGGAGATCAATACCCTAGAGTGAAAGGAAAGCCAATTTGCAACTACGTTATAGGGACAAGCACATAGCTAGTACTAAAAGTATGACCCACATCAGATGGTAGTGGATTATATGGTGTTGTGTGATGCCTTCTTGGTAGAATTTCATATTCCTAAGTTTGAGCAAAAGAGCATCAGCGCACTCAAGGAGATTCAACAGGTATGGCAGAAAGTGTGCGAGAGTATGATGCACATTTTAAGACTCTCTTGTCAAAGTTATCTTATGATATCCATCCCTCTCAGCATGCTCAATGGTTCATCGGAGGATTGATAACACCTTTCAGATGAGAACTTTCACATAAGAATTTCACGAGATCCACGTGAAGCCTTGGAGGTTGCTTTGTGTGTTGATTCTATGGAGAGCATTGATACTGGAGTAAGTCCCTTTTTGGAGGCACAAATTGCTTCCATGGAAAAGTAACTTGAGAAATTATCTCAAATTTAGCACATGAGACTCACAGTAGGCATTGGTGTATAGATTGTGAATCAGAAGGATAAACCAAGGATAGTTTCCCTCAAAATTTAGTGTGTGCCATGTCATTAGAGTGTGAAATTGGTCATGGGGATCATGATCTAAGTAGATTCACTTTGCTAAAATGCATGCTCCATAAGAATGTGTTATCTTTGTTGTAATATTTTTACATTTAATACTCATGACATGAAGGAATTCCGGTTGATAGACTAGATTCATGATGCAATTGATACTGGTGTGTGCTAAGCCAACATTGTGAATAGTTCCAAAAATGAGGGCATCAGTATGAAGGGCATGAAGATGGAAGAGGAAGGGGAAGAAGATTTCGAGGAGGATTTAGAGGCTATGGTGGTTGCAGCGGAGGAAGGAGTGAATTCCCTCATAGAACTTGTTTCAATTGTGGCTCTATGGATTACTATAAGCACGAGTACACTGGATTTACTCCAATTCTCATGGTGCGAAAAGAAACATAAGTGTGAGGAGTTCACGACTTCTATGATCACATGATCTGGAATCGGAAGAAGGATAAGGGCATGGGAATGGTTAGTGTGAAGCACATTGAACCTCTATTCATGCCCATGATATTGTCTAACCCTTAGTTGGAGCCTATATTTTTAACTACACATGCGTGTGGAAAGAAACATAAGTATGAGGATTTCCCTAACTTGTATGATCACATGATCCAGAATCATAAGAAGGAAAAGGGCATGGGAATGGTTAGTTTGAAGCACATTGAACCTCTGTTCATGCCTATGGTAGCATCTAACCCTGAGTTGGAGCATGTATTAGTAACTACATTCGTTAAAGCTACACGTGCTAGAGAAATACCAAAGTAGAGGCCTCTCATTATAAGAGAATAAGTGTTGCATGGAAATTTTCTGATCGAATTATCGGAAGGAGGTTTACCAGGATACTATGGAGGTAATTAGGAGCTTGCAAGGAGAGATCCAATGCTTGAAAGAGTATTTGTGGAAGTTGGAAAAGGAGAAGAATACTGAAATCCCTCAAAAGGATTTGGATGATGTCAAAGAGGTATGTGAGATGATGTGCCATGAGAATATCATTCCCCTGTTAGGATAATGGTTGAGAGGAAAGGTACCACACACTAGATGTGAGTGCAAGAGGCAAATCTTGTATGCTAATTTTCCCCTCATAGTATTGATTATGACAAGGAGATCATGTTGAATGTGGTAGTTTATGGATGGATTTTGAGAAACATACTAATTGACATATGTACAAGAGGTTAATGTTCTTACTTTGGATGTGTGGAACCAGATGGGCGACCACCATTGCAGCCATCTTCAAATGTGTTATACATGGAAAATAGAACTAAAGATACGCCCATCAGAGTCTTGAAGGATGCTTCCATAACCATTCAAGGGGCCAAGTTCATGGGAATTTTGAAGTCTTAGCACTTGTTGAGGAAGATAGTTTTCCAGCCTTACTTGGATGCCCTTGGTGTTATGTGAATAATGTTGATTTTCTCTCCAACAAGGGATACATCAACTTTGAGAATAATAAGGAGAACATAGTTATTCCATTAACATATGGGATTTATGCACCTTATGTCAAGACTTTGGGAGAAGAAGACATAAATAGAATATATGTGTGCACCATCAGAGACCCAAATGTTATTGAGCCATCAAGAGAAGGAGTCATTCAGTGGGATAATGCTCGAGCCATGAGTGATATGACTAGTATTGCAAGTGATAATTGGGAACATAGGACTTATGAGTTAGCTGGAAGAGAATTAAAAGGCACCGTGACTTGTGTTTTTAAGGCGTGTTTAGTTCAACATCTAGGAGGAATACGATTACCAATTTACATGGGATAAGGTAACTTTGATGTATTCTTATGTGCTATAGAATTCCAGAGACCTATGAAGTAGAACAAAGGAATATGCTTATTTATACCCTACATGGGACAATAACGCGTTAGTGGATGACTCATCAGGATAATCTTATAGAGTGGTGTAAGGTAAAAATTGTGTTCTCTATTAGATTTCTCGAACCAATGCACCTTCAAAGATATGTGACTATCATGGGAAGGAATCAACCTTGTACCATGTTCAAGAATGTGAGAAATCCTAGATGGAAGGCCCGGAAGATTTACCCCCTTCACTTTGGGTGCATAAGTTCTATTCTAATTTTTAGGGTTGTGCACACCTGTGTATGTCCAATAAGAGTTACGTCATCAAATAGGAAATTGGCAGGAGTTGATAGTAGGTATTATTCATACTTTTAAGTATCTATCTTTTAAACCATCCATGAATGATGCTTTATAGGTATTCAAGCACACTACTTTGGGAGATAGTTCGAAAGCTGAGGACCTCATCCGATATTTTCTAGGGATCCTTATTCGGAGGTGCAATTTGTGAAGGAGAATAAATAGATGAAATATAGTTTGAGTGTGTCTGCGCTTGAAAAGAGAAATGAAAAATGGTGTACCTAATAGAAGATAAAGAAATAGAGAACCATGATGTTGATCACACAAATGAGAAGGTGCGTGCCTACCATGATCCATTGAAGATAAAGAAGGTCAACATTCGCACAAAAGAAAAACTAAAATAAGTAATCATTGGTGATTACTAGATATACCAAGAGGTCTCAAAGATAATTGAGTTGTTGCATGACTTCCAAGATTTGTTCCCACGTGGATACCATGAATTGAAGGATTTCATCACTCATTGGGAGAGATGTGGATTAAGTTAAAGGAAGGTGCACACCCGATTAGGAAAATGCCTTATAAGATGAATCCTAATCTGTATGTGAAAGTGAAAGAAGAGATTGACAAAATGTTGGAATCTAGGATCATTGAAGCCATTGAAGAATTTGAATGGGTTATCCCAATGGTGATTAGTATCAATAAAGATGGAAGGATATAGATCTATGTAGACTACAGATACTTGAATGCTGCATGTGTGATAGATCCTTTTCCAATGCCTTTTACTGAGGAAATCTTGGAAGGTGTAGCAGGGTATGAGATCTACTCTTTTACAGATGGATTCTTAGGGTATCACTAGGTAAGGATTGCAAAATAAGACCAGAGAAGACTAATTTCACCACTAAATGGGGAATTTTTTTCTTATACGGTTATGCCATTTGGGCTTAAGAATGTGCCTACTGTATTTTCATGCATTGTGGTACAAGCATTCCAAGAATTTATTCATAAGTTTCTATAAGTCTACCTGGATGATTGGACAGTGTATGGATTAGTAAAATATCATTACAAAAACTTGAGATTGATGTTTGAAATATGCGGAAGTTAAGTATCTCTCTAAATATTAAGAAATGTGTCTTTTCTACTCCTTTTGGCACATTACTAGGTCATATTATTTGTAAGGAAGGCTTATTGGTGGACCCTGCCAAAGTTGTTATTTTGGGTTTGGAGGAGCCTACCAATCAAAGCATAGTTCACAGATTTCAGGGCATATGGGTTACTATAGAAAATTCATCAAAGGTTATGTCAGGATCATCACACCCTTGGAATAACTATTGAGGCACAAAAGTAATATTTCATTGGGATGAGATACAACAAGTGGATTTTTATACATTGAAGGAGAAGCTTACTAATGCACCCATTTTACATTGTCCCTCTTAGGAAAATCTATTTCACTTACATGTGAATGTATTAGGGATGAACATTGGAGAAGTCATAGCACATCCTGGAGAAGGGATTGTTGATCACCCTTTTTGTTTTTCAAGGAGGAAGATAACTCTAGCTTAGCAAATTTACACAACAACGGAGTGTGAAGCGTTGTCTATGATTTATGCACTGCATATGTTTAAGCTATACATGTTGGATACTCCTTTTATCTTTTACATAGATCATATGACACTTAAGTATTTGGTAAACAAGCCTATTTTGCAAGGAACATATGCCGGTGGATCTTGTTATTTCAAGAATTTGACTTTTCAGTCATAGTAAAACCAGGAAAGTGCAATTAAAGACCTGGCCATCTTTCAAGAATTGATTCAAGTGAAGATTTGTAGAGCATAGAATACATGATGTCAGGTTCATTGTTGTTTAGACTAAAACACACACCCAATGATTTAGAGGATATTATCATCTTCTTATGAATAGGTGTGGTGCCTGATGGACTGAAGAGTATAGAAAGGAAACAAATTTCCATTCACGTCATGCCTTATATGTTGATTGGTGGAGATCTATACAAACTTGGATGTGATCATATTTTTCATTGATGTGTACTAGAGCATGATCACATGGGTATTATGAAGGAAGCTCTTGGAGGGATTGTTGTTAGACACTATGTAGGGCGATCCACCGTGCACAAGATTATGATGGTTGGTTTGTGGTGGGAGACATTGTACAAGGATTTCCAAGAATATGTTAGGGGTGTGATCATTTCCAGCACCTTGGGAAGCCTAGAAATAGAGATGAAATGTCATTGAGGCCTATAGAAAGTGTGAAACCCTTTTAAAAATGGGAAATTGACTTTGTGGGCCCTATTTCCCCCCGGTGGGAAGGATAGGGTTGCGCTACATCATTACTTATACAAACTATCTTACATGGTGGGTGGAAGCAGCACCTACAAAGGATTGCACTGTAGCTACTGCAACAAGGTTCCTTTGGGAGAATATCATAAGCAAGTATGGATGTCCATTGAGTTTAACAAGTGATAGGGGTAATCATTTCTTGGATGAGACTATTATGGAAAAATTTATGGTAGCCCATCATAAGACTACACCCTATCACCCACAAGATAATGGAACTATTGAAGCTTTCAACAAGATTTTGAGCCACACATTGACAAATATCTATGATGTTGGAAGGAAGGATTGGGATGATAAAGTATTTTTGTTCTTTGGTCTTATAGAACAACCTACAAGAGACTAAATAAAGCAACACCCTTTCAGTTGGTGTTTGGCACCGAGGTTGTTTTACCGGTTGAATTTATGTTACCATCCCTATGTATTGTGCACACAACAAGATTGGCTAATGAGAAATAAGTTAAAGAGCACATATAAAAAATGATGCAATTGGGTGAGAGGTGCGCCATAGCCCGATGGAGTCAAAAGAAATAAAAAGAAAGACATAAGGTCGACATGATCATAACATTTAAAATTAGAAGTGGAGGTTGGAAAGATAGTTCTTCTATATGATGAAAAGTTTTTGCTCCACCTTGGGAAGTTCCAAGTGCATTGGTTGGGACCATATGTCATGACCTATATACTTGACTCAAGCATTTTCCAGTTAGAAGATTTGGATGGCATACAATTTCCAAGTTTTTTTAATGGGAGTAGTTTGAATCCCTACTATAAATAAGTCTTCTTGGTGTTTGTAATAAGGTATTTTTTCCATTTAGCTTAGGATTCCCTTGAATTTAATTTCCTTTATTTTTGTAACTCCCACTAAAACTAACCCACTTGAAACCCAAGAAATAACCTACGATTAGTTAGGAAAATTATGGAATAATTTTTTTTGAATTAAAAGAGTCTACAACAAGGTTACAAGGTAAAAACTATAACTAAAAAGTTCCAGAAAAATTCTAATCCTTTAGAATATAATTTTCTTACATTAACAATTATTAGAGGTCATAAGGTCCAAAAATTTAAGGTTAGAAGTTTCAATAAGGTTCAGAGCGTAAAACCTCACCATACCCACTCTCTAACAGGCTTAAAGTTTCAACTTGATTTTTCTAAAAATTAAAATATTTTAAAATTTCCTAAATTACTCCCATTGGATAGGAAATTTCCTCACCTTTCCAGTGATATAAAGAAGTCCTAACTCCTCATATTTCTCAAGTTATGGGTTGGCGGGCCTTGGGGTGAAAATTTTCCCCAAGAGTAGGCTTGTGGGCCCAGGGGTGAAAATTTTCCCAAAGGGCAGGTTGGCGGACTGTAGGGAGACTTTTGGATCATTTCCCACATGGGGAGAAAAACTAACTTTTCACTCATGCACCCACGGGTCCACAAGTCCACAAGGGACACATGGCACTTCTCAAACTAGCGCGGGGAGAGTGGGGTGGTAGGAGACATTTGGGAAAGTTTCCCACGTGGGGCGAAAAGCCAACATGGTGCCCATAAGTTTTCAAGCTACAAGGGATAGATGGAATAGTGTAATCTAATGCAGGGAAATTAGGGCGGTAGGGAGAAAATTCACTTAATGCCCCGAAGGGCTAAGAGGATAACAAGGACCCGTGCCTCCACCGACACCTCGCGATGCCACGTGGCAGCTTTGGATTGGCTACGGGCCAGCGGGATGGTAGGGAAAACATGGAAAATTTTCCCAAAATTTTCTGAAACACAAAAATTTAAAAGGTACTCACTACACTACGACGCCTCGTAATGCCACGTGGCATCACACGATTGGTTGCGGTAGCCGGGGGGAAAATTTGGAAATATTTCCGGGAGCGCTAAGTAAAAAGGAAATCCATCCCACTACTGAAACCTCATGGTGCCACATGGCAGCCTCTAATTGGATGTGGGCTGGTGGGAAAAATTTAGAAAATTTTCCTAAAATTTTCCCAAGCTCTAAGGGAAAAATTTGGGCCCGCGGGCCCGCCAAGGAAATTTTTCCCAATTTTTTTTTGACGCTAAGTAAAGGAAAAATTTATAGGGCCATAAATTTTGATAGAGATCTTAGATTTGGGAAAACAAGGACTTTATGGAAATCTCTCGACGTCCTCTTTGCACAGAGATCATTAATTTTTATTTTGATAAATTTTAAGGGGTCAATTTTAAGAAAACGACTGTAGGCTTTTACAGTGCAAACTGGTAAATTTTAACTTGTGAGATTTATTCAATTTGATCTTCTTCCTCTCTCAACATGTCAAATAGACATGGAGATTTTTTTATTAGGAGGAATTAGGATAATTTTGTGAGGTAGATCTATTTGATTGAATTCCAATTCGAAATTTACCATTTTGACAACAAAACAACTATGAAAACTTTGAACTCGGTTTTGCCAGGTTTTGAAGTATTTCCTTTAAGTGTTTTTGTCTAATTGGATTCTTTTAGGGCCTACTACTTCAATTTAATCATTTAATTTTTATTTTATTGTTGCAGGTTTGAACTGTGCATTTTTTTGTTTTGATAATTGCTAGTTTGAAATTACAAAAAATAGGGATCAAATTTTAATGGTTCTATTTGCCACTTTCTTCTTCCAAGTATTTAGAATACATTCCAATTCCAATCTAACACATTATTTGATTTAATCAAACCATTCGAAAGCCAAAATACAATTCTGATTTCCAGTCTTAACATTTTTCAAGGAGAACAGAGCATTATATTTTTCCTCACATGCATTTCTTCTTTTCAACAGAGATTTCAAACACAATAGATGATCAATTTCAATACAACAATACATATTGAAAAAGGTAATGCAATCCTTCATTGATTCCAAAATGCAACATTACAAACTTTCTTATTTTATTCCGTACAAAACATATATTATATATAGGATAAAATAATACATTTTCTTCTCACGTGTTTCACTTTATCTCTTTTTAAACGGGGATTTCGTAGTGTATGCTAACAAATATTTCTAATGGAATAACATAATATGGACAAGACAAACCACTTCCATTAATCCAAATGAACTCTTACAACTTCCTTTCCATTTGATTACAAAATACAGTATACAAATAGTATCATTCTTTCACATTCTTTCCAAGCAGAATACGAGGTACAAAACTTTTACATTTCAAATATCACTAGCAAATGAGTACAACATATTTCCATTACAAAAATTTACAATTTCATCCACTTCAAGTGGGAAGGGTTATAATGAGGTTTCATTTCACAAGGGACTGTCAAACTATCTTTTCTCAACTCTAGAATAGCAACATGCATTCTTCTCATTCTTCCAATTTGATCACAACAGAGGTAGGGGAAAGGCAACGCTCTCACCAAAACAAGACATCAAATGACAAGGAGAATCCATCCTTCTTCATTGGCCCTCGAGCCCCAACCACAAAGCAATAAAAATGTAATCCAACTCATGGAAACAACGGGTTTCACTAACCTACAAGCAGTATTTTCACTCGAAACATAGTCCCAAACAGAATGTAGTTTATAACTACATTAAAACATGAAAACAATATAAAGGCTTCATCAATCAAGCCAAAGGAGCAAGAAATTATGGAGGATGTTTCTTATGCCTCCCAAAAGGGAAATTCGTATCACCACCGAGTTACAAATCGCTAAAAATAGTATATCAAAAATCCTGACATTCCTTATGCCTCCACCAAGTACCCTTATTCCTCACATTCCCTTATGCCTCCCCAACCTCTTATGGCACCCCATAACGAGTAAAGAAATGCAAGTTGTTTCTTTGTAATGTGGAACCCAAATCCCAACTCCCTCCACCCTTATACCTCCCTAAAACAAACTTGTGCCTCCCAAAATATATACCCCATAGTCTTTTCTGTGTACCATTCCTAATCCTTCTACCCAAGAGCCCACAAACATGCCAAAACATTCACACATTAACATATATAAAGAGAGCATTTCAAGAGCCAAGCTCTTACCTCTCCATGATGGAGTTATTCCAAGTTCCAAAACAACAAGCTTTATCCCAATGCAAGCAATCCAAAATAGCCAAGCACAAGTATGCAACAATCTTCCAAAAACTCCTTCAAGCAAGAAAAATTCACCCAAAAATGAAGTCTCTAAAGTGAAGCAACCCAAAACAAGGCAAGCAATTCAAATTTTATAGAAGAGGGAAGAGAAGAGGATGAGGTGGATCCATGTAGGATGCCACATCACACATCCTCACCCCAACCCCCAAAATTCAACTTCATTCTCCAATGCATAATAAATAAGTGGGTGAATAATATGACAGTTCACTTACACACTCAAACAAGCCCATACCCCATAAGGACTAAAATTAAATTAAGTAAGAAAAGTGCAATTAAAACATTCAAATTGACTTGTAAAATTTCATAAAAAGGTATAAATTTAACCCTCCAACCATAGACAATGCTGGTATGTAAGTTTAAGAGGTATGGGACAAGTTCAACTTGTCCCACAAGCCTCTAAATTTAGCCTCCAAGGAAAATTCAAATTTCCAAGAAGGTGGAGTGTCTAAAACTCAAAATTTAACTTACACATCACTTACAAGGTCACTTACACGTTACTTACACATTCTTACAACACTTTAAAACATGGCCAACAACTCTATTAATTACATTCTTATGACATCTTTTGATTAATTAACTAAACAATATAATTACTCACAATATTAACACTACATTAAATAAATAATGAAAGGGTAAGTTCACCACATAAAACACATGAAAAATTTAAACAAAGGGACCAAATAAAATAAAAACATAAAATCCCTTGGTCACATTTAAAGGTGATTCCCCCCATGGGAATCCCTAACAAAAATACAAACACACACAACAAAAACTAGTTGCCATGGTGACCTTGTTGAATTCATCTAGAATTCCAATGTGGTTGGTCTCCAATCCCCGATGTTTGTTGTGATATTTTAACCTGCAAAACACAAATACCTCCTTCAGCCTCGTGGCCATATCAGAACATCCAAATGAATATAAATATAATTTCAAGATCATCAATATATATGTGAATCACAACAATTATCACGACAATCATCAATTTTAATCCAATTTTCATTTTCTAGGTCTAATCAAAATATCCAATTATTACAAGTCCAAACAACATCCATCATATAACCATGTCCAATAGTATATCATCATCAACATATAAAATGTCTCTAATAATCATCATGCATCATAACTGAATCAAGTCAACAATAATCCATGATCTAACATTTAACATCATACTATAATAAATTCCATAATCATGTCCATAATATAATCAGCAGTATCATGATTAGTATCAAACAGTGTCAAAGGGAAGTGGGAACTACATCCCCCTCCCCTTAGACTTGACTTCCTCCTGGAAGTCACTGGAACAAATGTGGAAATTGAACTCGTAGCAAAGTAGCATCCTCCCATGTAGCTATAGTCTCATCATATCTGTCCCACTATACCCAAACTTGGTCAACCTCTCTGCCTTGAAGGCCTAGGGTCCTATGATCTAGGATGTGAACGGGCTCCACCATCACCTACCCCTGATTTTGCACCTACAATGATGTCTAATATAACACATGAGAAGGATCTACAACATATATCCTAAGAACTGAAACATGAAACACATCATGTATGCGAGACAAGCTGGGTGGCAATGCTAGATGGTAGGCCAAAGGGTCGATACACTCCAAGATCTCAAAAGGACCCATGAATCTAGGAGCTAACTTAGAACCTTTTCCATAACAGATAGGGATCTTATGTGGCCTAACATGAAGGAACACCTTCATGCCCACATCAAAACTATGGTCGGTCCTATGCTGATCTGCATACTTCTTTTGCCTATCCTATGCCTCCTGTAGTCTCTGTCTAATCAAAACCACCTACTGCTCCATGTCCTGCAACAAAGCTAGTCTAAGAGAAACCCTGTCCTCTAACTTGTCCCAGCTAAGAGGTTTCCTACACTCTCTACCATATAAATCCTAAAAAGGATCCATGCCTATAAAACTCTAAAAACTATTATTGTAGGAAAACTCCACTAAGTATAGGTACTCCTCCCATCTAGACTGCTAATCCATCACATACATCCTGAGCATGTCCTCTAAAATTTGATTCACCTACTCAATTTTTCCATATGTCTCAAGGTGATATGTTGTGCTGAAGTATATCTTTGTCCCGAGGGCATGTTGTATGGTAGTCAAAAAATGGGAAGTGTACAAAGGATCGTGGTCACTAATGATCTTCTACAGAATATCGTGCAACTTGACAATCTCATCCAAGTATACCCATGCCACTGCACTAGTTATATAAGTAGTCTTCATTGGAGAAAATTTAGCCACTTTTGTCAATTTATCAACCGTGACCATGATGGCGTCATGGTGATATCTCGACATCGGTAGCCCAAAAATGAAGTCCATGGAAATGGTGTCCCACTTCCACTCCAGTATAACATGAGGAAAGAGAAGGCCAGCTGGATGCTGATGCTCGACCTTCACTTTATGGAACTCTAAAGATCATGAAACAAATTGGGCCACATCTCTATGAAGTCCTCTCCAATGATACAACTGTCTCAAGGTGGTGTGCATCTTCTTCACCCCGGGATGGGCTGAATAGGGTGCATGATGTGCCTCTACCAAGATGTCTTGCCTCAAGCCTCCATATTTGGGAAAATAAATCCAACCTCTGTGCTTGAGAAGACCATCTATCTCTAAGAAAAAACCATCAAACTTCCCTTCGAGGGGTCTCTAAGACTCGATCTCTGCTCGAACTACAATGTAGAAGTTGTCAAGAGGAAGTTGTTGAAGAATCCTACTCCACAAATATGTGCTCACTGAGGTGGCCATAGCCACATGTATCTGTCTGCTAAGAGCATCTACCACCACATTCTCCTTCCCCTTCACATTCTTGATCTCCATATCATAATCACAAAGCAACTCCATCCAACGCCGCTAACGAGTGTTGAGATTGGGCTACATGAAGAGGTGACGAAGACTCAGGTGATCTATCCTAAGTGTGAATCTCTGACCAAGCAGAAAATGTCTCCATTGAACCAAAGTGTGCACAACTATTACAAGTTCAAGATCATGATTTGGGTAATTAAGCTCGTAATATTTGAGTTTGAGAGACTCAAAATCCACTACTCTACCCTCCTGCATCAACACACCTCCAAGCCCTACTAAAGAAGCATCCATGCAAAAGAAAAATTCCCCTATGGATATGACACTACAAGAATAGGCACTGTAGTGAGGCACTCCTTCAGTGTACTAAAGGCCTACTCACACTTGTCTGACCAAATAAACTTCTTCCCTTTCCTCTGAAGGGAAGTGATGGGGTTTGCAATCCGAGAGATGTCCTAAAAAAATGTCCGGTAGTACCCTACTAATCCCATAAAGTTGCGCACCTTAGTCACTATAGTGGGTGTTGGCCAATCCATAATAGCTTTAATCTTGGAAGGATCGACAATGGTACCTTCCACAGAAATGATATGACCCAAATACTACACCTCCATCTAAAAGAATGCACACTTCTCCAGTTCCTGTAAAGTTGTTGCTCGTGAAGACACTGAAGGACCTGGTGAAGGTGCCTCTCATGCTCCTCACGCATACGTGAGTAAATAAAAATGTCATCAAGGAAGATGAGCACGAAGTGATCTAAGAAGGTCCTGAATACCCCATTCATCAAAGTCATAAACACTACGGGGCATTAGTCAAACCAAAAGGCACCAATGTGACCTCACAAAGTGGCCATATCTCGTATGAAAGGTGATCTTATGAATTTCCACCTCTTAAATCCTCGGTGATGATAACCTAACTTAAGATCAATCTTAGAGAAAATTGTGGCTCCTTCATTTGATCAAAGAAATCATCAATGTGCGAAGGGGATAACAATTCTTAATCGTTACCTTGTTCAACTGGTGGTAATCAATATACAACCACAAGGATTCATCCTTCTTCTTCAAAAAAATCACCAGTGCACCCCAAGGGGATAGACTAGGATGGATAAGGCCTTTCTCCAAAAGGACCTCAAGTTGCAACTTGAGCTCACGAGCTCTGGTGTTGTCATCTAATAAGGTGCTCGTGAGATAGGATCTACTCCTAGAATTAGGTCTATATGAACCAATATCACATGGGGGTGGTATCCCTAGTAGCTCCTCTGAAAGACATCAACAAGCTCTCTCAAAATGGGGTGATCATCAAGTGATGGTCCACTAGACCCATCCTCCGATCATCACCGATTATAACAACATACATCTGACAACCCCATCGCACACACCACTTAAGCTACATAATAGAGATAGTACGAATAGAAACGGGTCTCTTGACCCCAAAATCACCGAATCAACACCCAAATCATCTACATAAGATATAATCTTGTAGTAATAATCCACTCGGCCTTGTATGCGAGACAACCAATCCATACCCAAGATGACTCCATAAGAGCCCAAAGGAAGGATACAAAGATCGAGGTAGTGGTGAAAGGTCCCATATCCACAACACACTCCTTAACTAAGGAGTCTCACCGAGATATTTACTCTGACCATCTCAACATCCCAACTATGACCCTTCCTAACTCGCCACTAGCCACGCATCGCTCTACTTAAGATGGTGCAATGAAAGAATCGGAAGAACTAGAATCAAACAAGATGGAGGTGGGAATACCACCAAT
The DNA here is from genome assembly GCA_018340775.1 of Taxus wallichiana var. yunnanensis. Classification (NCBI taxonomy): domain Eukaryota; kingdom Viridiplantae; phylum Streptophyta; class Pinopsida; order Cupressales; family Taxaceae; genus Taxus; species Taxus wallichiana. The sequence continues at coordinate 99,800,583 of CM031244.1, read as the reverse complement.
GTTACTTGCGATCTCAATAACTATACTCGATTCTCTTCTTGGTGGTTCTCAAGCTGCTGCATACATCCTATGACTGTGCCCCATATCACCAACAATAGGCTCTGAGATCTATGTCTTACCCTTGTTATTAGGGTTATGTGGGAAATATCTCCAAAAATGTCCAGTAACACCACAACCAAAACAACCGCTTGATCCTCTCCCATGTGTAGCAAGTCCATTCGATGTCTGGAAGTCGTGGGGTGGATCACGATGATCCGCCGTGGTCTGCTGAGGTATCTGCTGGTGAGATCCTACTGAGTGAGCTCTCTGGGCACCATGTTCTGATGGGACCCCTAGGAGGAGGCCCCATAATCTAACCTCTCTGTGCATCAAACCTCTGTGGAGGTTTATAAGGTGGTCGGGTTTTTTGTGCTACCGTTGTTGGGGTCTAAAGATGACCATCTTGAACCCTGTCCACCACAAGGAAGAGGTACTGACCCCCTTGATCTGTTGTCCTACATCTTCAGTATGCAGCTCTAGACTCGGTCTCTAGCCTGCTAGGTCTTTCCCTGAGTCTCCTTTTCTATATAGGCCTTCTCGATGGCCTCAGCTAATGTCTATGGAAAATGGATCCACACTGCACCTCCAATGTCTAGATTTAGGCCCCGGATGAACTGTGGATCCACACCTACTCATCCTGTATGTAATCAACATACTGGAGTAGATCCGAAATATACTCTCATACTCAGCCACTGTAAGAGATACCTGTCGGAGGTCATAGAACTCATCTATCCACTATTGTATGAACCTCCGTGACAAATATCTTACGTGGAAATGCTCCTCAAATAGATCCCGAGTAACTATATCGGAATAAATATGGAGCTTACTGCTCTTACATCCACCACTAGACACTAGTTCCATCCCTCGGAATAAACATTTTTCTAGAGCAAGGAAAGAGCTTGAAGCATCCACTCAAGCTCACCAACCAAGCCTCTTCCTAAAATCCACCTATGTCACTAGAATAATGTGGTGGTTAAAGCTTTAGGATCTCCATGATGTGATCTATAGTTGTGGTCTAACAGCCCTCTAGGCCTCTCTGCATGCTCATCTATAAGCCTAAGACTCGAGACCTCTCTCTATGTCTTGAAACTCAGTCACCATGTCCCCTCTATGGTGACTCTACCCTGGCTGACTCTACATGGGAGTTCTCTTCTCTATGCTCCTTGCTAGGTTGAGGAGATAAATGACCCTCAATGGAAGGGCTCTATCATGTCCGGCTGCATGTCCTCCTACCGATCCTTTGCGTAGAGCAACATTAACATCCTAAAAGGTCTATAAAATCAGGGGTAGGATGGATGCTACAACATGATCTGGTGGTGATAAGTTGGGGTCTATGTGAAAACCCCCCTCATCCCGTCTGTACCTCCTGCACAGACCAAGGCGAGAGTTAGTTCACCTATCTAAGTTTTATTCAGTTTCCATGTTTACTAAAATATGCAATTTCTAAACTAAGTTTTTTTCTAGATTTAAAAGTGTGCTAGGTTAAAGGTTAATGTCTTAAGTTTTCTAGTGTGCCCAATGGCCCAAGATTTTGAACCACTTCTCTGATACCAAGTGTAACACCCGCTAAAAACGACCCACTTGAGACCCAAGAAACAACCTAGGATTAGTTAGGAAAATTATGGAATAATTTTTTTGAATTAAAAGAGTTTACAACAGTTTACAAAGGAAACAAATTGTCACTAACAAGTTCCGAACAATTTTAATCCTTTAGAATATAATTTTCTTAGATTAACAATTATTATAGGTCATAAGGTTCAAAAATTTAGGGTTAGACGTTATAATAAGGTTAAGAGAATAAAACCTCACCATACCCACTCTCTAACAGCTTAAAGTTTCAACTTGATTTTCTCACACTTAATTCCTTTGAAAATTTCCTAAATTACTCCTATTGGATAGGAAATTTCCTCAACTTTCCATTGATATAAAGAAGGCGTCATAACTCCTCATATTTCTCAAGTTATGGGCAGGCGGGCCTTGGGGTGAAAATTTTCCCCAAGAGTAGGCCTGCGGGCCCAGGGGTGAAAATTTTCCCAAAGGGCGGGTTGGCGGGCCACGGGAGACTTTTGGATCATTTCCCATGTGGGGAGAAAAACTAACTTTTCACCTATGCACCCATGGGTCTGCAAGTCCACAAGGGACACGTGGCGCTTCTCAAACCAATGACGGGGAGAGTGGGGCGGTGGGAGATGTTTGGGAAAGTTTCCCGCATGGGGTGAAAAACCAACATGGCGCCCGCAAGTTTGCAAGTCGTAAGGGACACGTGGCATCACCTAATACAACATGGGGAAAGTAGGGTGGTGGGGATAAAATTCACTTAACACCCCGAAGGGCTAAGAGGATAACAAAGACCCGTGCCTCTACCGACACCTTGCGATGCCACGTGGCGCTCCAAATTGGCTACGGGCTAACGAGATGACAGGGAAAACATGGAAAATTTTCCCAAAATTTTTTGAAGCACAAAAAGGCAAAAGGGACTCACTCCACTGCCGACGCCTCATGATGCCACATGGCATCACCTGATTGTTGCGGGCCGGCGAGAAAATTTGGAAATTTTTCCCAAAATTTTCTAGGAGTGCTAAGTTAAAAGGAGATCCATCCCACCACTGACACCTCATGGTGCCATGTGGTAGCCTCTGATTAGCTATGGGCTGGTAGGGCGGTGGGGAAAATTTGGAAAAAAAATTGAAAATTTTTCCTAAGCTCTAAGGAAAAAAATTCGGGCCAAGAGGCCCACCAGAAAAGTTTTCCCATTTTTTTTTCGACGCGAAGTGAAGGAAAAACTTCAAAGGGCCATAAATTCTAATAGAGAGATCAGTTTTGGGAAAACAGGGACTTTCTAGAAATATCTTGAAGTCCTCTTTGCACAGAGATATTTAATTTTTGATTTTGATAAAGTTTAAGGGGTCAATTTTAAGAAAATGGCCTGCAGAGCTTTTATAGTGCGAACTGGTAAATTTTAACTTGTGAGATTTATTCAATTTGATATTCTTCCTCTCTCAACATGTCAAATAGACATGGAGAGTTTTTATTATGAGGAATTAGGATAAGTTTGTGAGGTATATCTATTTGATTGAATTCTAATTCAAAATTTACCATTTTGACAGCAAAACGACTGTGAAAACTTTGAACTCGGTTTTACCAGGTTTTAAAGTATTTCCTTTAAGTGTTTTTTTCTAATTGGATTCGTTTAGGGCCTACTACTTCAATTTAATCATTTAATTTTTTATTTTATTGTAATAGGTTCGAACTATGCATTTTTTGTTTTGATAATTACCAGTTTGAAATTACAAAAATAGGGATCAAATTTTAATGGTTCTATTTGCCACTTTCTTCTTCCAAGTATTTAGAATACATTCCAATTCCAATATAACACATTTTTGATTTAATCAAACCATTTGAAAGCCAAAATACAATTCTGATTTCCAGTCTTAACATTTTTCAAGGAGAATAGAGCATTATATTTTTCCTCGGATGTATGTCTTCTTTTCAATAGAGATTTCAAACACAATAGATGATCAATTTCAATACAACAATACAGATTGAAAAAGGTAATGCAATCCTTTATTGATTCCAAAATGCAACATTATAACCTTTCTTCTTTTATTCCTTCCAAAACAAATATTATATACATGATAGAATAATTCTTCTCACGTGTTTCACTTTACAAATTTTCAAACAGGATTTCATAGTGTATGCTAACACAAATTTCCAATGGAATAACATCATATGGAAAAGACAAACCACTTCCATTAATCCAAATGAACTCTTACAACTTCCTTTCCATTTGATTACAAAATACAGTATACAAATAGTATCATTCTTTCACATTCTTTCCAAACAAAATACAGAGTAAAATTATTTTACATTTCAAATTTCACTTGCAAATCAAGTACAACATCTTTCCATTATAAAAATTTACAAGTACATCCACTTCAAGTGGGAAGGGTTAAATTGAGGTTTCACTTCACAAGGGACTGTTAAACTATCTTTTCTCACTCGAATAGCAACATGCATTCTTATCATTCTTCCAATTTGATCACAACAGGAGTAGGGGAAAGGTAATGCTCTCCACCCAACCAAGACATCCAATGAAGAGGATAATCCATCCTTCTTCATTGGCCCCCGAGCCCCAACCAAAAAGCAATAAAAATGTGATCCAACTCATGGCAACAACAGGCTTCCAAAAACCTACAAGCAACATTTTCACAAAGAAACACAGTCCCAAACATAATGTAGTTTATAACTACATTAAAACATGACAACAATACAAAGGCTTCATCAAGTAAGCCAAAGGAGCAAGAAGCTATGGGGGATGTTGCTTATGCCTCCCAAAAGAGAAATGGGTATCACCACCTGAGTTACAAACTACCAAAAATAGTATATCAAAAAAACATGACATTCCTTATGCCTCCCCCAAGTACCCCTTATTCCTCACATTTCCTTATGCCTCCCCAACCTCTTATGGCACCCCATAATGAGTAAAGAAATTCAAGCTATTTATTTGTAAGGTGGAACCCAAATCCCAACTCTCTCCAACCTTATACCTCCCTAAAACACACTTGTTCCTCCTACAAAATATACCCCATAGTCTTCTCCTATGCCATTCCTAAGCCATCTACCCAACATCCCACAAACATGAAAAAACATTCACACATTAACATTTACATATATAAAAGGAAGAGCATTTCAAGAGCCAAGCTCTTACCTCTCCATGATGGAGTTATTCCAAGTTCTAAAACAACAAGCTTTATCCCAATGCAAGCAATCCAAAACAACCAAGCACAAGTATGCAATAATCTTCCAAAAACTCCTTCAAGCAAGATCTCCCAAAACAATATGAAAAATTCACCCAAAAAATAAAGTCTCTAAAGTCAAGCAACCCAAAACAAGGCAAGAAATTCAAATTTTATAGAAGAGGGAAGAGAAGAGGATGAGGTGGATCCATGTAGGATGCCACATCACACATCCTCAACCCCAACCCCCAAAATTCAACTTCATTCTCCAATGCATAATAAATAAGTGGGTGAATAATATGACAGTTCACTTACACACTCAAACAAGCCCATACCCCATAAGGATTGAAATTAAATTAAGTAAGAAAAGTGCAATTACAACATTCAACTTGACTTGTAAAAATGCATAAAAAGGTCTAAATTTAACCCTCCAGCCATAGGCAAGGTCGATATGTAAATTTAAGAGGCATGGGACAAGTTTAACTTGTCCCACAAGCCTCCAAAATCAGCCTCCAAGGAAAAATTTGAATTTCCAAGAAGGTGGAGTGTTTCACACTCAAAAGTTAACTTACACATCACTTACAAGGTCACTTACACATTACTTACACATTACTTACACATTCTTACAACACTTTAAAACATGGCCAACAACTCTATTAATTACATTCTTATGACATCTTTTAATTAATTAACTAAACAATATGATTACTCACAATATTAACACCACATTAAATAAATAATGAAAGGGTAAGTGCACCACATAAAACACATGCAAAATTTAAACAAAGGGACCAAATAAAATAAAAACATAAAATCCCTTGGTCACATTTAAAGGTGATTCCCCCCATGGGAATCCATAAAAAATACAAACACACACAAAAAAACTAGTTGCCATGGTGACCTTATTGAATTCATCTAGAATTCCAATGTGGTTGGTCTCCAATCCCCCAATGTTTGTTGTGATATTTTAACCTGCAAAACAAAAATACCTCCTTCGGCCTCATGGCCATATCAGAACATCTAAATGAATATAAATATAATTTCAAGATCATTAATATATATGTGAATCACAAAAATTATCATGACAATCAACAGTATCACTCACAATTTCATTAACAACTATATCATCATCAATTTTAATCCAATTTTCATTTTCTAGGTCTAATCAAAATATCCAATTATTACAAGTCCAAAAACATCCATCATATAACCATGTCCAACAGTATATCATCATCAACATATAAAATGTTTCTAATAATCATCATGCATCATAACTAAATCAAGTCAACAATAATCCATGATCTAACATTTAACGTCATAATATAACAAAGTCCATAATCATATCCATAATATAATCAGCAGTATCATGATTAGTATCAAATAGGTGTCAAAGGGAAGTGGGCAATACAATTTGTGTTTCTTTTCATCCTCATTATGCTTTGGATTTTCATACTTGTGTTATGTTGCGTGTTGGTGCACCAGTAGCAAATTACATTTTAAGTGATTCCATGCATAGAGGACGGTGCATACCTTTAGTTTGGAAAATTACTTGGGCCATTTCTAAGGGAGGTTGGTCTAACTAAAAATCATTCGGGGATATTGGTGCAAAGGTAGAAAAATGGGTTGTGTTATAAGAAAGGTGTCTTGAGAGAAGTTGAGATGATCAAAGACCATCTTTGGAGAGAGAAAAAATCATTCAATATAATGTGATGTAGGAGGAGGCTTGGGAATTTACTTAATGGTTGGCGCAAAGGTTAAGTACTTAAAAATATTAAGGTGTATGGAGGATGTCTCGTGGTTGTAAAGTAATGTTAGCACGCTAAAATTTTATGACTTTAGCATGCAAAGTGAAGTTGCAAAAATTTAATTAAGAGGAAAATGGTACTTTATTAAAAATTATCATTAAGACATGTGGGTCGAAAGGATGGTTGTGTCTTAGAAAAATGATAAATATGGGGTGATGGTAGTAATTTTAACTACCTTACCTTTGGAAATTTTTGTGCTCCTAAGCTATTGAAGTTTGAAAAGGGTGTGATATGGAAGTGAAGTATGTTTTATGAACCAACGGTGTTGTGCAAACCGTAATGGGACCTTGTGGAGTGGAAAGTGGAGTAGAAAGGGAGGCGGCGGGCAGTTGCGTAAAATTGAAGTTATCAAAGTCGAGAGCTTGGGTAGACAATGAGAGGTGAACACCTAGGGCATGGAGTGAAAAAATGAAGATGGCACCAAAGAAGGAATGAACCAAGAGAACGGTGATGTTAATATTCTAAATAGGCACATAAGATCTTCTATAAATGTTGGCATTTTTTCTAGATAATAATTTTTGGCATAATTTTAGCGTTTAAGGTCCACATATTTATGAACAATCGTTAACACCAAAACAAATTAAAAACCATTCTAAAACCCTAATTTCAAGTTGATTGGAGAGATATTCCTTAAACAGGTCCATAACTATTTTTTTTTTTTTTTATGATTAGATCATGTAGAGGACTCTCCCATATATCTCCAAGTGGTTTTTTTATTTAGACAAGTTAGTGGGCCCCACTTAAAAAGGATGTTTTGTGAATATTTTGTTGTATCTCTCAAGTTTTGCAAAACCCAAAGTAAATAAATGGATTTTCATTATGCCATGGACTGTACTAAACTACTATAATGATTTCTAGATAATTTTCAGTCATTTGATGGTCTAACCTAGTTAATTTCTAATGACTAGTTTTTGGGTGTTGAGGACAATTTTGAGTAGTCTTGGAAAAGAGAAGTTTTTGAGGCATTATGCTTTGAATTAAAAAGTCTGAAGAATTTGGTGATTTTTTTAGAATAAATTATTACCTGTTGGTATGATTCACTTTTCATTTTTTAATTTTTTAATTTTTACAAGCTTCATCTATTGAAGTCAAGTTTTTGGGTATACAAATCCTAATAGGACTGCCTTGGTTTTTACCGATTTCATGGTGTGAATGAATGTTACTGGACCAATTTCATAATGGAGGAAGTGTGTAGAGGTCATGGAAATTTTTCTTGAATATTTTCAATCCTTAATGAAGTCCTCAGTGGTAAAAATAATTTAAGTTGCTTCGTTGTGCAAGAAGACCTGGTTCTTGTAGGTTTTTTTAGTCTTAAAAGGAGTGAAAAGGGAAAATTGGGTAATGATAGAACTAATGAAGGTTCTGGTTTTATTTTTATAGTTTTTTCATATTTTTTAATCTATCTTGGCCGACCTAATGCATCATGGACAACATATATGGTTTGGATACTTGTGACTAGTATACGTGCAAGACTATTAGGCCTATTTGGGCTAGTGAAGTGCATGGAGAAAAGTGTGAGCTAGAGGTTGAGTGTGAGGGTTGTATGTAGTCCTAAGGACTATGAATAATGCATGCATGTTGAATATCTTAACTTCTTAATTTATTAAGGGTGGTTCATCCATGACCTAGTGAAGGTGAATAAGAAGAAGAGTGAGTTAGCTAATAAGGCAGCTTTTGAGTGTTTCCAAGGGCATATCAGCTTGAATATGAAGAGTAATTTATGTTTTAGGATTAGAGGGATTTCTAAGAGATGATAACATGATCATGTATCTAATATATAGAGAAAACCAATAAGAAGAGAGAATAAGAGAGAAGAAGAGAGAGAAAGTACAAAGAATTCTATCATTTGTTGAGCTAACAAAAAAAAGGTTGAAAAATTTCATAGGTGGTTGATTTGGTGTTTGGTATTCATTTTGGAGTTTTATCTTCACTAAAATCCTAGTGGGTCAGTGACTCCCTAAAATTTGGTTTTTACTAAATTCTAGTCGGTGCTAGATAAATTAGGGGTGTTAATATTTGATGTATCTCTTTCTGGAGTTGGTGCTAGACTAAATTTGATTGTTGCCTATTAATGTAATGATCAATGGGTTATCTTTCCTCGATGGTTTCCCACCGACATACTATGGTTATGTGTACTTTATCTTATTTTAATGGTTTGGAATTTCTTATGTGATGATGGATCATTGAATGGTTCATGAAAGTTAAGTAAATTTTAATGAATAATTGAAGTAAAAGTTTTAAGAAACTGATTTAGCCCCCTCTCATTGGTTTTTCTTCCATAAATTGGTATAAAAGAAGGTCCTTTGGTTTAATATCTTGAAGGAGATGATAAAATCACAATATGGCTAAGAAACTTAGGAAAGAGAGCCAAGAGTTGAGATCTTGGGTCAAAATATTTTGAGGAAAAGATATGTACCTTGAAGGGTGACATGGTTAAATAATCCAATAAGAATGAAGAGAACATCAAGGATTCTAAAAATTAGTTAGAGGTTACAAGTGAAAGTTTTATATCAAAGGAAGTTAGGTGTGACTAATTGAAGAACAACTATGTTCCTTAGAGGTTGTCAATAAAGATATAGATGAGGAAGAGACTGAGGTAGACCTAAGATAATAATTGGTGCTTCAAATAAGTAAGAACTAAAAATTAGGCTCAATGATTAAGAACTATGAAAATTAATTCAGTAGCATGAGGGTTGAACATGATCAAATCATCAAAGAGATAGAATCTCATGTTGAGGCTATGAAATTAAGCTTGAATACCAAGGAAGAAAAATGAACCAAGAATATGATATATTTGAATCTATAAGATCCAAAAATGATGAATGAATCAGGTGTGAAATATAAATGAAGACCTTGAAGAAAGAGCTATAGAAAACCTCTAGAAATTTGAGGACATTTGAGATATTTGAGAAGAGCACCAAGGCTCTATATGGTATTTTGAGTAAGAAAAAAGTTGTAAATGAAAAAATCGATCTTAGTTTCATTATAGACCACAAGAAGAGATATGGAGGTGGCAATGCAGGTCTTGAAGATCAAGAGGAGGATGGTAGCATGAACAAGAAGGTCTAGTCCATGAGCAATGTAAGGTCTATTACCATCGACAACTTAATGCAATAAGGTATGCCAAATCTTTCGATGTCTATTATTTTGTATGTAATTGTTTTAGTCATAGGGAAAGGGAATGTAGAAGAATAATCTCCAAGAATGAGTATTCATGGGATTATGGAAGTAATAATAGTCCATATCATTCAAGAGGTAAGAATTTTGTTTTCTATAGTTATCACCAAAAGGGTCATATTGCAAAGTTTTGTCATCATGAGTCATCAAGATAGGTCAAGATATTTAAATATCCTAAACTTAAAAAGGTATGGAAGCAGTCAAGGAAGAACCAAGTACAGTCAAGCTTGTTAAGAAGTATTATCTTGTTGGTAAAGTCAAGAATATTATGAAGGAAGAGCCTAAGATAGTCAAGATAATCAATAAGTCGAACATGAAGATAAGTTTAAAAGATAGCCAAAGATCCTAGTTTTGATCAGTCAATAAGCACTTAGATGGACTATTTTCCATCATAAAGCATAAGTCAAAGGTTGAATAACACCAAGAATACATGGTATTAGCTCATATAGAGAAGGAAAATGATACGAACATAAAGTCAAGGGTGCCCATAAAGACAAGAAGGATCATAAATACAAATTATTAGTCTCAAGATTCTAAAGAGATGGAAATCTAGGAATCTCCTTATTTCATGAAGTTTTAGATCCCAAAGGAGAATAGGGTGTCTTCATTAGGCTTCATGAAGACATTCAACAGCTTAGTAGAAACATGGATTTGTTTTGATTATTTTTTTAAGATGCTTGGAAGCTTAGAGGATCTCGAAACCTGATTAGATCTTAGTAAAATAACCTATATCCTTCATCAAGAATGTCTCCATGATATTATTTCATTAAAAAATCATGAAGATATGTTACATACTTGGGAGTCTTTGAGAAAAGGAATTATACTACTATAAAAAGGTATGTATCTCATGTTGAAGACATTAGTCATGTTTGTAAAGATGATTGAGAGTCATGCAGGTACAATCATGGAGGTATGTACACTAAGAAAGTTATTTAATATGTTTGAAGAATGTTTTTAGAATATTGACTGATTGTGGTGAGAATATTTTTGGAACAAGCAAATGAGAGAATGATAGTTAAGAAGGTGATATGTACATGTAATATTTTGATTAGTTCAAGTATTATCATGACATTTAATGAGCATAAACAAGGAGTGTGTAATATTGATAGGAATAGGTCTACCATTTGAATTTTTGGTGAGAATTATTGATCTTAGGGTCAATTTATTAAATCCTTATTAAGGTTTGTGGCCTAATGAGTAATATGAAAACCTAATCCATTGAAGTGTATTTTAGACCAAAAATTGGCATCATATAAAGCTTCTACAAAGTGTGTTTTAATGCTTAAATTGTTCAATCATGATGATATAATAATGTTGCATTGTAATGATATTCAAAAAGTATGAAAATATCACTTACAATCATAAATTTGAGGTGCATCAAGAGCTCCTCAAAGTTTTATGAAGACTCAAGGAAACTAAGAATAACAAATGCAAAGGCAATCGTCATGGAGTTATATTGCAATGAAAGGCATCAAGAAGTTTTAATTTTCTAAATGGAATAAAAACAAGGTATGTGGTTGTGTTGTAAAGTGTTCTATGAATTTCAAGAAGGTTTGAGTAGGATTTCCTGGAGATAGAAAATTTAAATATGTAAGGTGTGCATGTTTTGTGTTTTAAGGCCTAATGTAGGTCTCGTGTTGTATTTCGAAGAAAGGAATTGGTTTATAATACCAATATTTCCTTAAGGTGTAGCCTATATGGATATGAAGAATATGAAGACCCTAATTTTTTCCATTTAATTTTTTTATGAGGTCTTAATCAAAAATTTGAAGACAGGATTGCATCAAAACATGGAAATCTGGGGTTGTAAGACAAGGGAGAAGATTGGTATGTCATGATAAGATTGACCTAGATGGAAAGAATGATGTTGATATCAAGATGAAATGTGTAGGAGGAAGATTAACCTAAGAAGATTATAAATGGATATGAAGACTATAATGTAGCTTTTAGGAGTGTTGTTAGGTTGTGATCGTGATCTTGAAAGTCATAGATAGAAATATAACATAATAGTATTCAAAGAAACATGGATATAGTACAGTTGAATCATTAGAAACTAGTATGAAATATTAATTAAAAGAGGATTTTAAAATGGTGGATTATGAATATAACTAAGACATATAATGTATTATCTCGCTTTTCTTTTCACAAAGAAGAAATAACAGTCGAATTCTCAAAATCTAGGTATATATCTTAAATAGAGTGAAATCATGAGAAACCAATTTTCTTGTATGAAGAAGATAAGCCATAACATAATTTATAAATATGGGCATGTAAGATTACTTGTTGAAGTGTCTTAACAAACATTTCATGAAGAAATCAGTCAAAATGAGGATTGTTATTGTAAAGCATGTCCAGACTAACTTGGGTATCAGTTTGATAATAAGGATTTTCAATAATGAGGTTTGGTGGTTTGTGAAGACATGAAGGAGGTAGTTTGATCTCCTTATAATCTTGATATAGGATGGAAAGTGCATGGAATATGTAAATATGTGAATTTTATCATGATGACCTAAGAAACATGAAGGAAGATAGATAGTGAAATAGTACATAAATGTTCCTTATCTAGCATGGAGGTCTTGGTTTGGCTACTTGAAACAATATCTCTTATTTTTTACTATTTATAGCTGATTTTGGAGTCTTGAAGAATATTTTTATCCTTTTATGGCTCAAACAATTGGAGTGAATGGACTCAGGGGGAGCCAAACAGATAGTTTATTGGCTCCATGAGCTGGTTAGCAGTTTCAAGAAGGTTTGCTAAGTCATGAAATCAATTTGAAGCATGCTGAAAAAAGTTGAGAAGTGTTGTGAACATCATAAAAGGTAATAAAAATGGTTTCTCCTTGTTTCTTTATATTTGTAGCATTGATCAGTTGGTCTATTTATATAAAGAGTTGATTTTTTGTTGAGAAGTGGTTGATTAAAGGTTTGAATCTAATCTATCATGCCAAGAATGAGGTAAGTCATTTTATAATATTGAGTTCATTTGAAGAAGGTATGTATTGAGTAATAAGGATATTGTCAAAAAAAATTAGCTTCCATGTTTGGTTGATGTTTCCAACCATTTATTCCATGTATGGCGGCTCTTGGTGTGTCAAAGGAGGACAATTTTCAAATTGGGGGAGCATGTTTTGTTTCCTAGAATTGGTGTCTTGTGCTCCATGGTACTAAGGTGATCTTTTTTTTACTTTAGGTATCAATCAATTGGTTTTTAGTCATATGGAAAATTATGGATGACACTAGTGTGTTGAAGACCCTTTTTCATTCATGTCAAAAGGGGGAGAATGAGTTGATGGCACATGTAAGTACCATAGAGGGAGAATGAGAAAATGCAAAGTATATTTTTGAAGTGCTTTTAGTTGTTAGTATGTTATCCATCAATGTGCTTTCCGTCAATGATAAAGGAATAGATTTTTGAGTTGTTTTCATTTATGTCAAGTTGGTCAACGTGAGTTTGGAGTATTGTCATTGATGTCAAAATGGAGATTGTTCCTTGTGGATGCCAGAGAATGAGATGGAGATCTTGTGGTGAGTTTTCACTCATGTAAAATGATTCTAAATGATATTTTCAAGGTCCAAATGATGGATTTCAATTGTTAGTCGTGTCATCTTGTAAATAAAGAGAGAGAGAGAGAGAGATAATTTGAAGGTAAGATGAAGAAATGGGAATTTGAGTATTTTAAAAAGGTGTAACCTATTGTTCTAGTCATGTTTATTAAGTTTCTAGGCTAGTTATTCAAGGATAAATCATGAAAATTTATTTTGAGGTTTGCACCTAGAGGAATCCTTAAGAATTACCTATCATAATGAGGTAGGTTGATCATTTTTCAGTTCTAGTATGCAAAGTTGAGTATGTGAAGTTTTTTGGAATGTTAATATAGGTATGTTGACAATATTTCTAGTCTTATTTTGGAGTATTTTGTAAGATATTGAGTTTTTGGAAAAACTGGGTGTTTGAAAGTGGTGTTTCCCAACTATAAGTCAACTTTGTGATGATCGTTAGAATATTAATATTATACATGAGAAAATAATATCTTTAGGACATGTTGGTATGTTTTGTAACTAAGAATTTGTGGCAGCTGTTTAGGGTTTAAGGTCCACAACTTTATGAAAAATTGTTGTCACCAAAATAGGTTAAAACTCTTCTAAAACCCTAATTTCAAGTTAATTGGAAAGATATTGCTCAAACAGGTCTAGAAGTGTTTTTACTAGTTTTATGATCAGATCATGAGGATGAATCTCCCAAATATATTCAAGTGGTTTTGTGTGTTCAAATGTGTTAGTGGGTCCCACTCGAAAAGATTACTTTTTGAAGAATTTACTATATCTCTCAATTTTTGCAAAGGAAAAAGTAAATAAATTAATGTTTTATGATTTCATGTACCTATACTACATTCCTATGATGATTTCTATATAATTTTCTATCATTTGGTGGCCTAGTGGTGTTTCCCAACTATAAGTCAACTTTGTGATGCTCATTGGAATATTAATATTATACATGAGAAAATAATATCTTTAGGACATGTTGGTATGTTTTGTATCTAAGAATTTGTAGCAGCAGTTTAGGGTTTAAGGTCCACAACTTTATGAAAAATTGTTGTCACTAAAATAGGTTAAAAACTCTTCTAAAACCCTAATTTCAAGTTAATTGGAAAGATATTTCTCAAACAGGTCTAGAAGTGTTTTTTTTTCTAGTTTTATGATCGGATCATGAGGATGAATCTCCCAAATATATTCAAGTGGTTTTGTGTGTTCAAATGTGTTAGTGGGCCCCACCGAAAAGATTACTTTTTGAATAATTTACTATATCTCTCAATTTTTGCAAAGGAAAAAGTAAATAAATTAATGTTTTATGATTTCATGTACCTATACTACATTCCTATGATGATTTCTATATAATTTTCTATCATTTGGTGGCCTAACCTAGTCAATTTATCATGTCTGGTTTGTGAGTGTTGAGGACAATTTTGAGAAGTCTTGGAAAAGAGAAGCTCTTGAAGCCTTATGCTTTGAATCAAGAGTATAACGCATTTGAATTTTTTTTTGAGTCATGAAGTAGCTATTAGAATGATTCATTTTTCAGGTTTGAATGTTTTAAGGTTGTATAATCTTCATTTATTGAAGGCAATTTTCTAGGTATGCATTCCTAGTGGGACAATGTTGGTTTTGATTGATTCCATGGTATGAATGAATGTTACGAACTATTTCAGCATGGAGGAAGTGTTTAGAGGTCATGGAAATTGTTCTTGAATATTTTAAATCCTTTATGAAGTCCTTAGGTGGTCAAAATAAGTCAATTTTCTTCGTTGTGCAAGAAGGCCTAGTTCGTGTAGGTTTCATGAGTCCTAAAAAGAGTGAAAAGGGAAAATTGAGTATTGAAATACCTAATGATGGTTATGGTATTATTTTCACAGCTTTTATATTTTTTTGATCTATCATGGCCAACCCAATAAATTATATCCTACCTATATGGTTTGGATACTTGTGACTAGTATATAAGCAAGGTTATTAGGCCTATTTGGGCTAATGAAGTGCATGGAGAAAAGTGATAGATAGAGGCTGAGTGTGAGGGATGTATGAGGTCATAATTACCATTAATAATGCATGAATGTTGAATATATGAAGTAATAAAGATATGAAGGGTAGTTCATCCATGACCTAGTGAAGGTGAAGAAGAAGAAGAAGAACGAGTTAGCTAAGAAGGTAGTTTTGAGTGTTTTTAAGGGCATATGAGCTTGAGTATGAAGATTAGATAATGTTTGAGGATTATAGGGAGTTACATAGACCTGAGAGAATTCTAGTGTATTAGAGATAGAGAGAAGACCAAGAATAAGACAAAATAAGTGCAAATAATTCCATCATTTGTTGAGATAGAAATAAGAAAATGTTAAAAACTTTCATAGGTGGTGGAATTAGTGCTTCACTAAAAACCTAAGGGTTGGTGCCTCTTTGCAATTTGGTGCTTGATAAATTATATTTGTTTTTACATAAATTAGGGTTTGGTTCTCCTTGTGGAGTTAGTTCTTCACTAAATTTGATTGTTTTCTATTAATGCAATGATCAGTGGATCTTATTACCCTTGAGGGTTTCCCACCGACATACTATGTTCAAATCTCTCTTGTTTCATGCTCTTGTGGATGGTTGCTATGTTATTTTTATGGTCTTACATTGTTTATGTGATGACGGATCATTGAATGGTTCATGTAAGTTAAGTAAATGTTAATGAATAATTGAAGTAAAATTTATAAGACACTAATTCACTCCCAATGGTTGTGCTTCCAAAAATTGGTATTAGAGTATTTTTAAATGCAAGAAAAATTAAAAGTGCGAGTGCAAGGATTTTGAAACAATTAAGTGTGGTTCCTCACAAACATAAAATTTGAGTACCAAATTTTCAAAGTGCGAGTTCTCAAAATTTTCCTAAGTACAAAGACTAAGTATAATTAGTGCAAACACTAATATAATTTAAAATAAGAGTAGTAACAACGATTCAGAAAACAAGGATCATTTAAAGTTTAAAATTAGATACCCAAATTTTATTCATCTATCTCAAAGTAAAGAGGATCCCTATTTTAAAAGGAAATCATTTTGAAAATAGGGGTGTTTTATACAATAACACTCTCCAACCTTACATTTTGAACTTTCTTGACAATTTTTTCCTTGAATGATTCTTTTTATTGACTCGCTTGTGTGTAAACCATTTCCCAAACTATGAAACTTATAAAAAAATAATGAGAATATTAGGAAAGTATTTAAAGAGATCAAAGGGGCTAGTACGCCTTATTGAATCCTTAACCCTACCTAGAATTTCCTTTTAAACTAGTCCAAGAGAAAACTTCAACAATAAAGTATTTGTGAATCTTTGATGATTTGGAAGTTAGAACTCATGCGAGACTTGTGAAGAATATTTTCTGTGTGAAATCTAGCTATTAGGGATATTATGATAAAGATTTTTCTTTTCACTATATCATTGTGGTTGACATAAGGTCCCATATTGAGTATGATGGCTAGACCACACTTTTGGTCACACCCTAGAGATGCACATTTCAAAACCAACCCTTTAATGAGAAACCCGACTAAAATTATTTGAAATAACTAAAGAGAAAGAGGGTTTGAACTAGAGCTTTGTCAAATATAGTTTTGAGAAGGATTCATATTTGAGATATTTCTTTCATGTATCTTGGTAATGTTGTTTATGCTTCCACAATCAATATTTCTTATGTAACAAAGTAAAATTTATATGGGAAAAACATGTAAATTATGTATTTTTTGGTTAATGAAATCTTTTAGTGTCATGTTAGGTGGGCCCAATATGACGTGTCTTGTGATTATAGTAGCAATAGTAAGTGTTTATCAAACAATTGTTTTTTCAAGTTTACTACTACATTTTGGGTTGTAAATATTGGGGTGTTACATTTGGTGTCGAATGAAGGTTTAAATTCTTGAACCTTTGGGATAAATTGGAATGGGTCATATGTGTGTGACTATATGTGTAGTATGAGTGTTATTTTGGGTCCTGATTGTAGGTTATGTGAAGTTATTTTGATGTTTCTCAGCCACACCTATTGTACTTCTACATGTGACTCCTTGGGAACATGTTGTATACTAAATCCCCTATTTGTGATTTAGAATTGTGATGTGTGGGACCCATATTGTGTTGGACCCTACGATGACCTTCATATTATGATTCAATTAGATATTATGATTCACTACTTTCTTAGTGAGGTATTTGGAAATTTATACCGAGAGAGACATTTGAATACTAGTCCGAGAGGAATCTGAGATTGGTGAGTTTCTTATTAAGTTCTATCCTTTAGTGGTTATGACAGTTGCATCGATATTTGTAAGTATTTATCACTTGGGAGGCTTGACCTAGTATTTTAACCTTTTCGACCTTACTTCTTACGACCTTATTTATAAATTGTTGATCTCTTCATGATGTCATCATGACTATAATCCTAAGATATTTTATTATTACTCATGGTGTATTGGACATTTGATGATACTAATCACAGCTTTAATAGATTCCCTTACCTATTCTTCTGAAAATCGATGGCTAATTAATTATTTTGTCTCAATTATTCTCCTAGTTCTTGAAATTTATATGATACCTAATCCCACATCAATGCATTGAACCATTCTATACTTCCTCATAGATCTTCAAAACTTTAAACCTTTTACAACCATAATGATAAATCTTGGACTATTTGACTAACCATGTGAATTTCTAAGTGATAACACTATTGAAGAACTTTTCTTTGGTCATGATAACATTTTTTGTTTATGTTGTTGTTATTGGAAATAATTGATCTTATTTTAGTTTTCAAACATTTTGGGAGATTATGATTCCATCAAATACAATTAAAATTACATTATTTGATCAATTATTATCTTTAGAATATGAGATGTGCACTCAATGATCATGTACCCTTACATGTTGTTGGAAGAAAAATCACCGAGTGGGGTGTATTAGTGAGCAATAAAATTTTCATTAAATTCAAACATTTACATCCATTCAAACATTCCATTCAACTTAATTGTTCAAACCAGATTAATCATAAATCATCAAAACATTACAATATCCATACATGAAAATGAGACATAAGAACACATGAAAACCAGATTTAAGTGGTAAACCCTCATGAGGAAGAAAACCCACTGAAAAAATATTTATTATAGAAATGATTCAAATTTAGTTGAGCACCAACCCAAGAAGAGACACCAACCCCACAAGGAGTACGAACCCCTAGATTTAGTAAAGCACCAATCCTACAAGGAGGCACCAAATCCCTAGATGACTCAACATGAAATATATCCACCTAATTTGTTTTTCACCTATGGAATATTATTCCAGAAATTAATGAAGGCTTTATTTGGCTCTCCTTCCTTCTATCCTCTTCAATCATGCCCTCTACCTTAACTCACTCAATAAATTATTCTTCAAGTTTATTAGGTTTAATGATCTATCTATCCAATAATATCATACCCTCTATAACAACATGGCACACTCTCTTCCCTCTCTAGAGGGTCACAAATACCCTATTCACCTCTTCAATGTTCCCAATTAATTACACTTTCTCATGCTCACCCAAGAATAAAAATCTTGTAAAACATGCTTATATACATGACTCATGATCATAACATACCTAGGTATTCCATCATGGAGAATATTCACTTAAAAAAATTAAACACATTATGAAAAAACCATACAAAGGACCACTTAGGTCAGCAATAACATCTTCACACTCAAATCTTTCATTAGGTCTCAAATAGACGTAATTGCACCCAATACCTTCTTGCCAAAACCAAGACCATTTGGGCCTACATGGGCATTAATAAAAACCTCAGAATCCAATTATACATGTACTCTATTTCCTCTCCATGTCTTTTACAAGATTTATCAGTTATGCACCACTATCTCTCATCATGAAACCCACTTGAGAAAAAAGACAACCAAGATTCCCCAAAACTAGTCTTCAAAGATTGAAGCCAAACCAACAAAAATCAATTTAACCTTGAAATTGTGACATATGCATGGAAATATCTTAACCTCTGGGTCATCATCAAAATCTCACAACACCATCACTTACACTGAAATGCCATCAAAAAAATTTTGCAACCAAGACCACTAAAATTGTCCAAAACTACCCCAAAACAAGTCTTGCAATATGGACCATAACATACCTCATAAGAGATAAAAAATTATTTAAAACCAAAATATACATGACTAAGGGATTCCATAATCCCTCAAACACCAATTTAGTCAATTGATCCAATGCAAAACCTGAGAGTAAAATCAAATTTTCCATAAACTTTCAAATTGTTTTGGGGTCCACTTACTGTCAAGACACTTAAATACCACCTATAGAAATTTTGAGGATTCCTATACAACTTAAAAGTAAAAACCAAGGTCAAAAAATTCATTCTAGGATAGTATGATCAATTTCTTGTCCATCACTTTTGAACTAGGGTTTAAGAGGGGTTTTAGACCTCCTTAGCTTCCTAACAATTGTTCATAAATATTTTCCCATTAAACCAAAAATAATTCCTATAACATTGAGATAGGATGATTCCCTAACTACCATGAATATATTATCCTCCCATGTAGACTTCACATGTTCCAATGAGCATCAAACCGGCCACCTCGAGATGGGTTTTTACTTTCAGGAACTCAAGATGGCTAAAAATAACTTTTCATGTTAAATATTGCAAACTAGAACCTTTAAATTTTCCCACACCACTAGAAAAACATACTACACCTTCCAAAAAACTTTCCTTTCTATATCCATGTTTAAATCAGTCTAATTCACTTCATTAGGTCACCTAGGGCTTAAGAATATGTCTAGTGCAAACCTAGAAAATATGAGTTAGCCCTATACCTACACTCCAAGACACTTGTGGGTGTATCTACACATTATCCACATATTCCCAATGATTTAACAATGTATATCTAGCTACTACATACAATGAACTATCATGGCATATCATCATCCTAGTGACTAGGCCTCCAAACCAAGCAACTTGAACATGATTACATCAAAAAAGTAGACCACCAAATGAATTTTACACTCTTGCCAACGTTCATGAAACTTCAACATGCATCATGAAATAAAAACAACATCATTGAAACACACCTACAAGAAACTAAATTACTTCACACCTACTCAATATGCCTCAAGACACCATGCTACATAATCAAGCAACTCAACTCAACACATGACACTACCAATCAACCTTCATGTCCTTTTCCTTTTGATATCAATGACACCTTATACATCAATGGAAACACCAATTTCATTATAATAGTTTGATGTCAATGACAACACAATTCTAACAATATCCCCCTTTTTCATTGATGTCAAATACATTAATGATAAACACAAATATCTCATTCTCCCCTATCATGCTAACATGTGCCATCATCTCATTCTCCCCCTTTTGAAATTAATGAAAAACTAACATACCTGAAAAATTATTGTTTTTCTTATCTTTTTATTTCATTAGGATCACCTTTTGGTTGGAAACATCAAACAAGTCAAACAAGGTCCATTTTACCTATTCAAATCTAATTTGACTCATTAGAGTAACATAGCTCTCCTTGAACTGAACATACTCCTCCTTTGGCATCTCATTAAGAATATAAATATGATCCTCTGTCTAAACATTATCTCAATAGATAAAAATATGATTATACATATTCCATCAAAAAAGACATCTTCTTACACCAAAAACTCATAGCTCCCCTTGACTCAATACATTCTTTCCCAATAACACAAGACTATTCAATTAGTCTTGATACCGATAGATCAACAAATAACTTACCTTTTTTATGCCAAAATACTTATTAGATATCTATAATGACTTCAACGACTCGGTCCTTCACGATACAACAAACTAACTAGGATAAACACACCTTCTTGATAACATACTTGATTGAATCTCCCTAATTCCTTGACACCATTAATAAATACCAAATTCAAGAAGAACCAAAAACAATTTTCATACCTTGAACCAACTCATAGGACCAACTAACTCCCCATCAACTCAAGAAAACCTAAAGACCTTCTTGATACTTCATGAACTTACCTACTCATAGAGATTGAATACCAACTAGTCATCTCCCCCTGCTTTTAATACAACTAGATATCAATACTGATCTTCAAATGTGATCTCATGCAAAACCATACTAACATACCTTTTCAACCAAAAATAGGAGACACTTCCTTATT
The DNA here is from genome assembly GCA_018340775.1 of Taxus wallichiana var. yunnanensis. Taxonomy (NCBI): domain Eukaryota; kingdom Viridiplantae; phylum Streptophyta; class Pinopsida; order Cupressales; family Taxaceae; genus Taxus; species Taxus wallichiana. The sequence continues at coordinate 99,779,100 of CM031244.1, read as the reverse complement.
GATCGTATATTAGTGACTGATCATATTCAAATATCTCAACACATACCTATTCAATAATCTCAGGCCCATATTAGATCACAAAACACAAATTCAATATCAAATGCTCATCATACTACCTATAAACCTTCACAAACCTAGGTTAGAGACCTTCAAATACAATATCCTTACTGTACTCTTCTCAATTGCTTCAAAAACACAATAATACTGGTATAGCTCATTCATTCTTACAACATACTTTTGTGACTATAGTTGTATAGATCAAATCACCTAGTAACATAACTTCATGACTATGATAGGACTAGTCAAATTGCCACACTTTTCTAATATGAATATCTAAACTTGAAGAAATCTACTTGCAATAGAACAAGACAACACAAATACTTTGTAAGAATATTCATACCTAACCTAGAAACCCATATCACCAACACAAGAAACTCTATATTTTATCAAGTTATCTTTCATGCCTGATTATGACCTAACAACAAAAACAAAAGTATGTTTCAATACTTCATGGAATTATTTTGGGATCATCATTTCACTCATATAGATTCATGGATCAACAAACAAATTTTGTCTTATAGACTAATCACCAACTCACAAAGTCACAAGCCTCAATTTGGTCTCAAAACACCGGCTTAAGCTTGATTAATTAACATTGTAATCCTTCATGATTTATGACACACTTTTCACAGTAGCGAGATACCACAAAAATTTCATCATAGCTTCTAAACACTTCAAATTCTTAAAGGAAGATTCAACCAGTCTAGCTAATCCTCAGACCTCCTTTAAGTGCATAGTCTAGTAACGAGTATAACTTAAACTGATCAAACATACCTTGTAACCTCCTTCTTAGCATCCTCTTGAAGCTCTCATTTTCTTGAAAATGAATATTGGGTCAACTCAAACCTGATTTAGGCCTACCAATGTACACAAAAAATCTTCTACCGACTATCTTCCTTCAATCTCTCTCATACTTTCTTGACTAAAAATCCAGTCTTTCTCATAGCTACACCAAATAAACAACATGGTATCACACCTCATTTATACATAATACAACTTAGCAACCTTCACATAGTTTCTTCAATCCATCAACCTTAAACCAACCCTACCAATAAACACTTAACTAACATGATTCACACAAATAATCCATTGTCAAGGAAGATGGGACAACACAGAGCATGACACAATCAACTCTTCTCACAATCATATTCCAAAGCAGTCAAATTACCTTCTAATTTTTGCAAACCTTTTGGACACATTTCCCTTTACAAAACTATGACATGAAAATGAAAAATAAAGTCACATACCATGAAAATATTCTACCTGTTTATAAAATTTCATTCAATTCTTTATATCCTTCTTGACACACTTTACTTGAAAATATGACTAGAACAAGACAACATACCTCTATAATTGTACCAATCATAACACAACTCACTCTTCAAACTATCAGACCTTCTTGCACATCAAAAGGTAACATATCATTATGAATGATATTGAACATAACTTTTGATGAAACTTATAGGTTAGATCATGCCATCATACTACAATCATGCCTTTAAATACATTTCCATACCTTTTCATAGAAGCCACAAGAATTATCATGATTCCAACTAAGAAAAAAAATTTCATTACTTCTCATCAATGAGGAATTCCTCTATGAATCAAAATAGAGACACCCCAACTTCTTAGGGAACTTAGATCACCATGAGCTTGGGATATTTATATATATCCATCACCTTCTAAACTAAATTTCTCTCAGGGACTCATAATTAGCTTTTAGTGACCTCCTCTAATTCTTAGCCTCTTCATGCTTGATGTCTACATTTTCCTCCTTCTTTACTAACTAAATTATTGTTAAAAACATGTGAATCTCTTGGATCATTGGATTATTCTCAATTATGGAAAATATACCTTCTTTTCTTGTAGATAGATCATACTTAGGCTTGACTATCTTAATTTCCTCATTCTTAGCCTTGTCTACAACATCTATCTTCTTGACTATACTTGATATGTCTTTGACTGATTTTACAGATCAGATTTCATGTTATGCTCCACTACCTTTGATTCATCCTTCTTAGCCTCATTTTTATGATCAGAATATTTGAATGACTTAGGTTTTCAAACCTTCTTGACTTTGGGAACATCAAATTTCTTGATCTCGCCTTTAAGAATCACGAAGACAAAAGTTTGTAATATGTCCCTTTTGGTGACAACTATAGAAAACAACATTATGCATACCTCCGCATCGATGATGAATATGATTTTCTCTATTGATCCATGGATAATCACAATTTAAGGAACTCCTACATATATTTTCTCTATGACCATATTGATTGCATTCATAATAATAACCATGAAAATAATTATCATACCTAATGGCATTAGGCTTCCTAACAAAGTTTTCTTTGTTTATATTCACTTTCTTACTTAAACTATCATCCTCATTTTGATCTAAATTTGAACTAGGACCATAATTATACATGGATTGAATTTCAAGATTTGTATTTCCACTTTCATTGCACTTATTATGGTCTTCTATGAAACCAAGACATGTCCTATCACCTACAATATTTTGACTACTCAAAATATCATCTAGAGTCATAGGACTCCTCTCAAATATCTTAAATATCTTCAACCTTCTAGATATCTATTGAAAATATAAATTTAAGGTATTTAATTCAGTTTCATACCTTGTACAATTATCCTCTTTAGTATTTAGTGCTTCCATCTCTTTCTTGAGCTTCATACATTCATCTTCCTTGGTCTTGAGAGCTACTATCACGGACTCAATTTGATTCTCATACTATTTAACAATCTCTTCATATCCCTTTATTACCAACTTCAAATTTTATTTATTCCTTATTTGAACCACCAATTATTCATGCAAATATACCTCAGCTTCTTCATCTCCAATAATATCATAAGTATTATACTCGCTAACCACTAATAAATTATCAATATCAATCTATAAGCAACATAAATTAGTATTAAAATTTTCATACTCAACTTACTTTGATCTCAAAATTGTACTTCAAAAAGTGAACTAATTCTTTAGATCCTTGATGATCTCTTCATATTTCTTGACCACGTATATTAATTCTTTACATTCTCTCCTTAACTGCTTGCCATATTTTGCTTCAAGGATCACCTCAAGTGTGTTAATATTACTTGAGTCCCTGCTCTAATACCAATTATTAGAAGAACACTCATTGAGAGGGAGGTGAATCACCGAGAAATAAAAATTTCATTCAATTAAACATATACATCCATTCAACTTAATTATTCAAACTAATTTAATCATGAATCATCAAAACATTACAACATCCATACATGCAAATAAGACATAAGAACACATGAACACCATATTTAAGTGGGAAACCCTCATGGGGAAGAAAACCCACTGAAACAAAGATTTATTATATAAATGAATCAAATTTAGTTGATAACCAACCCAACAAGGAGCACTAACCCCTAGGTTTAGTGAGGTACTAACCCCACAAGGAGCACCAACCCCTAGATTTAGAAGAGAACCAACCTTATAAGGAGGCACAAACCCTCTAGATAATTTAGCACAAACTAAAGCCACCTAATTTTTTTTCACCTTTGGAATGTTGCTACAACAACTGATGATGACTCTATTTGGCTCTCCTTCCTTCTATCCTCTTCAATCCTTCCCCTTAGGCTAACTCACTCAAGGAATTATTCATCAAGCTGATTAGGTATAATTACCTATCTCTCCAATAGTAGCACACCCTATAGAAAAACATGACACACTCTCTTCCCTCTCTATATGGTCAAAAATACCCTCTTCACCTCTTCAATATTACCTCTTACTTACACTTTCTCGTGCTCACCCAACAAAAAAATATGCCTCTAAAACATGTTTATATTCATGACTCGTGATCATAACACACCTAGGTCAGCCATCATAGGGAATATTCACTTAAAAATTATACACATTATGAAAAAACCATACAAAGTACCACATAAGATGGAAATAACATCTTCACACTCAAATCCTTCATTAGGTCTAAAGGAGGCCCAATTGCACCCAAATACCTTCTAACCAAAACCAAGACCACTTGGGCCTATATGACCATCACCAAACCTCAAAATTCACTTATACATGTTGTTTAAGTCCTCTCCATGTATTTTAGAATATTGATAAAATCTCCACGACTATCTCTCATCATGAAACCCAATTGAGAACAAGGACAACCAAGATGCCCTAAAACTAGTCTTCAAAGATTGAAGCCAAGCCAACACCAAATCACCTCAACCATGAAAGTGTGAAACATGGATGGAAATATATTAACATCAGCGTCATCACAAAAATATCACTACACCATCACTCATACTAAAACACCATTAAAAAACCTTTGCACCCAGGACCACCAACACTCTCTAAAAGTCCCCCAAAACCAGTCTTGAAAGATATACTATAATAAACATCCTAAGGGATAAACCATGATCTGAAATCACCATGGACATGATTAATGAATTTGATAATCCCTAAAAAAACTAATTTAGTCAATCGGTTCAATGCAAAACCGTAAAATTAACTTTTCCATAAACTTATAAATTTCTCTAGGGTCCACTCACTGTCAAGAAACATAAATACCACCTAGATAAATATGGAGGACTCATATATAACCTTCAATAAATAACCAAGGTCAAATAATCCATTCTAGGTAAGTATTATCAATCTCTTCTCCATCACTTTTTAACTAAGGTTTAAGGAGGGTTTTAGACCACCTTACCTTCTTAACAATTTTTCATAAAGCTCTACCCCTTAAAAAATAAAATAATGCATGGAAAATTTATATAGGATGATTCCCCAACTACCATTAAGATATTAGCCTCCCATGCAGAGTTCACATGTGCCAAAAAGCATCAAACAAACCACATTGAGTTGGGTTTTTCACTTTCTAGGAACTCGGGAGGGCTAAAAATCACTTTTCATGTTAAATCTTGCAAACCAGCACTTAAAATTTTCCCACACCGCTATAAAACCTACTACACCTTCCAAAAAAATCATATTTCCATATCCATGTTGAAATCATTCCAATTCAACTCATTCAATCACCCAAGGCTTAAGAATAAGTCTAGTATTGACCTAAAAACATGACTTAGCCCTATCCCGCACTCCAATACACTTGTGGGTGTCTCTAAAAATCATCCACATACTTTTCATGCTCTCATCATGTATATATAGCTGCTACATACAATGAACCATCATTCCCTACCATCATCCCGCTGACTAGGCCTCCAAACCAAACACCATAAACATGCTTGTGTTAACAAAAAGACCACCACCTAACTTTGACACTCTTTCCAACCTTCATGAACATTTATAATCCATCATGACATCACCACAACATCATTTCAACACTCCTAAAATACACTACAAGCCTTAAAACCTACTCAAGATGCCTCAATACACCATTGTTCATCATCAAGCAAATCAACTCAACACATGATACTACCAATCAACCTTCTTGTCCTTTTCATTTTATAATCAATGACACCTAAGACATCAATGACAATAGAAATTTCATCATCATAATTTGACATAAATGACAATAAAATTCCAACACCTATGGCCACTAGAGGATTCATATTTATTATGACATCGATATTATCATGTGTATTTTATTTGTGAACTCAAATTTCTCATAACCAACTTTTTATTTTATTTATTGGGAAGATTCGAGGATTTTATTCCTTAATTTTTTATTTCTTGTGATATTTATTTAGTTTGAATGTAGTTACTAAGCCATTTATACTAGGTTTATGATATTTCTTGGTTTTTATTTATACCACTTAAAGCTTTATGGTTTTTGAGGCCATATGGCTAATTGTAGTCGGAATATTAATGTGGATTTTATTACTTGTTTGATTAGTTGGTTCTACCTTATTCATAATGTGCATACATGTTATATAGGGGTACACCCAAGGTTTCATGTATGTATGCTTGGTGTTGTAGGACATGCCCTTGGTTTTGAGGTGATGAGGCTTTATATGTCTAGGACCATGGAGTGACTGACCTCACATGGATACCATGATACTCAGCCCTCCTTTGGTGGAGTGAAATTTGTGATACTTAGTCCTCTATAGGTGGGTGAATTTTATAATACTCAGCCCTCCTATGATGGAGTGAAATTTAAGATACTTAGTCCTCCTATGGTGGAGTGACATTTGTGATACTCATTCCTCTATGGTTGAGAAAATTTTATGATAATCAATCCTCCTATGGTGGATTGATATTTGTGTTACTTAATTCTTACTTGGTGGAGTGACCTTCATGATCTTTAATACCATTTTTTGAATTGAATGGTGACACTTATTCTTTGTTTTCCATGTGATGATGATACTTACCATTGATATGGATATGATATTTATTTCAAACTCCATGGTTATATTTTGGGATTTTACACTCCTTTATCTGGGATTACTTGGTATAGTGTACTTTTGGGGCATGTACGATTTAAGGATAGATATAATTGATACTCTTGTTTATTTCATTTATATCCTTTGAGGAGAGGTTGAGATACTGGACTACAAATTCCTTTAATAGATATTAATATACTTTGATTCATTGGGCATTAGACCTAGAGAGGTTTTCCAATTTAGGTCAAAGAGACCCCATAATAGATGTGGATTGTGAATCCTTATTGTTTTTAATAGATATTATAGTGTACGCCTTCATGTTTTAGGTTGATGATATGAGGAATGTGTTGTGTGGTATATTACCTTTCCCCTATATGTGTGGGTGGGTCTTAGTGGGTAATGTTTTTGTTACTATGGTAATTCGTATGTTTTATCATAAATCTATGGTTGTTTACACCACCCTTTCACCTTGGTAAGTTGAGTTTTATGGTTTACTCTTATACTTGTGTGATTTTTATGTCATTAAAATGTGGAATTAAATGTGTTAAAATGGATATGTGTACAACTTGTTGAGGATTTTCCTCATGTTGTGTTTGGAGCCTATCTTTTACCTTATGGGGTCATGTTTTGTCGACACCCTATTAAAAATGAAATTGAATTTTTCAACAATGAAATATTATGATAATTAAATCAAATAAATACTATAACGGGAAATACTATATGAGTAATAAATTAAAATAACTACCAATCTTCACATAACATAAATAATTAGAGAAATTTCAACCCTTGATTGCTCCTTTTGGTCACACTTTAGTGAAAAGGATTGTTTTCACTAAGTGACAATGGTTACATTGTTTTCCATCTGGTTATCCCTGAAATTATATTACATCAAGGAAAATAGTATTATACGGGAGGTAAATGTAGTTCATGAATTTTTAGTCTTAGTAGGCAAGCACATTCCAAGGTTTCAAGCTGGTTAGGATTCTTTTTACAGACATTTTTATGAAAGTTAGCTAATCAAATCATTTTATTGTCTTGAAAAATTCCTAGTCTAGGTCAAGAACAAATATTTATATGATTGGAAGAGTCGTGACATGGGATTAGATTATGATGATATTTTAGTATAAGTAACAATAAATAAATAATAATAAATGATTAAAATAATGTAATAATTTTAAAAAATAAATGAATACACTTCAGAAAAATATAGTGCTTATGGTTGGTTTTGTCAAAGGACAAGAGGACCAATTCGAATGCATAATTAATTTTGGTGAGTTGAAGACACTCTACCCATCTCCATTTTTTCAAATAAGTATTTTCTTGGAGAATATTTTTTTGGGCCATGTGGAAGCTATGTGACATGTATGAAAAAATACCAAAGAATCATTATTCCATAAAATGCATTTAGTGTTGTAAGAGCCCTCAAAATTTTGGGCTACTTCTTATGCTTTGATTTGGATGAGCTGGAAAATGTGTGGGTTATTAGACTTGGGTTCTCAAAAATTTGGAGGAATTAAAAAGGATTTTAAAATTTTAAAACAAATGCAATGTGGATGTTTAGGTTTGAGTGAAGGTCTACAACCTTCAAATTACCTCAATAGGTGTGAACCCGGACCACATGCATCTCTACCAACATTATTCTAGTTTGTACAAAGTTTTGGAGAAAAAAACCTATTTGAAAATGTTATTTTGGAGTGAAATGGCTGTAGGACATGTAAAAATGGGTTCTTTCGAAAGGAATTATAAAAATTTAAGCAAATAAAATTAGAAATTATGAAGCCAAATTCCATAGTCTTTTCTCGACATACTCTCTATTTGTTCCAAAATGGGAGTGTTCATGGTGGATTTAAATTTACTTATTATATAGAAAATAACCAAAAAATTAGAAGACAACAGGGGTGTAGTGATACCTACATCAATAATAAAATGTCGAGATGTGTGGATGTAAAATGGGTGTGATACTCCAACTTCAAGTAATGATAGAAACTTGTGCACATAGAGATAACTAGAAAAAATAGTTATTAGATAAAGATATGATGAGTTACTTGAATATTCCAATCCAAGGAACCAAAGGGATTCCTTGAAGGGTATCAACTCATTTTATAATCAAGTGATAATGATAGATAGATAATTAACAATAAAAGGATGATTAAAATTTGAAATGGATAGAGAGATCTTTTTCACATGATAGGTGACCCAAACAAGGGCTATAACAATATTGAAATCCAAGAAGTAATTGAGCCAAGATTGTTCGAAATGTCATGTTCTTCACTTATGAATTCAAGTTGATATTTGATGTCTTTGATGTTTGGTGTCAAGGAGATAGGACAAAGAATCATCTCATGTGCAATGGTGAATTATTCCCAAACTAGTGGTTGTGAAAAAAATAACGAGTTCATATATGCCTTTAATCATATTTTCCTGACTTGTTATAGTTATCTACAGAGATTAAAAAAACTTGAAAATAGGTAGATTAGATAGAAAAAAATTAATATATTGAAAAAATGGAAAATAGATAGAGATCGCTAGCGATTTAAGGTAATCACTAGCGATTACTATGGAAATTTTTATTCTTTTATAAGATACAAGTTTGATATGAAATGAATTATCTAAGGACTAATATGGTCTTTAATATCACTCATTGATAAACTGAATATGAAAATAAGTGACAAGATCTTACCTTTGATATGAAATTCTAAGAAATGGTACCGGGGGAATATTACAAGATTGAAAGAGCCTTTAAGGATGTGACAGGGGATGCTAGAGGTGTAAATATGTGTAAAATGTAGTCATCTAAGTTTTAAGAGTAACATATATATTTTGTAATGCATGAGGATCCTCATTTAAGAAGTTTAGTGATCCTTATATAATCACCAAAAATTAGTTAGAATCGTTGTTAACTTGGGAAAAGTGGGAATCCTACTTGGAAGTTGTTTCAACCACTTCCAAAAGGGTTAATTTTGGTATGGGGTTAGTGAAGGTGGTTACAAATGTGTTGAGGGAGTTAGGAGGTTAGATGGTTACAAAAATTGGGTTAGGATGAGTTATAGGCAATTTGGGTTGTTTAGGTAGGTGAAATAGATTTTTACTAAGGGTTAAATGTGATTTTGATGGAGGAGAGGACATGGTTTAAAGGATAATAATATCGTTTAATATTTTAAGTATAAATGTGAGGATTATGGATAAATAATGTAGAGTACCAAAAAAAGTGTCTATATTTTCCCTTGTTGTCAAGTGGTTTGTGATGGACAAACCGCTGGAAAAAAACAACTGGAATGATTGGATTTATGTTGAATAGATGCCCCTCCCCTCAAATTGGGGTTCATTATGATGAAGTGCAATGATCACCAATTTTAATAGGTTGTGGAATGAAGGGATAGTCTTGTGTGATGTTGTGTTTCAATTTAAGATGCCCCAAGACTGGGCACGAAAACAAATTGCCACAAAGGTGGAATTATGTGACTAGAGATTCAAGTGATAGGGAAACTAATGGGTTTTAAACCTATAGATGTATGAATCATAAGAAGAACATGTAAAAGGTTCCTAAAAGCGTATAATATCCATGGTGTATCAAGAAAAGAAAGATCAAGATAGAGGATGTTGCCACAAAGGTGGGCTTACATGACCATGAAGTCAAGTGATAGAAGAACCAATGGGTTCTCACCTTATAGATGTATGACTGACGAAACAAAGGAAAAAAGTTTCCTTAAAAAGTTACAAAATATGAGATGGATTTGATAAAGGCAAGTTTTGTATAGATTGATTGATTTTGGATTTCAAGAGGATCTTAAGGCCAAAAAATGGAAGCACACACCTTGAAAAAAGTGTAATTATTGACAAGGATGACTAAAATGATGATTTGGTGAGGCTCGAGAGTCCAATCAATGATGTTTTGGATAAAAGGGAGGAAGTAGTGAGTAATTACCCTAGGTCTTTGGTGAATTGAAAGAAATCATCAATGATTATCCCAATCACTAGCGATTGGGTTAGTGGGAAATTTTTTGATATAAAAGGTGGTTTGGAGGTTCATTTGGTATTATTGTGATTTGAGAACCTAAGAGACCAAACAAACCCTAATTTTTGAATTTTTTTATATTTTAGCAAGATAGAGGTGGTCATAGGTGTGTAGAGACTATAGACACCTAAAATCCACTTACGCCTAGCATTTCCTCTAATTCGGTCAATTAACGACACTTTGTTAATTAGCTATTCTTCACTCCATTCTCAAATGCCCATTCATGACACCTTCTTGGTCGTATTCCTCCTATAATCAACTAATTTGGCTAATAAACCCCTTGTATTAGCTAAACATCTCCCTATTCCCCTCTAGATCACTTTTGCAAGCTTCCTAGGCTATTAATCAATCACATATGATTAATTAGACTCCTCCCAACTCTCAATGAGTCACTAATCACTTGCTAATCAAGTTTAACTAGCCTAAACCAAGCTTAGCTCTTCTAAAGCATGTTTATCCACTCCTAATCATAAAGTGTTTTTGGACTTACCTTTTGTCCCACATGCACCAAAATCATTCCATTCTTGGAATTGGAAACCTATAAATAGAACCCTCCTCCTCATCATTTTTAAGAACACTTCTCCTCCTCTAGCATAAACTATAGGCAATTAGGATTTGAGAATTTCTTCATTTGTATTGAGCTATTATCTTCACCATTTCATCCATTAAACCAAGCTTTGAGTAATATGGAGAGAACCATATGGCCTTGTAGCCATTAATGGTGAGACTTCATTCTTGAAATCTTGAGAACCATATCAAACAATCACATTTGATTGCTAGGATCTTCATAGGTTCATGTTTTATTAGCATTCAAAGAGTAGAGAGTAACTTAGACATGTTAGTTTTGATGCTTTTTCAAAGTTATATGCATTGTTAAAGAAGTAGCTCTCTTTAAGCTCTTATCTTGATGATTCTTGTTAGGTTAGTTAAGCTTTGAAACTTCTTAGGTGTTCTAGTTTCATTTCTTAAGCTTTCTAATCTTTACATGAATACAAAGATAACAGAGGACCACTCATGCCAAGGTAGGTGGTGTTTTTAGATTTTGAGTTATTTTTATTTTTGTTTTTTTTTCTAAAAAATAGGATTGTTACAAAACCACTAGTGATTTATTATGAAATATCTAGTGATTTAGGGTTCCTTGGTGATTTGGTAGCTTGAATCGTTGGGAATTTATGTATTTTTTGATAAAAATAGTGGTTTTTAAGATTTATTTTAATTGAATTTTGATTGATTGTTTCTAATAGTGTGTTTTTTCTTTACGGATGCACGATAGAGAGAGATTGAAGGCATGGGATAAGATCCCGAATATACTAGATGATGTTCGATATCAATTTTTTGATATTGATTGGGATCATTTGGAGGAGGTTGAACTAGGAGAGATGCATCACTATAGACGTATCCACATGGACATGGGATTATTGTTAGCTTTGTTTGAGTGATGGGCCCATGTCACAAGAACATTATGGTTTTTATTGGAGAGATGACATTGACATTTGAGGATGTACAAATGATCTTATGTTTACCAAAGTGCGGGGTGAGCAGTGTATGTGATTGATGAGGGGGCATGTGCACTACAATGTAGCAGTTATACTATGATGATGGAACTGATGTGGTTATTACTTCTCAATATTTTTCATATGGAACATTATATAGTGATGAAATTGAGGCTTGGGCCCTATAAATGATGATGATGATGGGTATTAGTTGTTACACCTTATCGATTCAACCAGAGGAAAATTTTATTAGTTGTTGACAAGGGTTGTAGCTGATATGATGGAATATAAGAAAAAGTTTGATTGGGCCCCTGTTTTTGGCACATTCTTATAAAGAGCTATGGTCTTGGATAACTAGACACATATTTAAAGTGTTTGTATCATTTTTATTGGAATGTTAGGTCTACAAGCACATTACGGTGGCTCGACTAAGGGGAGTGTTTTGAATGAGATGGGTTAACTTATAGTATCTAGGGGTTTTTATGAGGTGGTGATCATATCATAAATCCACAGGGGTGTACTTGAGAATTTGTCATTTATTTCAAGAGGAGGAATATCATAGGTTATTGGTTGAGTTTGATGTTTAAGGAACTTTTAGTTGTTCTCATTGATGTTTAAGGTGAGTTGTGTCTTGTTGATGCTAAAGGATTTCATGGAAATTTTGTGGTGTGTTTTCAAATGATGTCAAATGATTCCTAATGATGATGTCAAGGTATGTGAGGTTAATTTCAATTGGTTGTAAGGCCATTTTTAGTAAAGAGAGATAATTTGAAGACAATGTGAAGACAAAGAGATCTTGTGAGAAGGTATGGGCATGGTATCTTAGTAAAATGAGTGGATACATGTATGTAGATATTTTTGAGCATGATAATGTGGCTTAGAGTGCATAAACATAGGTATAAAGGTCATTTCCTAGCATGAAGACCAAATAAGGTGAAGAAAGCATGGCCAAATGAGGTAGGATGATAACTTTTTCAGTACCATTATGCAAATTTGATCATGGGAGGAGTGTTGGTGTGTTTTTTTAGAGGTTTGGACCAATTTTTATATCATTGTTTGGAAGAACAAGAAATATATTGCAATTTTGGTCAAACCAATCTCTTGAAAATGGTGTTTCCCATCTCAAGGTCAACTTTGTAATGCTTTTTGGTATGTTAATCCTATATATGGGAACCTATGAGCTTAGGGATATGTTTTTATGTGTTTTAAATAAGGATTTTTGGCATTATTTATTTGGTTTGAAGGCTAGAGCTTTATGAACCATCGTTAACACAAAAAATGCTAATTTTTTTTCCTAAAACCCTAGTTATTTAAATTAAATAAAAGTAAACATTAATTTAAGAGTAACTATTATAACTAATGGTATTATGATGATAAACTATAGTAATACACAATAAATAATCATATACAATATAAAATATTAACATATATATATATATAGAGAGAGAGAGAAAAGTGACTTAGTTTATTTTCAAGTGTTCTAGAAGTGATATGAGCTAAGAAACTATTAGAACAGGTTGGGAAGAGTGTTGTCAAGGTTCACCGAGGGTTTTGGAACTCATAACTACATAGGAAAGAAGCACCCATGGGAGGAAAAGAGCACCTAGGTGCTAGTGTCCACCTAGATGCTCAAGTTATTATCTTTTATGGTTGGGAAGAGCTTGGTTGTTAATTCTCGTTTGTCATTTTGGTTTCACTCCAATCTAACAAGTCAGATATGTAACCTAAAAAATAGATACCTAGTTGTACATGCCCACAAACCACATCAAACGTAATAAATAATATGTTGTACTAAAGTCACCCGAATAGTGAACTTAGAATCGAGGGCTGCACTACATATCCAACTACATGTAGTTTTGTGTGTATATGTGTGTAATGATGCCCTAGGTTTCCCTTGTAAAAGTTTCACTATAATAGTGGGATAGATATATATTTCTCCAAGTATGCAAATGTGTGATATGGAATAAAATGAACTTCCCAGTTCTGTTTTTTGTATACATAGTGATGAAACCCTTGTCCCTTGTATGAGTGTGCTAGATGAATGCTTTTTAATGCTCCTTATGCCTTCAATGTAATAGTAGGTGATAGTTGATGATGTTTAGTGTTTAGACCCTTATTTGAGAGTAATAACTAAGTATATACATGATTCCTTTCTTTTAATTTTGTAATTGACAATTGAAAGGCCAACCCAATGTATTAAAAGGTGCCTAAAAAGTAAAAGATACCTAAAAGGATATGAAAAGGGTAGAGAGGGTCAAGAGAACCTAAGAGGGACAAGAACACATGGAAATTTCTATCCCGACTAGGCACTAGTGTCTAAGGCCATACAAGATAAATCAATCAAGTACCAACAAGGTTGTAAGATGTGTAAGACCAGTAAGAATTCAAGAGATAAAGCAAAAAGGAAAAAAGGACTTATCAACCACTAGTTTTATTTCTTAGGAATAATGTATACATTAATATGCTTTAGGACCTATAAATTTACCCAAGTGCATATATTTTTGGTCTACATTTTCCCCCACTTTATGATGTTGAGTGAATACTTGATAGCATAAAATATATATAAGATGTGTAGCTTATAATCTTGTAGAGAAGAGTGTAGCCAATAACGTCTTTGAGTGGACAAGTGAAGTGTGAAGTGATTGTAATGTGAAGCGTGGAGACTAGGAAAGGGAGGTGGACCCTAGGGGTGAAGTGTATATGTAGTATCATGTTATTGGAACTTGTGCCTACTGATGTGAGTTTCTTCTTGTTACATATTAAGGAAAGAGCTACAAAATAAGAGTGATAAAGTAGTCAAAGTTTTGTCTATTGAAAATCGAGTAATATGCGTATAAGTATGTAAAGGTAAGTGTGCACCAAATGTATGAGAGATTAAAGCATATAAAATCATTTTGTTTCTTTGGAGATGTTTTTGGATTTGAATGTCTTGTTGTCAATGGTGAGGTTTTTGGGTGATCTCATGCCAAGAGCAAGTTGTTTGGGCGATCTCATGCCAAGAGTGATTTTTTTGGGTGATCTCATATTGAGAATGAGTTTTTTGGGCGATCTCATGCTAAGAGAGAGTTTTTTGGGTGATCTCACGTCGAGAGAAAGTTTTTAGGATATCTCATGCAAAGAGAAGAGTGTTGGGGAGAAAGGTCTAGTTTTTCTCTCCCTCCATGAGCCTTCCCAATAAGTACCATTGCAGAGATGGTACATCCCTAATTGTAACCTATTTTTCCTATTTTTCTTGTTATAACTTATTATAACTAATTGAATGTATTTTTAATTGGAGGAAAGTTCCTACTACTAGAGAAATGTATTGTAAATTTCTAGAGATCGTATTGAACCGAGAAATTGACTTTTTTCCCCTAGCACATAATCGGCCACCACTATTCTCCATTACCATGTGCTAGTGTCTCGAGTTGTATCTGTGAACCAATTATTTTTCGTATCACTTAATAACCGTGTTCTTGTTTCAATTATGTAATGTGTTGATCTATTCTGGAGCTCTGAGTTACTGTAAGGGTGATTTGTTTACCCAATAGATGCCCCCTTTTTGGAGTGCATGTGATAGATGTAGGAGAGTAAGGACAAAATGAGAGGACTTGATACTGATCTAAAGTGGATACCTATAGGGGGTTAGGGGATGTGCATGGTAGAAACTAAGGCACATGCAAACAAGATAGGCTAGAAATAAGAGTTAGTGAAAAAGAGCTAGCATGCAATAAAAGACAATGTAATAAGAAACTAGGAAGATAAAATGGACTGTGGGAAGTGGGTTTCATACATGGGACATTGCTCACAATGTTAGAAGACAATTAGTTCCAAGTCTTCCATAAAAAAACAATGATTAAGAAATACATAAGGCATAACCCATAAATAATAGAAAATAATAGAAATCAAAAGGTGGCCTATAGCCATGGTTTTATAGAGTCCTAAAAGGAAAATTATATACATGAAGTACCCGTTAGTGTGTTAGAAAAATAATTAGTATGTCAAAGCATGTATATAGTAGTGAAAAGTAAATTGAGAGTGCTAAGAACAAGTAAATGATGTAACAATAGAAACTATGAAGTGTAGAGTGTGAGAGTAACAAAGGTAGACTCCCCTAGGAGCCTCGGTGGGGGCGTAAAGAGTAGTATCAAACATCATGCATCGTGTTAAAATATGTAAAATTCTTCCATGCCTCTCAAGATACCAAGTGAACGTGCATGTGTGTATATTAAAAGATAATGACATACTAAGTATCTAACTAGTATGGGAAACAAAGTGTAGCATATAAGTAGTATATGCTTTGACAAGAGTAAATACAACCAAGATGTGTAAATGATGTGTTAGTGTGATTATATGTTGTGATTATGTAAAATTTCTAGATGGTAGGAGAATTGTTGCCCCCAGGTGGAGATGTGTGAGATGATGCTTATTTTAGGCATGATACCTTAACAGATTAAGTATGAACCATAGAACAAGATTGTGGCATAGGGTAATGAAGGTATTATACATGATTAAGATTAGATGCTAGAAATTGTATATCATGAAGCATAGAGAGTGAATTTTAGATGATGTGCGGTTCATTTAAGAATTAGATCCTAAAACATTGAGTATGAACCATGGAACTAGAGTGTGTCATCGGTAAAGAAGGTAAAGTACATTTACTAGAGATGTGATGATGCTCGAGAAAGATAAACATGAGGTAAAAATCATGAGTAGAAAAAGTGAGGTTCACGGGGTAATGCAACCTCAATATTCAAGGATGAACCATATAACAAGAGTGCTTCATTGAGTAATGAATGTATTGTATGTGATTAAGATTAGATGCTTTATGAAAGTTGTGTCATGAAGCACTAAGCATGAAGTGTAGAAAAATTAAATGATCTGAGGTTCATGTAAGAAGTGTTTCCTCAATAGTCAAGTGTTTATCATAACAAGAGAGTGCTTCATCAGAATGCTTGATGGTAATATGACTGTACTGCAAAGATGTAAGAGTGCTTAGAAAGGTAGACATGAAGTAAAGAGCGTGAAATGTAGCAAATATTTTATAAGTAAATTTTAAATACATTTGATAAAGATGGAGGGAGGAGAAAGTATGATGACCCCTAAGTATGTGAGGAAAAGTAGGCTATCTAACAATAATGGAGAATGAGGCCCCCACCTGATATCTAAGGAGACAAAGGCATGTGACCATGGTCTAAGATCGGTGGTGTAGGAGAGTAGTTATGTCTACGTGAATGAGAGAAATGTGGTAAAGGAGGTGGAGAATACCTAGAGGAATGGGATGCTCAAGTAGGGGACTTATGTCGACAAGGTGGAATAATGGATGGGTGAGATTGAAAGGGTCATTATGTACGGTGTGTATTAATGGGAGAGCTAGGTGTAGAGGTAGATTTATTTTTGGGAGGTGTAAGGGGCCTATATTCCATGACTAATGCAAATATATAGGAAAAATTGGGCCAAGGTAATGGTGTATGTGATGGAACACCCTTAATAGTGACAAACTGATTATTATGGATGAATTTGAGAAATAAGTGATAGATGGAAGGGATATATTAGATAGCATAGATCCAAGGAAGACCTAGGACCATATCACTTTCTTTTATTTCAGATGTAATAAGGAATGGTGTAAACACTATAAGATACCCAAATTTAAAGGGAATAATGGCATGACCATAAGAATTAGGGACCATAAATGTGATTAGGGAGATTGGACATTTGATAGCTAATAAGAGTGCCATAGAGCATGTATTAGAAAGGGCGATGAATGGACCAAAGTATTGTTGAAAGTATAAGTTCCTATTGAATAATTAATATGCAAGTGAATCATAGGAAAATGTCACATGATAATCATGATCCAATAATGTGATAAATGGAAATGGAATATCAGTTGTAACAATAAGAAAATCAAGTGGTCTTGATGAAGGAGGAGGCATAACATGATATGTATGGTTTTTATAAGAATCAATAGCTTTATTTTCATGTTTGGATAATGGGTCATTCAATATTTTTAGCATTTAATTGTCATCAACTATTTTGGAAGTAGATGGCTCAGGAGATAGATCATATTGTTGTCAATAAGATATTAGATGCAATGTATAAGCTTAAATAAGTGACCAATATAATTCCCAATGCATTAGTGGTAGTCACAACATGCATTTTCATCATAATTATGGCCACGTGGGCGAGAAGGATCAAGATTGAGTGATGGATAATGAGTAATGACATTAATTTCAATAATTTGTGGTAATAGGAATTGAGGTGCATAAGGAAGCCTAGTAAAAGTATGCTTTATGGGTTGTAATTGAAGCTTGTATAGTGTAAAAACAACATTGATAGTGGCTTTAGCTTCAATAGGATTAACATATGGTTTAAAGGTATATTTATCTTGAAACTTTCTAGAGGATGAGGATGAATAAGTATCATAATATTTAAATTTTCCCATAGATAAAATATTTCTTTTGTGTAATTTGAGTGTATGGCATAATTGATCAAAGGAGGGTGAAGTATCAAAGATGACATTCTCTTGAAGTGGAGGTAAGAGAATTTGAATAAAAAGATCTTGTAATTCTGAATCAGCAAGGACATTGGTCATTTTAGCAAGATTGTTCTTATATCACAAAACATAGTCTACTAGACATTATTGGATCCTTGTTTGATTTGAGAAAGTTGTGCATAGGATATATTAGTGTCGATATTTATATAAAAATGAGAAAGGAAAGAATCATCTAAGTATGTAAAAATGTTACCAAATGAGTAGGTGGATCATAGAACCCTTGCATAGAATAATATTATAAGATGTGAGGAAATAATTTAGCCAATAATGTAAGATCATCTCGCATAGTCAAGACATGCCACATGAAAGGATCAAAATTACTCCTAAGGGTCGTCATGGCCATTGAAGGTGGGAATCTTAGGTGAAATGAAGTTAGGAAGTAGTGGATAAGAATATATGGCGGGTGCAAAAGGGATATGAAGGATAAGTGAGGAATCTAGGGATGAAGAGGAATGTGAAGTAGTATGTTATAATTGATGTATTAGTGGATGAAGATGAGCCATGGTTTAAAGAAACTAGGTCATTATCGGATGAAGAGGAGCCATGTTGTGTATGAGAAATATTGAGAGGAGGGAGGGGAGTATTATTTTTATCAATAGAAATAGGAATGGCGGAGGGTGGTGTGGAGGACATGGTGGCCAAGGAGGAACCCATGAGATGGTGAGAGATAACATATCAAGTATGTTTTATAGTGAGTAGAGCATTTAGGACATGTAGAATGTGTGTAGGGTGGTTGCTATATCATAAAAAAATTTATTGAGCTTGTCAAGTTTCTCTTGATCAACATTGGTGTCTTCATCATATGAGTGTTCACTATCGAAGCTTCAATGTTTTCAAGAGGAACATGGGTTGAGTTAATCAAAGGATTATTAGAGGTATCCATTGGTTTAGAAATCCTACAAGAAGATAGAGGAAGCTCAACGTGTGTAAGAGGACCAAATGACCACTACGGGTGATGGGCATAAAAAGAAGGCCTTGAAGTAAGGTAGGGTTCGAGTGTACAAGTTCAAAAATGATTACATTTATAAAATTAAACCTTAATTTAAAAGTAACTATTATAAATAATGATATTCGATGATGAACTCTAGTAAGACACAAGCAATAAGAATATACACTATAAAACCCTACGAAATAGAGAGAGAAGGCAACTTAGCTTATTTTTGAGTGGTCTGGAAGTGTTGTGAGTTAAGAAACTACTAAAACAAGTTGTGAAGAGTGTCTTCAAGGTTCATCGAGGGTTCTATAAATCATAATTACACATGAAAAAATCTCCCACGGGAGGACAGAGTGCCTAGATGCTATTGAGTGATATGGGTGCTAATTTCCACCTAGATGCTTAGGTTCGATATTTTATGGTTAGGAAGAGCTTAATTATTGATCCTCTTTTTCATTTTTCTTTCACTAAAATGTTTTCAGTCATGCCTTTAACTTATAAAATAAATACCTGTTTGCACATTCCCACAAACCACATCAAACCTAATAAATAAGATGCAGGATGGGGAGTCGTAATGACCTCCGTAGTCACCCGAAGAGTGAAATTAGTACCAAGCATTTAACTACATCTAAAAATCCATGTATTTATGTGTGTATGTGTGTGTAATGATACCATAGGTTTTTCATGGAAGTTGCACTATGATAGTAGGCCAAATCTAGGTTGCTCCACGTATGCAAATGTGTGAGATGGATTAAATTTAACTCCCCCTCCTATGTTGTGTATGTAGAGTGATGCAACCCTTGTCTTTTTATGAGTGTGTTATATGAATTATTTGTAATGCTACTTATTCCTTTAATATAAGCTTAGGTGATAGTAGATAATGTTTACTTTGCTTGGGCCCTTATTTGATAGCAATAACTAAGTATATATATATATATGATTCATTTGTTTGAATTTCATAATTGATAACTTAAATACCAACCCAAATTACTAAAATGTTCTCAAAAATTAAAAGATACCCAAAAGGATAATAATATGATAGAGAGGTATAAGAGCACCTAGTAGGGACATGAGCACTTGGGTGCTTCGTCCTAACTTGGGTCTAGTCTTTAAGGCCATAAAAGATAAATAATTCAAGTACCGACAAGGTTGTAAGATGTGTAATACTATAAATAATGCAAGAGATAAATAAAAAAGGCTAAAAGAAGTTATCAACCACTAGTATTCTTATTTAGGAATCATATATACATTAGTATGCTTTAGTACCTTGAAATGTACCTAAGTGCATAGATTTTGTGTCTACATCTAGTTTTAAGTTGATATGAAAGATATTTCAAGAACATGATCAAGATTTATTTTTACAATTTTGATGATTCGAGCCTATAGAGGAATCTCCTAGAATTCTCCAAGTGGTCCTGGTTTGACAAATGGATGAGTGGACCCCATAGAAAAAGTCTTTTTTTGAATATTTTATCGTAATTGTCATGTATTCAAAGGAATAGTTAAAAAATGGATGTTTCAGGATGGTATGGACCTATACTTAATGTATATGATGATTTCCACATAATATTGAGTCCCTAAGTGGTCATACCAATTATATTTCTTAAGACTCATTTTTAGGACAATTTTGACAATTCTTCTCTCAAGATGGTGATATACCATGTATGCATGGTACAAACAAAAAGAGTTGCATGGTGTTTTTTTCATAGTATATAAGTCAATTTTATTCTTTGGAGAAGCTTTAAAAGTGATAATATAGGCATTAAATTCCAAAATTTTCAGAAATGGTGTTGTTTTGTGTTTTTGCATGAGATAAATCCACCTAAAAATAGGACAACTATACCCTAGTGTCAAAACAATTCCATATCATACCTTTCCTAGCACCCCCATATCAACCTACCCCTCAATGTCAAGTACAACATTCTCCTTTAGTGTTCCATTTGTGAATTTTATCAGTCCCCATAGGTGATTTAGGAAAAATCAAAATCATTCAAGTTCCTTTAGAGCGGTGTTTCTCAAGGCGGGTTTTCAAGCAAGCTTAGAAAAGGATTTCATTATCCTTTCTAAGCCAAGTGCATAATCATTTAAGTAGTTCCAAAGAATCATACTAATCATGTAGGTGTATCTAAGAGCCATAAAAATTAAATGAATAGATTTTGGAAAGTTTTAGAGGTTTAGGAGCCAATTCACTGAAAGTGGTTTTTTGAGGCCGAAGGAGCTTGCATCGTAAAAGAGTACCTGAGATTCAAGAGGTGATTCCAGGAGCTCCAAAATGAGTTTTGATCCCAAAAATATATCATTGGAAATAATTTTCAACCCTCTACATGGCAGAAAAAATAAATCAACTTCACACCTATGCATTTTACCGGACATCTCATTCTTTCCATGCATTACATGATGATCCCAAGAAAAAGTTTTTTTAAGGAGTAGAAAGAATAATAAAGCCATGGTACCCCAAATATTATTCTAAAAGGTCATTTACATGTAAAATCATATAAAAAAGCATCCGAAAAATCATCCAGGAGCTCAAGATATGGACTTCCTAAGTCACCCTCCAATATATGATATTTGATACTTAGTGAAATTTGCTAAGGGATACACGGAAACCTAAGGCTTAGGTGAATTTTTTTGCACCTATTTTCCCCAAAAAAAAGGATAAGAAGTAAACAAAATAATTCCCTCCCCGTTTTAAGCTCTCTGGTCACTCATATGACCCCGACAACTCAATTTAGCCCTTTAAAACAACTTTTTAAGGCCCCCTCTCATTTAACGCATGAGGGAAACTTGGAAACACCAGAATGAGGCACATTTGATTACACATATTATCCCTAAACAAAAGGGACAATGCGGGAAAAAATTCACCACACCCCCTCTCTTCATTTTTAAAAACTATAAAAGTGAGAGATCGCCATATTTATGATTCAAAACCACACATTCTCCTCCACTTCCGAAACTCATGTTGAAATATCCATCGAATATCCCCCCAAAATTTCCATGATCTATCCATTTATACATTTTATCCATGATATAAAAGTGGAAACAATAAAAAATTCAAGAAAATCCAGATTTTTGAAGAACAAAAATGAGATCTTTTCCTTGGGAAACTTTGAAACCCTTGAGGAGATTTTCTCGTATCTAACAAATCTGGGCAATGAATCAACATGCCATTTTTTCAAACTTATAGTTTTTCGAGAGGTCATGATAATACAAGCGAAAGTTTTGCATGCACACTATAGATTTTTTGCGGTGAATAAATTCTAGTTTCCCATGGCCAAAACTTTGAAAATTAAAATCTCCATTTCTAGACACCATGTAGACTTGAAATTTTAGAGGTGCACTAAAGAGAAAAAACCCATATCATAAAATTTGGTTTCGTTGTAAACCGAGGTTTAGATTCTAATTTCTAAAAATAGTAAGTCTCCTACATGGACACTTTCTATTTTTAGTAAGCTTACACAAAAATCAATTTCGAAAGAAACCGTGTGCACACAGGTGATCCAGAAGACCAATC
Source organism: Taxus wallichiana var. yunnanensis (assembly GCA_018340775.1). Taxonomy (NCBI): domain Eukaryota; kingdom Viridiplantae; phylum Streptophyta; class Pinopsida; order Cupressales; family Taxaceae; genus Taxus; species Taxus wallichiana. The sequence goes on along the minus strand of CM031244.1, from coordinate 99,756,222 downwards.
TCAATGGTTAGAGTCGAAAGGGTGAAAATTTCCACTTATTAAAAATAGTAATTTTCCTACATGTGCACTTGCTATTATTAGTAAGTCATATCAAAGAGTAGTCTATGTGGAAGTAATGTGCACGAGGTCTTCCGAGAAGGAGAAAAAAGTTCAATGTCGAAAGGATGGAAAATTTCCATTTACTAATTTTATTTAATCCCCTTTCGGTGTATTACGGAAAAGTACATCATTCCAAGATTCATCTTTGTCAATGAAACATGGAAATGTCATGGAGGATCATTATAAGTATTGCCAACATGTCATTTGGATCGACATCGAAACTCTCAATAGTGTTTCTAAACAATCCTCCTATAGTCGAGGTTTTCTGTACATCGGTATCAAGAAGGGATTATGGTCATCACGGCGAGGAAAAGTGTTCAAACATCTTTAGAGGAGAAATATTCACTAGTGTGGAGGATCATCGAGTGTCATAATTCTTTGTTTGAAGTTTTTGAATGCATCTAGGTATTTAATTAGATCATGACAAGGAGTGGATTTCCTTCATCTCTTCCCTCCTCCTCTCTTTCCCCATCTTTCATCTCTATCCTTTATGATTGTTTGTTAGGATTCATCATTTTCTTTTGTCATATTCACTTAAGTTACCTATTTTAAAATTGCAAAAGTATATTCTCAAAATTATAAGAGAAATACTTAATTAAATGGAAAACAAAAGGTCACAAGTGGAATATGGAAATGAAGAGTCATATGAGGGAGGTGAGAGGTTAATTCACATTGCTATAAATTGGGATGGCTTTTCCATTCCAAAGGATCCTGAATTTTGATAATTTCCACTCTGTAGCAATTGTGGATTGTAGTTGTTGGACTTTGTGTCAATGCACATGAAATAAAAGTTACATTTCTTCTATTTTCCCTTTCCTTGTATTTCCTCTATTTCTCTCTTATGCACTTTGTAAGCATAGTGATCCCAAAAGATCTTTGTATCTTTGATAAATGAATCTAAGAACTTTGTGTCTAGTTTTTCTTCTCACTAGATAGATTTATTTTCATTTTCCTCTATATTGAATGTTGAACTACTCTAGTTATTGGGTGTGAACTATGCAGTTTTCCTACTCATAATAGTAACTTTCGTTTCCTAATTTCCCTCCTTCCTACATCATTGTAATTTACTCCCTTGTACCCCCATAAAAGCATCTTTCCATAGGTTTATTGGAGTTTCCTTGTGTAATCCCCAAACTTTTGGTCCAAACCACAACATTTATATTAGGATTACATTAGTTACATTAAATAATGGGATTTGTACCATTTAATACGAGAGGGTATAGCCCCATGAAAATTAGTGGAGACTATTGAGCCCCTACAAAGACTAAGCACCTAAGGAGCATAAGGTTTTGTTGTGCATCAACAAGGAACAAAGTATCGCATGGAAGTAACTTCGGAGAAATCATGAAGGTTTGTGCCTAGAAAGAATAGGCTCAAGAATTAGCCATATTTTAGACCACGGTCGGAGTTGTAATGAGGGACACATGGAGATGTGACCAGATCTGGTTATAGATAATACTAGAACATGGATAATTACAGCCCAAGGAAATAATATTCTAGGGTATGGTTATCATGATAGGATTAAGAGCTGTAAAGTGGAGTTAGTTATGGTTTAGTTGGCACTTACATGCTTGAGGATACTTGAGTATGGCAAGGCATGATGACATTTTACATGTGGTTCAATCTTGAGTGATGAGTAGGTGGTGGAGAGAGAATTCTAAGAGCCCCTTGTTATGTATGGATTTACATGACAACAAAAGGGGAGAGTAGAGAGGATGGTGATAGTGGTGTGTATGGTGTGAGAGGTGTATGCAAGAAAGTAGAGAGATTTGTGAGTAGAATGAGAGAGAATGTTGTTATAAACTCTTGGGTAGAGCCATTATTCTAGAACTAGAACTAGGTTGATGTATCTGGTCCATTTATGGATCTCTTGATGTATTTGGCTACATATGATGTATTTGATCTATTTATGGATATAGTACTTAATGGATCTAAGTGTTTTTGTTCTTTATTGTGTTCATGGTTCAGATCTGGTTCATGTATGTTCTTTTTAATATTCAGAATTGTAATATGGATCACTTAAGCTCAGATCTAGTCTCATTATCTCTATCATAAGATGTATGTGTTTATGTCTATATATTGTTCTACTATAATGATGAATATTCTCGGTGCCTTCGTGCACCTTGGGAGAGCACTCATTTCAAGTTGGGTGATGTGCTGATGCACCTAGGGTTTAAAAGGGAGTAGGTAAAAGTGACTACATTTTGGTTTTGTTGTCGGGACCTCTTTTGAAGTTGTTGTAAGAATGGTGTGTGATGGCAGAGCACTTGAATTTGGCCAGTGTGGAGACTTGGCTTAAAAACATGGAGGATGAGTTTACATAGAGATTCAACATTGGACCTGATTTTGATGCACATACATGGGTAAAGGAACATCTGTATCATGAGCTCTATGAAACATTATTATTTTCTAATAGAACTATATGAATGGTTGTCGCATATGCATCGAGGAGGAGTTGGTACTATTGACCTCATGTTTGGACCCAAGAAGATTATTAGTGGCTTCATGATGCCAATTTGATCTAGACTTGTGATGTTGATCATTGGTGGAGTGGTGTGTTGACTAGATACACGTTGGAGTATGTGGTTTCTACTTATTCTTTCCCAAAGCTTTCTGATTTCAAGTTCTTGCGAAAACGAGGGATATTTCTTACATGTCATACCACTAGCCATTAAGATCCTGATCATCACTCTGAATTTATAAGCATTTCCTATGGCTAGATAAACTCCCTATAAGCATGGGGTGTGGAAGTGGGTGTGGTAAGAAATGGAAGATCTCACAAAAAAAGTGGAGAGAGAAGAGAGGTGGCTCAAGTATAATGAATTTCAAGAGAGGGAATTTATGAGATAGTGTGAGATCACGAGAACGATGGATGTTTGGAGGTACACATTGTGGGAAGGATTTGAGGTTCACATGGAATACGTGGAACCTAAGAAATCAGACTACCCCATCTTTTAAACACGGAAGGAGAACCCCAAATCTTCTAGAGAAAGGAGATGGACCATAGGTGCGCATTCAAACCCACTTGATAACCAAGCCCTTGCACTTAGTTTTTAGTTTCTAAGACAAGTATTTCTAGTACAGTTAGCATTGGTAAGAAAATAACATCAGGTAGATATAATTTTACATTACATCCATCTATGGCCACGCAGAAATTTCTTGTGTTTGGTGGCATCATGTCGACGCATCATCTAGACATGGTGTGGGCTTGTAAAATGTGGGTATCACGTCTAGAAGTAGTTTAACTTCACATATTGTTGGAGCTCAATTTATTACAATGGTGGGAACATAGAGTGTCGCTACTTAAGGCCCTGTACCTACTACAGGAGGAGAATCCAAAGGATCTATTTGATCGGAGGGTCATGGGTTAGTAGATATAGTGGTGGAGGAAACACGGGAGGAAATAAAAGTTTTGGATCTGGTGGACAAGGGCCACAACCCCATCAACAGATATTTTATGAGATGTATCTTCATTTTCTTGATTATAAAGGTGTTGAGGATGTTGCAGAGCATGTACACAAGTGTAAATTGTTATGGCATGCTAAGGGGATCACTACCCCAAAGTGGAAGGAAAACAAGTTTTCAACTATGTTACGAGAGGTGCGTGCATAGAAAGTACCGAGAATATGACCCACATTAGAATTTGAGAAATTATTTATGAATTCAACACATGAGGCTCGCAGATAGAATTTGGTATATAGATTGTGAAGTATAAGGACACACCAAGAATAGTTTTCCTTGAAATTCAATGCACAACATGTCAAGAGACTATAAAATCTATCACGGGGGTCATGATCCAAGTATACGCCCTTTGTTACAACACACACTCCGTAAGAATGTGTCTTGTTATTGTAATATTTATACATATACCACTCATGATACTAAGGACTGCTAATTGATAGACTAGATTCATGATGCGATTGATATTGGTGTGTATCAGTCTAGTGTTGAGAATAGTTCTAAGAAAAAGGGGCATAAACATGAATGGAATGAAGATGGTGGAGGAAGGGGAAGAAGATTTCATGGAGGATTTAGAGGCCATAGTGGTCATGGAGGAGGAAGGAGTGAATTCCCCCATGGAACTTGTTTCAATTATGGATCTATGGATCACTACAAGCATGAGTGCCCAAATTTACTACAATGCTCATGGTGTGGAAAGAAACATAAGTATGAGGAGTGCCTTGACTTGTATAATCACATGAGCTAGAACCAGAAGAAGGACAAGGGTGTGGGAATGGTTAGTGTAAAATGTGTTGAACCTTTGTTCATGCCTACAGTAGCATCTAACCCTGAGTTGGAGCTTGTATTAGTAACTACACATGTTGAAGCTACACGTGCCAGAGAAATACCAAAGCAGAGGCCTCTCATTACAAGAGAAGAAGTATTGCATGGGAAGTACCCTAATCTAACTTATCAGAAGGAGGTTTACCAGAGACTATGGAGGTGATTAGGAGCTTACAAGGGGAGATCCAATGCTTAAAAGAGCATTTGCAGAAGTTAGAATAGGTGAAGAATGCTGAGATCCCTCAGAATGATGTGGATGATGTCAAAGAGGTATGTAAGATGTTATGCTAAGAAAATATCATTCCCTTATTAGGAGAATGGTTGAGAGGAAAGGTACCACACGGCTGGATGCAAGCATGAGAGGTAGATATTATATGCTAATTTTCTCCCTCATAGTCTTGATTATGACAAGGATATCACATTGAATGCAGTAGTTGATGGATGGATTTTGAGCAACATACTAATTGACATAGGTGTAGAGGTTAATGTTCTTACTTTGGATGCATGGAATCAGATGGGGAGACCACCATTGTAGCCATCTTTGAATGTGTTGTACATGGAAAATAGGACTAAAGCTATGCCCATCAGAGTCTTAAAGGATGCTTCCATAACCATTCAAGGGGCCAAGTTTATAGGGGATTTACAATTCTTAGCACTTACCAAGGAAGATAATTTCCCAGCATTACTTGGACACACTTGGTGCTATGTGAATAATGCTGATTTGTACTTCAAAAAGGGATACATCAGATTTGAGAACAATGAGTGTGTTATTATTCCACTAACATATGGTAGTTCTACGCCTTATGTAAAGCTTTTACGGGAAGAAGACATCAATAAAACTTATGTATGCACCATTAGAAACCTAGAGGATATTGAGACATAAAAAAGGATCCATTCAAAGGCGATGATGCTTAGTCCTTAAGTGATATGACTAGCATTACATGTGATAATTAGGTGCATGGGACTTATGAGTTGGTTGGAAGATAATTAAATGGAACTGTGACTTGTTTTGTCAAGGTGTGTTCGTTAGGTGTATAGGAGGAAGGTAGTCACCAATTTACATAGGAGAAGGTAACCCTAATGTCTTCTTACGTGTTATGAAATTCCAATGGTCCTGTGAAGTAGATAGGAGGAATATTATTGTCTATTCCTTTTGTGGGACAACAATACATTGGTGGATGACCCATTAAGATAATATTATAGAGTGGTGCGAGGTAAGAATCATGTTCTCTGTTAGATTTCTATGGACCAATGCACCTTCAAGGATATGTGACTATCATGGGAGGGAATCAACCTTGTACCACATTCAGGAATGTGAGAAATCCTAGATGGAAGGCCCAAAATCTTTACCCCCTTCACTCTGGGTGCATAATTTCTATTCCACTTTATAGGGTTGTGCACACACTTGGTATGTCCATTCAGAGTTACGTCATCGGACAGAAATTGGCAAGCATTGATGGCAGGTTTTATTTGGAATTTTGAGTATTTATTTTATAAACCATCGGTGAGTGAGGATTTGCGGTAATCAACCACCTTACTCTAGGATATATTTCCAAAGTTGAGGACCTCATCCTAGATTTACTAGGGGATCCTGATTTGGAGGCGTGCTTTGAGGAAGGAGAAGAAATGGATGAAGTATAGTTTGAACACACTTGCCTAGAAAAAGAGAAAGGAAAAATGGTGTACCTAATCTAAAATGAAGAGATAGATAACCTCGATGTTGATCATACAAGAGGGTATGCATGATGTCTTGGATAGTGTAGATGAGAAGGCACGTGCCTACCATGAGCCATTGAAGACAAAGAAGGTCAACATTGGCACAGAAGCATAACCGAAAGAAGCAATCATTGGTGATTACTTGGATAGAATAAGAGGTCTCAGAGATAATTGAGCTATTGAGTGACTTTTAGGATTTGTTCCCATGTGGATACCCTAAATTGAAAGGATTTCATCACTCATCTCGAGAGATGTAGATTACGTTAAAGGAGGGTATGCACCTGATTAGGAAGAGGCCTTATAGGATGAATCCTAATCTACGCGTAAAGGTGAAAGAAGAAATTGACAAGATGCTGGAATCTAGGATCATTGAAGCTATTGAAGAATCTGAATGGGTTAGCCCAATGGTGATTAGTATCAAGAAATATGGAAGGATATGGATCTGTGTCGACTACATAGACTTGAATAATGTGTGTGTTATAGATCCTTTTGCAATGCCTTTTACTGAAGAAATCTTGGAAGGTGTAGTAGGGCGTGAGATTTACTCTTTTACATATGGATTCTCATGGTATCACCAGGTAAGGATTGCAAAAAATAACAAAAGAAGACTAATTTCACCACTAAATGGGGAGTTTTCGCTTATATGGTTATGTTGTTTGGTCTTAATAATTTGCCTGCTATTTTTTTATGCATTGTGGTACAAAAATTCCAGGACTTTATTCATAATTTTCTACAAGTCTACCTAGATAATTGGATAGTGTATGGATTAGTAAAAGATCATTGTGACAACTTGAGATTGATGTGTGAAATTTACAAGAAATTAAGTATTTATCTAAACATTAAGAAATGTGTCTTTTCTACTCTTTTTGGCACATTGTTAGGTCATATTATTTGCAAGGAAGGCTTATTGGTAGACCCTGCCAAATTTGTTGTTATTTTGGGTTTGGAGGAGCCTACCAATCAAAGTGTGGTGCACAGATTTTTTGGGCATACGGGTTACTATAGAAAATTCATCAAAGGTTATGTCAATATTGTCATGCCCTTGGAAGAACTGCATGAGGCACAAAGGAATATTCCATTGGGAAAAGGAACAAAAATGGATTTTAATATGTTGAAGGAGAAGCTTACTATTGCGCCCATTTTGCACTTTCCCTCTTAGGACAAGCCCTTTCATGTGCATGTGGATGCATCAGGTTTGTCATTTAGAGAAGTGCTAGCACATCCCGAGAAGGGTTTTTGATCACCCTTTATGTTTTGGAAGCAGAAAGTTAACTCCAACTGAGCAGAATTACACAACAATAGAGCACGAAGCGTTGTCTATGATTTATGTGCTACATAATTTTAGGAAGTACTTATTGGCTACTCTGTTTATCTTTTACACATATCACATGACACTTAATTATTTGGTAAACAAGCCTATTTTGCAAGGGTACATATGCCGGTGGATCTTTTTATTTTAGGAATTCAACTTTTTGGTGGTAGTCAAACCAGGAAAGTGTAATTCAAGACTTGACCATATTTCTAGAATTAATTCAGGTGAGGATGCGTAGAGCATTGAAGACATAATGTCGATGCACAATTGTTTAGATTAAAATGTGTGCCAACTGATTTTGAGGATATTTCTATCTTTTTACAAACAATTGTGGTGGATGATGGAATGAAGAATATAGAAAGGAAGCAACTTTCCATTCTCATTGTGCCTTATATGTTGATTAGTGGAGATCTATACAAACTTGGCTAGGATGAGATTTTAAGTCGGTGTTTACTTGAGCATGAACACGTGGGTATCATGGAGGAAGATCATGGAAGAATTTCCAATGGAAATTATGTAGGTTGAGCCACCGCACACAATATTCGATGGTTGGTTTGTGGTGGAAAACATTGTACAAGGATTGTCAAGAAAATGTCAGGGGATGTGATCATTGCCAATGCCTTGGGAATCTTGGGCATAGAGATGAAATGTCGTTGAGCCATATAGAAAGTGTAGAACCTTTTGAAAAATTGGAATTTGATTTTGTGCGACCTATTTCACGCCCGGTGGGCGAGGACATGTTCGTGCTACATCATTACTTGTACGACCATCTTACACAGGTGGGTGAAAGTAGCACCTATGAAGTATTGCACTGTAGCTACTACAAAAAGGTTACTTTAGGAGAATATCATAAGTAGGTATGGGTGTACGTTAAGTTTAACAAGTGATAGGGGTACTCATTTCTTGAATGAGACTGTTAGGATATTATTGGCAAAATTTATGGTAGCCCATCATATAACTACACCATATCACCCACAAGCTAATGGAATTGCTGAATATTTTAATGATATTTTGAGCCACATATTGATGAAGATCTATGATGTTGGAAGTAAGGATTGGGATGATAAATTTAATTTTGTTATTTGGTTGTATAGAACAACCTATAAGAGACTCAACAAAGCAACACCTTTTAAGTTAATGTTTGGCGTTGAGATTGTTTAACCGGTTTAATTTATGTTACCATCCCTACATATTACACATGCACGAGGATTGGATGATGAGAAATCACTTGAAGAGTGCATGTAAAAACTGATGTAGTTGGATGAGAAGTGTGCCATAGCATGATGGAGCCAAAATATAGAGAAATAAATACCAAAGGCCTGACACGATCGACACATTTAAAATAAGAAGTTGGAGGTTGGGAAGATGGGTCTTCTATATTATTCCAATTTTTTGCACCACCGTGGGAACTTCCAAGTACATTGGTTGAGACCACATGTTTTGACCTATATACTTGACTCAGGTTCTTTCCAATTAGAAGCTTTGGATGGTACATGGTTTCCTGGTCTCTTTAATGGGAGTAAGTTGAAGCCCTACTATAAATAAGTCTTCTTTGTGTTTGTAAATAAGGCAATGTTTCCATTTAGCTTAGGTTTTCCCTTAATGCATTTCCCTTACATGATTTTCCTTTCATCATTTCTATGCTTTATATTTTTAGTGTTAGGTTGTGTGGCACGTTAGTACGATAGTAGAAAATTACATTTTAAGTGATTCCATTGCACAGAGGACCGCGCATACCTTTAGTGTGGGGTGGATTTGCATATAAATTTAGAAAATGGTTGGCACATTTCTAAGGAGGTTAGATTGATCAAAAAATCATTCTGGAATGATTAGCGCAAAGGTAGAAAATGGTTTATGTGGTATATAAGGTGTTCGGGTTTGTGTTGTAATAGAGGTGTTCTGAGAAAAGTTGAGTTGATTAAAGACCACATAGGAGAGAAACAAAGATTATGTAGTATAACATGAGGTAGGCAGTAGCATGGGAAATTACTTAGTAGATGGCACAGAGGTTAAGTAATTCGGTGCAGTAAGGCACATGGAGGAGTTATGTGGTAGGGAAGTAATGATAGCATGCCAAAAGGTTATGACTGTAGCACATAAGGTGGAGTCATGCGAAAGTTGATTTAAGTGAACAAGGTAATTTATTAAAAAATTAAAATTAAGATGCATGGGCTGGAAGGACATTAAGGTATTTGAAAATTATGAATATGGAGTGAGGGTAGTCATTCTAACTATCTTGCCTTTGAAATTTATTGTGCTCTTGAGTAAGTGTAGTGCGACGAAGGTGTGACAAGGAAGCAAAGTAATTTTTATGAACCAAAGGGCGCCATGTGTGAATCAGTAACAAGATCTTGCAAAGGTGTAGCAAGGGGAAAATTAAAAAATGGGAAAACAAGTGGTTGCATGAAATGGAAGCTATCAAACTCGGAGATATTAGGTAGACAAAGAGAAGTGAACAACTAGGGCAAGGAGTAAAGGAACAAAAATGGCACCAAATAAGGCATGAACCAAGAAACCATGGGAGGAGGAGGAACATGTAGAGGTATATTTGGAGATACAATACCCCCCAGGTGTGATTAAATTGGAGAAGTGGAATTTGAAATTGTATCAGTGTAATATTAGCGAATTCAACCATAGAAAAAATCAACATGGCAAGTCGATGCGAGATGATTTAGTCAAAGACGTTCTAGGGGTAGACGAGATATAAAACCCTAAGGTGGATGACTGAGTGTAATAAGAGTGGCATAAAATTGTATTTTTATAGGTTTGGGAGCTTCCTTTCTTTACTAAACCCACCCCTCTCTTAAGGTGGTTAATTTTACGGGTATATGAGGATTTCTTCTAATTTACGAGGAGGAGAATGATACTTATGGGCCGATTGATTAGAAGAGTAACATCCCTATGGAACATTGTTGAGGACATGGAAATCAATTTATGTGCCACTACAAAAATTACAGAATTGGAAAATTAATTAAAATATGAGAAGGGAGGAAGAGCACAGGTTATCTCAGACCTTGGTGACCTAGTGTTAATGGTTTTAGCCCGACTCATAAGTTACAAATTAGGTGCATCAGAATGGTGGATAGATATAAATAAAATATTCATGTACATTGCATACAGGGTATCCAAATGAGTTCACTATAACTTCAAAAAATTTGTTGTGAAGGGTATCGTTTAGGAATCACAGTGCATAATGAAGTTTGAGTGAAGATCACGTTGGGTTATATACTAATTTTGATCATATTTTGGGAAATCGGTGTCTCTCGATGGACCAGATGGGAACATGTGGGTTCACCCACCAGCGCACTCATCTCCTGTGGTGCAATTTTCATAGTTCACTTGTAATGGCACCATCACAAATACCTATAAGTCCCAGATGAACAATTGGTATGAGAGGCTACGAGAGGATTTTGAGAATGAGTGGTACATCCCACATGAATTTCCGTAGTGGTAAAGGACTACGTGAAGTTTTCAGATTACAAAACACTTTAGCTTAGAAAAATTCATGATGGCCAAAGGAGAAATGGGGCCATGGTACAAACTTCCATTTTCATTCACTACTAAATATATGAATTGTGCCATTAATTAGTTGAAGGACACGCAAAATCTGACCTTAGATCCTAACAAAAAGGATTTTGATGTTCACACCCTTCGTGCAACATTTAGGTATGATACAAGGCTAGCATATGTCAAAAATTTAGATCCGGACTTCCTAGATTTGCATCCATAGATCAACGTTACAATTAAGGTCTTCATCCATCAAGTGTTTGTATAAATTTCTGACCTAAGACACGGGGAGGAGTTGAAGTGGAGGTTAAAAAATCCACCGTTCTAAATCCATGAGAAGTATGGATCCCTCCTTTGAAATTGATCTAGGTAGAATAAGAAGAAGAATTGAGGAGAAACTAGACACTTCCTTAAATAAGAACTATTATACACACCATAATAGTAGTGGGGGAATAGGTACACCACAACAAGGTAACACCAAGGCTTTAGAGGAAGACCATGAGGAATTAAATAGCCAAGAGGGGCAGATTTGGAATATAAAAATAATAAGGTACACCATGTCTCTATTTCTACAATGGAGACATGCTCAAAGGAGGATCACACAACAATTTGGGAGGAACTCGAAGAGGAGAAGAAGAGAAGGGCTGAGGTGGAGACCGAGACAAGAGCGATGTGCACACGCCAAGGAGAAAGAAAATTTTGTGGAGGAACCCGTGAAGATTCCAACACAAGGGAATTCACCTATCTAGCCCACCATCCCGAGATAGAAGAGTAATGGAGACTCCTTTTTATCAATGAGTCTAAAGGGTTCACCACAAGAATAAACACCCTAAGGAAACAACATTCAAATCATAAGGAAATGAGGAAGAAGTGGACACCTATGTCCCCTCATATGGACTTCATGGATAATCCCATGAAGGTGTTACGCACGAGGTTCCAAAGCACCCTTTCCCTAGAAAATTTACATGCTTGGGATATTTTGGACCAAGATGGGGGTGTAACAAGGATTAGGAAGATGATAATTTGGAATCTGCATTTTCATGTAGAGGATCCCAAATTTTAGGTCAGTGATCACGTGATCGAGACCATTCATTTGAGGAAGAAGGAGGGAGAAACATATAAAGTGGTGGATCTAAGCCACCTCACTGATGAGAATGCATGTAACGCACTACAAAAAATTTCCTCAGAGGTTACAAGGAGGATTTTGGATGCTATGGTGACTATTCGGACCTTGGTCGAAATAAAAAGGTAAATGAAAATGAGATATAGAGATTACGCCAAGGGTTAAGAAGCGAGTAGGAACGGACTAAGGAAGCATATGATTAGGCCGACACCTTAGTAAATAAGGTATTAAGAAAATTTCAAACATTATTGAGCCAAAAAAGGATGGATTATAATGATGAGATGGAATACTTGGAAGATATGGTGGGGATGTTGTTAACCAACATCAAGGATGGTGCGGGAACCAAAACTAAGGAGATTGCAAATGAGAGCAAGAACAAAAAGACAATTATTGATGCTTGGATTACTGATTTGGAGGAATTGCTCACCCAACTCAAGGAGACAAAAAAATTGGTAGACAGAGGCTTAAACAATTGTCAGAAATGTAATCCCATTATTGATTTGTGGGTAGTAGATGAAGAGGCCATCCTCAAGGCCTTGTAGGATAAGGTTCTGATGAATAAAATTGAGTGTGCCAAATTTATTATTGACGCCACAAAAAAGAAGAAAAATATTAAAATCAAGTGTGAGAAACTAGAATTTCGATTGGTGAACTATGATATTCTATCACAAAATGTATGGATGAGTTCAAGGGTGTTTGCATGGAGTTGGTGGTGGTCATAGAAGAAATCAAAAGGAAGGTTGAAGAGATTACACCAGACCAAGTTCTCAGCTTAGTAGAGGTGGCACAGGGGAAATATTTGGTAGAATGGGAAGCATGGATGAAGTTAAAGGGTGAGATAGATGTGAATTTCCCTGAACTCCTCTAGTTGGGCCTTTAAACTGTTGAGTCATACAATGTTTTTCCTTAGCAATTTTTTTCTCTTAGATCATTAGATTTTTGTTTGGAGAAGTGCAAAAGATTTATGAGGGTAGAAATCAAACTATTTTGGGGTAATGTTGATCCCCTATGAAGACTAAACACCTAAGGTGTAGAGGGTTTTTGTTATGCGCTAGCAAGAGAAAAGGCTCACACGGAAGTAAATTTGGATAAAGCACGGAGGTTTGCACTCAGTAATAACAATCTCATGACTTAGCCATATTTTGGACCATGGTCAAGGTTTTGGAATGATGGGCATATGGAGATGTGGCCAGATTTGATTGTAGATAAGGATGGGACATGGAGACTTACAACCCAAGGAAATAATATTCTAAGGTATGGTTATCATGACAAGATTAAGAGCTGTAAAATGGAGTAAGTTATGGTTTAGCTAGCACTTTCATGCTAAGGATAATTGAGTATGGTGAGGCATGATGACATTTTACATGCAGTTCATTCTTGAGTGATGAATAGGTGGTGGAGAGAATACTCACAAGAGCCCTTTATTATGTATGGATTTACATGAAAAAGGAGAGAGTAGAGAGGATGGCGGTAGTAGTGTGGATTCAAAGTGAGAGGCGTATGCAAAAGAAAGTAGAGATATTTGTGAGCATAATGAGAGAGAATCTTGTTGTAAACTCTTGGGTAGAGCCATTGTTCTAGAACTAGAACTAGGTTGATGTATTTGGTTCATTTATGGATCTCTTGATGTATTTGGCTACTGTGATAATGGTGAAATAATATAATGGGGTTGTTCTAAATATCAGTGTTTAATGGATCTAAGTGTTTTTGTTCTTTATTGTGTTCATGGTTTAGATCTGGTTCATGTATGTTCTTTTTAATATTCAAAATCATAATATGGACCATTTAAGCTCAGATCTAGTCTCATTATCTCTATCATAAGATGTATGTGTTTATGTCTATATATTGTTCTGCTATAATGATGAATATTCTTGCAAGGCTCACATAAAAGGGGGTTCAAACCTTCGTATGCCTCGAGTGAGCACCTAGTTCAGGATGGGTGATGTTTTGATGTGCCTAGGGTTTTAAAAGGAGTAGGTAAAAGTGACTATAGAGACACTTAATTTTCCCAACTGAAAAATTTTCTCACCAAAAATTTTTGGTGACTCCACTAGGGAGATATTTTCCCAAGTGCACCTAAAAAGATCCCCGCCAAAAATAAAAAAATACAAAAATGTATAAATTTAAAAAAACAAATTTCAAAGGAAAATCATTTTTGAAGGAAAATTCATCAAGGAACAAACCCTTGTCACATTCATTTCATGCAACACAATGAAGAAATTTCTAGATTGGAGTGAAGTACCAATGAGTGACATTGAATAAGAATAATTCGGTTTCCAAGGAATAAAGATTATCGATCAGCCATGGTTTCAGACTAATTATTGTAGGAAAGAAAACTCAAGAATGAAAAAAGGGTCTCCTACTTCAAACAATAATTTGCAGTTAGAATAAGAATTTTTTTACGAAGAAGAAGATAATAAATGGTTGAAAGAGGCATGAATAAGATATAAGATGTTGTGTGGAACCTAAAAAGAAAAAAATATTATAAAATTAATACTCTCGAGTCTCACATAGTTGAATGAAAACCTTGGAGCCATGTCTTTCATAACCCTCCCTTGGGATGATTCCATTACATACATAAATGATGAGATGGTATCCTTAAAAATTGAGTATGTGAAAAGAGTCGTGAGCATTGCACAAGGAGATTTTGATCCCCAAATCTACCTCAAAATTCTGAAATATGTTGAATCTTTGCAAGATATGTATGAACAACTTGAAGCACTCCCTAGAAAAGAGGAAGAAGAGGATATTTTTCATATGGAGGAAGATCCCGAGGATCATTCATACTATAGGGTATTCATCCCTAAAATTTTATTGAATACTACCGAAGAAAATCCTATCCTTGAGCCTTCCAATGAAGATCAAATCATCATTATGGAAGATGATGCAAGATCCACTGAAGAATAATTTTGTAACCTTACATAGCTCACTATAAAATTGAGAACATTGTCTTTCTTCTGCTACTCTCTAGATGAATTCCTTACATATGGTGATGAAGAAATGGAAATTTTGAAAAGAGAATATGTGCAAAGGCTTCAGAGCATAATAGAAGGAAATTTTGATCCTGAAGCCTATCATGGAGTTTGGGGTATGCTTTATTTGTGAAAAGAAGGTATGAACACCTTAATCACTTTGTGTTCTTCAAAATGAAGAAACTCAAGAATATCCTGATGATTTTGTATACTATGAAGTGTTCATCCCTAGAATATTCTTGGATGATTCTAAGCAATTTATTCTCCTTAAAGCCTCTATTGAAAATCAAATAAACACCTTTGAATATGATGAAAATAACATGGATTTGGAACCACCATTCATCAATTCTTTCTGGCTCAAGTCACAACCCATTGGAAGAGAAATGGACTCAAGAGAGGTAGATTCTTGTTGCATGAAAGATTATTTAATGCTTTCCAAAGACTCCACCAATGATGAAGAAGTATAAGATGAATAATTTGAAGTAAGCATGAATAATCTCCTTTCAAATTTTGATCTTTCAATTAATGAAGAAATGGAGATATGTGAAGAAGTGAAAGAAAGCCACCTGACATCATGGACCAAAAATGATTAATTCAAGATGGTCATGGATGATTTTCCCTCCTATTTTGATTCTTCAAGTGATGTAGAAATGTTAAATGAAGAAATGGAGACAATATAAGAATAGAACTGTCTTCCCAATTCAATCATGGATGATCTAATGGAAGAATCCCACTTCCTTTTCGAAGCCAAGGAGAATGAACAATTTGAAAAATTATTCTCACTCAGGGATCAAAATCATCATCATGGTGAAATAGAGTATTTTATCTTTCATATGAGCAAGAAGATTCAATAATGAATGATCAATATGGAATTGAAATTCCTTCCCATACTACTACCCCAACATGGTCCTATGCTTCCCATCAAGAGGATGATATGGATTTTTATCTTGAAGGAGTGCCCTTCCCACAAATCATGGACCTATTCTCCTTGTCAGAAGGTGTCATGAATTAAGTTTTCCCATGTCTACAAGAAAGTGATTCTTGGGAAATAGAAAGCATGGAAGAAGTGAATGAGGATGTTTCAAAGGAATCATGGGTGCATATGGATCATATTTTCAACCATCTCCTGGTGGAGCAATGTAGAGATTATCTCAATAAGAATGAAGATGAGCTTATGGAAATATCAGAAGAACTATCTCTGTGAAAGACCTCTTGAATATTTCGTAAGAGACCGAAGACCCCAACTCAACCTTGAACTCCCGACTTTGGACTATGGAAATGCAAGATAAATATGAATCAATTTTTTCTCCTCTTTTGATACACCAATGTTTGATGCCGAGATGTATCCAATGGATGATTTTGATGACTTCCCAAATGCCTTGGTTAGTGAGAGAGTGTGTGAAAGTGTGTTTGTTTCTTTCACATTTTTGAAGAAGTTTGTGAGTACAAAATAAGGAAGGTTATTGAACCTCCTTCGAATATCCCCAATCTCGAAGATGATATCTATATCATGGAGGAATATAATAGGGAAAATGTTGAGCTGATTTGTATTGAAGATAATTATGTAAAATAAAGTAAAAATTTGTAAGATTCTTTGGAATGTGTTCAAGATAAAATTGTTCGCAGCACTTTGGAATGCTCCAACAATGCATAACAAGGATTCATATGGAAAAATATAGTTGAAGGAAAAGAATCCCCCTACGATAAAATCAAGGTTTACAGCTACGAGGATGATGCTGAAAAACAACATTGAGTGGATGAGTGCAAATAAAATTTATTCTAAACAACAAGGAGAAGATGTGCATGAATCTTGTGAGTAAATTCAAAATCAGATTATGCTCACCATTCTTCAAGCTCTGATGTTCCTTAAACATGTTCCCATATTGTAACATTTCCCCAAGATTGATGAGGGCCTCCATCTCAATGATATAACCTCTATTTTGGAAGGTGGTCACTTGAGCAACGAAGCGAGATGTTTAGAGAAGTTCTTGAATAGGAAGAAAATTAGTTTGTTCTCACTCCTTCTGAGTACCTTGCTAATATAGGAGATGATTTAAAATTGCAATTCAAAGAGGATGAATTTTTTCACAACAATATAAATTTTCCCACTCTTCAAGACGTGGAAGAATGGTATTTCATAATTGTAGGGCGTTAAGTAGAAGCCTCAAGGTATAAGATCCTGGAGAAGATAATGAAGCATTCAATAGATGCAAGAACATTCTTAGTGTAGTATGAGTATGAAGATGGAATCATGATTAGTCTTATTCTTCTCAAGCCATGAAAATCCATCACAAGGGCATGGTTTGATCGACAATGATTTTTACACTTCAAAGATAATGTTTGATCTGTTTTTCATGACGGAATGTAATTTTGAAAACCAGTCACCGATTATGTGTATATTATTTCCCCTCCTTTGTAAATACCCCTCCCTTGTAACATAGTTTCCCTTTTTGTTATGTATTTTTTTCCTTTTTGGTGTGTTTCTCTTCTTTTGGTTTGTGTGTGTGTGTGTGTGTGTGTGTGTGTTTAGAAGAAATGAATCCATAAATCCTAACGGATAAGGCACTTTGGTCCACAAAGTATGTTAAGATTATGGGATTTCTCATTTCATGTTCTTATTGAGCTCAATCCAGAACATTCCCCAAGATAGAGCCAACTATCGTCCTATTTTTTTAGCATGTGAAAAATCCATCCGAAAACAAGACAACTATACCCTAGTGTAACAATTTTTCCATATCATACCTTTTTGGACACCCCCATATCAACCTACCCCTCAGTATCAGGTCCAACCTTGTCCTTAAGTGGTCCATTTTTTAATGTCATCATTCCCTCTCAGTGATTCAGGAAAAATAAAAATCATTCAAGTGTCTTTGGAGTGGTATTTCTCAAGGCAGGTTTTCAAGCAAGCTTAGAAAGGGCTTTCATCAGCCTTTCTAAGCCAAGTGTATAGTCATTGGAGTAGTTCCAAAGACTCATATTCATCATGGAGGTGTATCCAGGAGCCATAAACATCAAGGAACAAATTTATGAATATTCTGGGAAGTTTTGGAGGTTTAGGAGCCAATTCACTGAAAGTGGGTTTTTGAGGTCAAGGAGCTTACACCGTAAAAGAGTACCTGAGCTTCAAGAGGTGATTCTGGGAGCTCTGGAATGAGTTGTGAGCCCAAAATATATAATTATAAATCATTTTTAACCCTCTACATGGTGGAAAAAACATATCAACTTCAAACCCCATGTATTTTTCTAAGAAGCTCATTCTTTCTATACATAAAAACAATCCTGAGAAAAAGGGATATTTTTTAAGGATTTGAAAGAATAATAAATCCATGGGACACCTCTAATTCTTATAAAAAGTTATTTTTCATATAAAATCATATAAATAAGTGTCCAAAATTCATCCGGGAGCTCAAGATATGGTCTTTCCAAGTCGCCCTCCAAGGTATGTTATTCGATACTTAGTGAAATTTGTTAAGGGACACGTGGCAACCTGAGGCTTAGGAAAATTTTATTACACCTATTTTCCCTAAACCAAAGGGAAAAGAGGTGAAAAAAATTGTTCCCTCCCCCTTTTAATCTCTCTAGTCACTCATATGACATCAACAACTCGCTTAGCCCTTTAGAAAAAAATTTAAGCCCCCTCTCATTTCACGCATGAGAAACACTTGGAAACACCAGGATTTGGTGAATTTTATTACACCTATTTTCCAAAAACCAAAGGGAAAATGGGGGAAAATTTTCCCCTCCCCTCTCTTCATTTCAAAAACTATAAAAGTGGGAGATAGCCATTTTTGTGATTCAAACCCCCACATTCTCCTCCTCGGCTACCAAAACTCTGCCAAAATTTCCATCGAATATCCCTCCACAATTTCCACACCCTATCCATTTATGCATTTTCTCCATGATCTAAAGAAGTGAAAACAAGCAAAAATGCAAGAAAATCTAGATTTGTGAAGAATGAAAATGAGATCTTTTGCTTGGGAGACTTCAAACTCGTAAGGAGATTTTCTCATATCTAACAAACCAGTGAACAAATCAACATGCCATTTTTTTCAATATTATAGTTTTACAGAGGCCATGAGAATAAAATAAGAATTTTTGCATTTATACTCCATATTTTTCACAATGAAGAAACCTCAATTTCCCGTGGTGAAAATTTTGAAAATTAAAATCTCCATTTCTAGAAACCAAGTAGACTTGAAATTTCGAGGGGGCATTGAAGAGAAAAACCCCATATATCATAAAAATTGGTTTCATCAAATACTGAGGTCTATAACCTAATTTCTAAAAAAGTAAGCCTCCTACATGGGCACTTTATATTTTTAGTAATCCTATATGGAAAGCAATTTCAAAAGAAGGTGTGTGCACAAAGGTGATCCAAAAGACCAATCTCAGTGGTCAAAGCTAGAAAAGGTAAAATTTTCACTTACTAAAAATAGTAAGTTTCCTACATGGAAACTTGCTATTATTAGTAATTCATATCAAAGAGCAGTCTATGCGGAAGTAATGTGCACAGAGGTCATCCAAAAGGAGAAACAAAGTGCCCAAAGTCGAAAGGATGGAAAATTTCCATTTACTATTTTTAGTAAATCCCCTTTTAGTGTGTATGGGAAAAGTACATCATTCCAGGAGTCATCTTTGTCAATGGAACATGGCAATGTCATGGAGGATCATCACAAGTATTACCCACAGGTCATCTGGATCAACATCAAAACTCTCAACAATGTTTTTAAAAACTCCTCCTATAATCGAGGTTTTATTTACATCAAGTGTTAGGAAGGGATTTAGGTCATCACCGATTGGGGAAAGTGTTCAAAGGTGTTCAGAGGAGAAATCTTTGCTAGTGTGGAGGATCATCAGTGTCAAAATTATTTTCTCAAAGTTAATGACAACATCAAGGTATTCAATTAGATCATCGCAAGGAGTGGATTTCCTTCATCTCTTCCCTCCTCTCTTTCCCCTATTTTTTCTCTCTCCTTTATGATTCTTCATTAGGATTCATCATTGTAATTTATACTCTTCACTTAATTTACCTATTTAAAACATGTAAAATTATTTTCTCAAAATTATAAGAGAAATACATAATTAAATGGAAAACAAAAGGTCACAAGTGAAATATGGAAATGAAGAGTCATATGATGGAGGTGAGATGTCAATTCATATTTCTATAAATTGGGATGGATTCTCCATTCCAAAGGATCCCAAATTTTTATAATTTCCACTCTGTAGCAATTTTAGATTGTAGTTGTTGGACTTTGTATCAATGCACATGAAATAAAAGCTACATTTCTTCTATTTTCCCTTTCCTTGTATTTCCTCTATTTCTCTCTTATGCACTTTGTAAGCATAGTGATCCAAAATAGATTTGTATCTTTGATAAACGAATCCAAGAACTTTGTGTTTGGTTTGTTCTTCTCACTAGATAGCTTCATTTTTCTTTCCTCTATATTGAATGTTGAACTACTCTATATGGCAGTAATTTTCCTTTCCTAATTTTCCTCCTTCTCCCTAAATTGTTGTAATTTCCTCCCTTTTACCCATGTATAAGCATCTTATCACAAGTTCGGTGGAGTGTCCCCGTGATCCCCAGACTTTTGGGCCAACCCACAAATTTTATATTAGGATTAGATTATTTACATTCAATAATGGGATTTTCACCCTTGAATGCATATGGGCATAATCCCATGAATGTTGGTGGAGACAAATAATTTTCTCAATTGATAATTTTTCTCATCAACTAGTTTTTGAGAACTTAGGAGGACAATCTTGATTCCTCGTATAGTTTCATGGTGTGAAATTAAGTTGATAAGCTCATAAAGCATGAATAAGGTTTGTATAGGTCTTATAAAATTATTGTGAAAGTTATTGAGCCTTGGATATGTCTATTATTACTCAATAATATCACAATTGTTTTGTTGGAGCAGACCTAGTGGAATTAGGCTTCTTGGAGACCTAATGAAGGAATATGAACTCTAATAGAGCTATTAGAGACCTTAAAGATCTTGTGTCTAATGTTTTATTATTTTCAGATGGTTTATGGTCTATAATGGCCTACCTAAGTGTATATGGCTGACCTATGAGGTATGTGTGCTTTAGTCATGTATATAAGCAAGGTTATTAGGCCTATTTGAGCTAGTGGAGTGAATGGAGAAAAGTGTGAGCTAAAGGCTGAGTGTGAGGGATGAATAAGGTATTGTAGACCATATGAAGAGTGTAATGAATTCATTAAAATTATCATATAGGTGATGAAGATCAGATTTTGCAAGCCTAGGTCAAGGTGAAGGAAGATGATGAGTGAGCAATCAAAATAGGTATTTTTTTGTGTCTCTAAGAGAAATCGAGAAAGTGTATGAATGTTTGAGGATCAAATTATGTGATAGAAGGTTTGAGGATCATATTGTGTGATAAAAGGTTGATAGCATGTGAAGGTGATTGATATTTCAGATGTTGAGAGTATACCAAGAAGAAGAAAAAATAAGAGAGAAGAAGAGCAAAGAAGTCCATCATTTGTTGAGATAAAACAAGAAGAAGGTGGAGAACATCTTTAGGTGGATAATTTGTTGCTTGGTATTCCTTGCAATTTGATGATCCTTATCGAGTTGTTTCTTCACTAAATCAGGGGTTATAGCCTCCTTGCAAGTTAGTGCTTGATAAATTCTAGTTGGTACTAGATAAATTAGGGGTTGGTGCTCCTTGTGGAGTTGGTGCTTCACTAAATTTTGAATTTTGTTATATATAAACAAATTTCAATGGTTTTTCTTCTCCTTGAGGTTTTCCCACATACATATTAGTGTTTTATCTTGATAGTGTTCTTATGAATGATTGTGTTATGCTCATGCGAGATGAATGCTATGTTGCTTTGATGGTTTGCTAAGTTAATTTACATTGCTTATATAATGGTTAATTCTTTGATGGTTCATACAAGTAAAGGAAATTAAAGTAAAGGAAATTGAAGTAAAAATTTTAATAAACTGATTCAGCCCCCTTATTGTTTGTACTTCCAACAATTGATATCAAATCCTAGTCCTTTGGATAATTTTTAACGAATTGAAGGAGATCTAATAACCACGGGTATAATGAGCAATCAGGTTCAAGGAGGTTTATAAACCAACAAAGCTCCTCTCTTCAATGGGATTAATTATGCATTTTTTAGCAATAAAATGAGGAAATATATTGTTTCATTAGGATTTGACATATGGAAATCAATGAAAGCTGGATATATTATACCTACTACACCTCCAACTGATGCAATAGGAAAGAGGGCTTATGAAAGCAATTATAAAGAAAATCATGCTATCTTGTGTGGAATTTCAAAGGTTGAGTTTGTAAAATTCATGCATTGTGATACTTCCAAAGGAATGTGGGATAATTTAGAAACCATCTATGAAGGATACTCTAAGGTGAAAATGGAAAATTAGCATGCCTATAGAAGACAATTTGAGAGCTTGAGGATGAAATAAGATGAATACATTGATTGCTATCTACTTAGAGTAGATGAAATTTTCAATATCATCAGAGGTCTTAGAGAGAATATGGAGGAAAAAATAGTTGTTCAAAATTTCCAAAGGTCCTTGACACCCAATTTTGATCCTAAGGTCTCAGCTATTGAAGAATAAAAGGATTTGAGCACCCTATAGATGTATGAGCTTTATGGGATCTTGATATCATATGAGATGAAAACAACTAATGGAAGACCTTCCAAGAAGGATGTTGCTTTCAAGGTTGAAAAGAAGGATAAAGAAAATAAGGTCAAAGATAAAAAAAAATTGAAATTGATGATGAAAAACTAGAGGCTATTTTTGTTAGAAGGATAATAAGAGGCTCAGATAGGTATAAAGATAAACTTCCATTTAAGTGCTTTAATTGTGGAAATATTGGTCATTTTGTATCTAAGTGTCCTAATAAGAATAAGGATGAGCATGATGAGCATGAAGAACATGATGATGAAGACAAGAAGTCTCATAAGCATGAAAAATAAGCTTTAAGAAGCATGATGACAAGAAAAAGTCATTCAAGGGAAATAATAATTTATACACAAAAGAAGACAACAACTCCTCTTTTGTTAGTGACAATAGTTCATCTAAAAGTGGTGATAAAAATGGAAACAAATAATTTAATGAAGTTCTATTCATGGATAAAGAAGTAAGTAGTGAGTGTTTGAATAGTTTTTGGAAGTTGAAGAATTTGAGGTAAACTTGGAAGACCTAACAAGTTCTCTTGATGAGATGAAATTTGGAAGCAAGAAGAATCACAAGAATAAGTCCTTAATTAAGGAGTATGAAGAGTGTATAATTTGCATGAATGCTGATAATAATGAGACCATTAAGGAAATGGAATCTCAAGTTAAGTTAGTGAAATTATCCCTAAAGTTAAAAGAAGAAGAGTGTACCAAGTTCAAGATTGATATTGAATCCCTAAAGGCTAAGAAATAATACTATATCAGGTATGAAATAGAGTTAGAGTCCTTAAAGTTAGAATTTGATCAAGCATCCTCGTAGTCTTTGTTTACCTCTAACTTCTCTTCAAACCCTAAGGAAACTAGCATATCACCCAACCTGATTGGAAGCTCACCCAAGGCATGTGCAGGTGCTGAGACCCTCCTTTATATGAGCTTCATGAGAATGTTCTCTAGTAATGAAAAGGTGTTTACACAGATAGAAACTAATTACATCCATTCTTAAAACTCGGATCAAGAACTAGATCTAGGTTCGGAAAACCACATAGGGAAGTAAACATGATCACATTATAGGAATATTATAGATAAACCCTAAATAGTATCAAGAACACAAAGGTTTGAATTCATAGACAATAAAGAAAACACATACATTAAGACCCATAACACGATGTTAAAAACCACTCTATTGTATTAATTCATCAACATACAGTAGCCAAAATACATTAAGGTATCCATGAATAGAGATAATAAAACAATATATTCTTAGCATTTTCTCTATAGAAACTTCATTATAGGGCTTACAATCACCTCTGAAACTCTCCACACATCCCCTTTCCCATTCAAACCCATCCTCTTTATGAATATTATGCAAAACCATACTAAAGAAAAAATAGGAATGAATCCTCTAACCACCCATCATTACAAGAAAAGGCTTGAAGGAATCTTTTATGATCACCTAACCACTACCAAATAACATGCCAAATGTAATCTTGAATTTCCCCAATTGAGTATCCTTAGCATGCAGTGTCAACTATCTATAACTAACTCCACCTTTCTAGCCCCTGATCCTTTCATGATAACCGTAATGATACCCATAAATATTCCTTCATTGAGCTGCAAGGCTTTATAGCTTAACCTTATCCATACCATATCTCGGCCATCTTTCCACGTTCTCTCCAACACAACTTTTATCAAGGCTCAAAATCAACTAAGTCTCGAACCTTTCCTTCTTGGGCGCAAGCCTTCCCACATACCCAAAGCTTACTTCGCACATATCTTTGGACCTTGTTCCTACGCACCACAACCTTTCACACCTTGGGCACTTGGTCATTTTAGGGGATCAACATCACCCAACACTAATTCGATTTCCACCCCGAAATCCTCCGTGCTTCCCAAATAAAACTTCAACAATCCAAAAAAATCTCTCCTTTAGGTAACTCTCCTCCCTCATTTCCTCAACGTTGGCCTACTATGAAGGACTTGTTCCCTCACCGCTACCTCAACACATATAGTATTTCCACTTCCGGGAGGTGTCCAACTTCTCCTCACTTTCTTCTTCTCCCACTACTACCTCCTCGTCTTTCTAAACTAATTTCATAGATGGACCGGCACTTCTCATGGCTTGGGGAAGGGGGCATCTCTAATGTTAATCTCAACTCCTCCATACATCTTTGGGCGCAGGTACACAAACACCCTATGGATGTATTTGTTGATGGTAACATTGATATATGGGTGCATATCTAAGAATTTAGGCACCAGGGTATCCACATATTCTAGTATCGATTTGTATCTATAGGTTGTGTGCGGGATGTGGATATCCACATACACCTTATCTACATCGAAGGTTAACAACTATGCATCCTTCAACCAGGTCATGGGACACTTTAGGTACTTAGCGGTGAATGTAAATGGGAGTTTTCACCAAGGCCCCTTCTCTCCTTTGGCCATCACAAACCATGCCAGACTAAAAATTTGCATGACTACAAACTCAACTTGGTCCCCAATGATCTTTGGATGCTTGTACAAGATGCACCATTTATTTTCAAAAGCTACACACTATATCTCATGCCATTTTTTCATTTGCACCTTGTACTCATTATATATACTCCCATCATAAGTGAATTGTTTAACCTATACTTGTAGGAGACAAGTGAACTGGTGGGTAAACCCATATGTTATCATCTAGTCCATCTGGGACACCAAGTTCCCAGAATAAAATTATTAACAAAATGGATCCCCAAGTTATCTTTGCTCCAAGGTCATTTTTCACTCACACCTCCTTGATGATACTATCCATGATAAAATGTACAAAATTGTAATGTTCTCGCTTGGGCACCCTTTATGAAATGTACTTGAACCTCTTATTTATGTCCATGTCCACCTCTCAGATGTGCCCAACTTGCAACTAATGAGTCGGAAGAAACTCTCAACTTTGGGTCTGGTAGATCCACAATAACTTGTGCCCTTCCCCCTTCTCATAGTTTAATTACTTGGCTATCTCTTCTACCTTTGTAGTGGCACTTAAATTGAGGGCCATGTCTTCACCTTTGTTTTGCAAGCCCGTTACCCTATGGATTAAATTTCTTGTGAGTCTCATCCTTCTCCCCGCAAAGTAGAAAAAGTCTTCATGCACTCGTGACATCAACCATCTAAAAATAGTGCGGGTTTAACAAAAATGGTAACTCCCAAAGCTACAAGACCCTAGTTTTCTGTAACTCCCTCTTCATTGAATCGTCTACCCTAGGGTTTCCTTTTTGTCCAACCATGGTATCTCATTATAGATATCTTCCCACATTAACTCATCATAGTCAGTGGTTTTGTGGTTTAATTCAATAATTTTACATTTGTAAAACTTCAAGCTCCACTTCCCTACCTTAATAACCCCTAGGGGATACTGCATTTCTAAATAGACTTCAACGGGTTCTTCCTTTTCCACCACTAGTCTCTTTGTATGATATTTCTTGGGTGCCATCTCCTTTTTCTATCATTATTTTGTGCCCTAGGTTCTTCCAGATTTTCCTTCGTCTTCCCTAACTTGACGACCTCCACACTTCTCTCTCATGCAACCCCCTCTTGCTTTGTTGTCTTCTTCTCTATTTTCTATACTCACTCCAAAACTCACACAATTTTGCAGGTTTGTGATAAGTTCCTCACTCTTCTTCACAAAACCCTCATTGCACTTCACGTTAGAAACAAAAAAAAATTGTTAAGGAAAATTAGTCAAAATGACTACCTTTACCCTTTATTTATACTTTTCAACACCTTAAAGTTCCTCAAACCACGTGTCCGAGCGTATCTTTTTAATAAAGCAATTTATTTCACTTAAATCAACTTTCATGAATCCCCTTCATGTGTCACAATTATAACCTTCTGGCACTCCAATACTACTTCACTACCACATATCTCCTTCGTGCATGTCACCGTGTCGAAGTACATAACCTTTGTGTTGTTCACCAAGTAGTTCCCCATGGTGTCACCTTCCTCTTGTTATATTGCGCGATCATTGTTTCTATTTTGTGTGGTATTTAAAATTTTCTCAACACACCTTTATAACCACACAAATTTGAACACCTTATACACCATACCACTTATTCTTCTACCTTTGTGCTAACAATCCATCTTCTCAAAGAATTTGTTAACCATATCCAAACATATCTACCAATCCATCCACCCCACACTAAATGTATGTGTTGTCCTCTACACATGAAATTACTTATAATGTAATTAGCTATTGGAGTACCAACATGCAACACAACACAGAACAAAGAAGACAAAGAAAAATGATGACAAAAGGAAAAATACAAAATGGAAATGCGTTAAGGAAACCTAATCTAACTAGAAATACTGCCTTATTTAAAAACACACATAAGCCTTATTTATAGTATGGATTCAGCCTACTTCCATTTAAATAAATTGGCAACCATGTCACATTTCTCGAATGGTTCAGCACTAGCTATTGGTCTCAATGGCATTTCATCCATTTTTCCTAGCTTACCAAGGTGATGAAAATGATCACATGCC
This sequence comes from Taxus wallichiana var. yunnanensis, assembly GCA_018340775.1. Classification (NCBI taxonomy): domain Eukaryota; kingdom Viridiplantae; phylum Streptophyta; class Pinopsida; order Cupressales; family Taxaceae; genus Taxus; species Taxus wallichiana. The sequence continues at coordinate 99,729,016 of CM031244.1, read as the reverse complement.
TTATAATACTCAATACAAACCTGGTAAAGGGTTTCCCACTGAATACCTACCAACAAAATCTTCCACAGGGTGGAATTTCTTATATAGTGCCCTCCTGTGATTCCACCATTTGTTTCCTCCATGATTGTAGTGTGCTCATGTTCTCATACACATCGACGCAAGACCTTATCTTGGCCTAACTTGTACAGGTCTCCACTGATTAACATAAATGGAACAAAACATGTAGATAATTGTATCCTCTCCAAGGCCTTCATCCCCTTTGACATCATACCCATTCTGAGAAACATAACAATATCTTCAAAGTTTGAGGGTGCACACTACAATCTAAAAATTTGTGCATCTAGCATTGTATCCTCAATGCTCTGTGCATCCTCCCCTAATTCAATCCTTGATAAATGGTCAGGCCCCAAATTACTCTTACCTAGTTTTACAACAATCATAAAATCAAACTCATGAAATAATAGGACCCACCGTATATGCACCCTTGTAAGATGGGATTTTTCACCAAGTATTTTAATGCCATGTAGTCCATATAAAAGATAAAATGTGTTGCTATAAAATACTTCCTGAATTTGTGCAATGCGTAGATAATTGATAATGCCTCTCGCTCCATGGTAGAATAATAATATTCTACTAGGGTTAGCTTCCTACTAGCAAAGCACATGGGATGATCAATAATTCCCTCTCTAGGTTGTACTAAGACTGCTCTAATCACCATTCTGGATGTATCAACATGCACATGAAAAGGTTTATCCCAAGAGGGAAATCATAATATGGGCATAGTAATGAGTCTATTATTCAATGTGTTGAAAGCCATCTGTTGTGCCTCTCCCCAATGGAACATAATCTTGTGTTTTAACAACTCCTCCAACGGTGTGGTGATCTTGGCATACCCCTTAATATATTTCTTGTAATACCCCTTATGCCCAAGGAATCCATGCACCGCACTCTAGATGATAGGTTCCCCCAAATCCTACAATAATGATAACTTTGGCAGGATCCACCAACGCAAGCCTTCTTTACATATGATATGTCCCAACAAGGTGCCAAATGGAGTAGCAAAGACACATTTCTTAATGTTGAGGGATATACTTAACTACCTACATCTCTTGAACATCAACCTCAAATTGTCACAATGGTCCTTCACTAATCCATACACCATCCAATCATCTAGGTAGACTTGTAAAAACTTATGGATGAAGTCTTGAAATGCCTAACCACAATGCGGGAATACACATCAAGAACGTTTTTAGTCCAAAGGCATTATTGTATAGGAAAAACTTCCCCATTCAATGAAAAAATTTATCTTTTCTTGGTCCTCCTTTACAATTCTAACCTAATGATATCCTGAGAATCCATCTATGAAAGAATAGATCTCACACCTAGCTACTCCTTTCAGGATCTCCTCAGTGAAGGGGGTTAGAAAGGGATCAATGAAACACACTACATTCAAATCTTTGTAATCTATGAAAAATCCTTATCCGCCCATCCTTCTTAATTTTGATGACTATCGACTTATTCACACTAATTCCTCAATAGCCTCATTGATTCCTAATGTGATAATCTGGTCAATCTCCTCCTTGACTTTGACACGTAGATTTAGAGTCATTCGATAAGGCCTCTTCCAAATTGGGTGCCCGCCTCCTTCGATTTGATCCACATTTATCCAAAAGAGTGGTGAAATCCCTTGATTTCGTGGTACCCACACGGGAATAAATCCTGGAATTCACACAACATATCAATAATATTTGAAACCTCCCTTTCTCGACCAATAATCTCCAATAGTAGCTTCCTTGGGTTCCGCCTCTAAGATGATTTTAACTTTCTTTGTTTTTAGGGGTTCATGGTAAGTACATGCTTTCTCATCGAAATATCGATAAACTTGCACATACCGACAATATGGTTAACATATTATTTTTCCACCTCTTCACCATCTATCATGTAGACCAAATTTCCTTCCTCCTTTTCCATGCATGTGCACTCAAGTTATACCCCCTCTAATTTTTCTTCATCAAAGCAGGCCTCCAAACCAGTCCATCCAACAACTCCAAGACTATGTCCTCCACCATGGCATTATCTCCCATAGTTAGGTGCTTAATAACATGCAACACCTTATTCATCGATGGATTAGTATTCGATACTTGAAAGTTTGAATAATATCAACTATCAACTTCCACTCATTTCTTTTCTAATGGTGTAGTTCTAAATGAATGTATCACGTGCATGCATAACATTGTAAGGTGGAGTAAATATTATGCACCCATAGTGATGGAGGAAAGGATTATGCACCTTCCATCTAGGAATTATCACATGTCTAGATGTGAAACAAGGTGGGTTCCTTCCCATGATAGTCTTGTATAGTAGTAGGTGCATTGCTTCAGAGAAACCTAATAGAGAACATGATTCTCACCTCACACCATTCTAGAAGGTTATCTTGATAGGTCACCCATTAACATGTTATAGTCTTGAGCAAAGTATAGCTAAACATACTTCTCCTTTCAATCTCACATCTCCACTGGGTCTCCATTGCTCATAGGAAAACATCAGGGTTTCCTCCCCCAGTGTAACTTAGTAATTATTTTCCTCCCAAGCACCTGACTGAGTGCATCTTTATTACTCTCATCACATAAACCTCTTAACTTCCTTCTCGACTAACTCATATGTCATGTGTACCCAATTATCACATGCCACACTAGTTATATCACTTATATATTGAGTGTCTTCCCACTAAATAATGCCTTCTTTTGTTGGTTGCACAACCTCAGGGTCCCTGATAGTGTGCACATAGATTTTGTCTAGGTATTCTTCTCCCAAGGGCTTAGTATAGGGTGTTGACTTTCCATCCATTAAAGGAATGATAACACGTTCCTCCTTGTTCTCAAAAATTATGTATCCCTTATTCAAACATAAGTCAACATTGTTCTTATAGAACTAGGGGTTCCCAAGTAATGTTGGAAAATTATCCACCTCAACAAGTTCCAAGACTTTGAAGTCTCTAGTAAATTTCTCCCCTTGGATAGTTATAGCAACATCTTTTAAAACACCAATGGGAATCACCTTTTTCTTGTTAGCCATATACAACACATTTGAAGATGGCTGTAATGGAGGTCTTCCCATTTTATTCCATGCATCCAAAGTGAGCACATTAACTTCCACACCTATGTCAATTAGAATATTACTCAAGAGCCATCCATCAAGAACTCAATTCAAGGCAATATCTTTATCATAGTTAAGACTGTGAGGAGGAATATTAGCATGCAAGACCTACCTCTCGTGCTCTCCTCTCGGCGCTTGGTAATTTTCCTCTCAGCCATTCTCCTAATAGAGGGATGATATTCTCTTGTCTCAGCATCTTGCATACCTCCCTAACTTCATCCAGATCCTTTTTTGGAGCCTCATTTCTCCTCTTATTTTCTAACTACCATGACTGCTCCTTAAGGCACTAGATCTCTCCTTATAGGCTCCGAATAACATCCATGGTTTCCTGATAAACTTCCTTCTAATGCATAGGGTCTAGATACTTCCCATGCACCACTTCTTCTCTTATAATCAGCAGTCTCTACTTTGGTATCTCCCTGGTGCATGTAACCTTATCTTGCATCATCACTAGTATAGGTTCTAACTCTTACTCACATGCCACATTTGGCATCCACTATTGATCAACAACATTTACACTCACCGTCTCAACACCTTTATCCTTCGCTACTTTTGGTTCATATGCTCATATAACTTAGGGAACTCTTTATAATTATGTTTTTCCCACACCAAGAGCACTGCAAAAAATTGGGACACTCACACTTGTAATGTTCTTTAGATCCATAGTTATAACGGAGTTCTATGAGTAAATTCATTTCTTCCTCTGTGATTTTCACGGCCTCAAAATCCACCTCAAAATCATCTTCCATAACCTCCTCCATCTGCATTCCCTTCATAATGATAACCATCATCCTAAGAAATACTAGAAATGCTAGTCCGACACACACTAATATCAATGACATCATGTATCTAGTCTATCAATCTATAATCCTTGGTGTCATGAGTAGTAGAGGTGTAAATTTTGCAATAGTAGGAAACATTCTTACGAATCATGAGTTGTAGCAACAGGCATCTACTTATATCATGACCTCCATGGAAAATCTCGTAGTCCACCGACATGGCATGAACTGACCTTCATTGGAAATTGTCCTTTGTATGACCCCCTAATTCACAATTTGTACACCATAACCCACTTCAAGTCTCATAAGTCAAGTTCACGAGACAATTTCTCCATCTATTTTTCCATTGTAGTAATTTGGGATTCTAGGAATAGACTAACTCCTATATCAATGCTTCCTACTACCTCAAGCACAAGGTAGCCTCTAAGGCCTTGTGTGGATCTCGTGAAATTCTTCTTTGAAATCATCCTCCCGAATGGTGTGATCAGTCCTCTGATGAACCACTGAGCATGTTACGAGGGGTGAATTTCATAAGACAACTTGGATAGGAATGCATTAAAACATGTGTCATACTCTAGCACATTCTCTTCCATTCCTAGTTGAATCACCTTCAACACGCTGATGTTTTTCTGTTCAAACTCAAGTATGTGGAACTCTACCAAAAAGGCATTACACATCGGAGTATAGTCCACCAACGTTTGGTGTGGATCATTTTTCTAGTACCAGATATGCACACGCCCTTACAACATGGTTTCAAATTGAATTTCTTTCCACTTATGGGAAGTGATTCCCTTCACATGCCATAGAAAATCACACTTGTGTACATGTTCCACAACATCCTCAATGCCCTTATAATTAGGTAAGTGGAGTGACATCTCATAAAACAACAGTTGATGGTGTTGTTGACCTTTTTCACCATATCTAAGACCTTAATTCCCTCTGGTGTTACATCCACCAATAGATCTGCTAGCTCCTATCCTTCCGGATCCACCAGATCCTCCTCTTGTAGTAGGCAAGGGTGCTAAAGTAGTTTCACCATAAGAACCCACCGTCATGCTAAATTACACGCCGATAGTCCTGGGACACCAAACCACTCCCATATGTGTTTCTTGTGCCACTTATAGATGTGATACTCAAACCTTGTGAACCCACACCTTTCCCAAATGTCATACTAGACAAGATACCTCTCGAATACAGAAATGACTATATAGCCATAGATGTACCAAATGAAAAATTATACCTCCTAGGTGTCACTCGACTACCAATACCAATACCAACTAGATTATCAAAACTTATCTCAGAACTAGAAAACTAAGTGCAAGGGTTTGGTTTCCATGTGGGTTAAGATGCGCACCTATGGATCTCCTCCTTTCTTCATATGATGAGCTCTCTCCAAAAGCCAAGGGGGTTTCTCTTCCGCATTTTCCAAGATGGGGTAACTTAGACTACTCAGTTCCACATCCTCTACGTGAACCTCAAATCCTTCCCGTAATGTCTACCTCCATAAATCCATCACTCTTACAGCTTCACATTATCTTGCCAACTCCCTCTCTTGAGATTCATTATACTTGAGCCACCTCTCCTCTCTCTCCATTTCCACCGCAAGGTCCACCATCCTCTACCATGCTAGCTTACGTGCCCTATGCCTAAGCAAGAGTCTAGTCATCCATGGGAAAGGCTTCCAAACTCATAGGAATAACCAGGGATCTTAATAGCTAGTGGAATAACATGCAAGAATGATCCTCTAGGCTCCCTCAAGAATTCAAACTCAACAATCTCTCGGACAAAAATAATTTTATTTTACATACTCCAACATGTAACTCGGGCAACACACCTCTCCACTAGTGATCAACAACATGATTTTAGGTCGGATAAACATCTTACAACTCGTATATTCCTCTTGGGTCCAAATACAAGGTCTATAGTACCAAATTTTCCTTGATGCATATGTTGATAGCCATTCATACAACTCTATTGGGAAACAATAGAAGAATGTCTCATAGAGTTTGTGATATAGGTTCTCCTCCACCCATTTTCATGCATCAAACTCAGATCCAATACTAAACCTCTGAGAAAACTCATCCTTCGTGCTTTTAATCTAGGTCTTGACATTGTCTAAGGTCATACGTTGCATCATCACACATCATTCTCATAATATATTCAAAGGAGGTCTCGGAAATAGAACCAAAATATAGTTTTGTTTACCCTAACTTCTCTTCAAACCCTAAGCATGTCGACATATCACCCAACCTGACTAGGAGCTCACTCGAGGCATGTGTAGGTGCCAAGCCCCTCCTTTATATGAGCTTCATGAGAATTTTATCCATTAATGAAAATGTGTTTGCATAGATAGAAACTAGTTACATTCATTCTTACAACTCAGATCAAGAACTAGATCTAGGTTTAGGCGCACCACATATGGAAGTAAACATGATCACATTATAACAATATCATAGATAAACCCTAAAAATATCAAGAACACAAAGGTTTGAATTCATAGACAATAAATAAAACACATACATCAAGACCCATAACACGGATGTTCGAAACACTCTATTCTATTAATTCATCAACATACAATAGCCAAAATACATTAAGGTATCCATGAATAAAGATAATACAACAACATATTCTTAGCATTCTCTCTATAGTAACTTCATTACAGGGCTTACAATCACCTCCTACACTCTCCACACATTCCCTCTCCCATTCGAACCCATCCTCTCTATAAATATTATGCAAAACCATACAAAAGGAAGAATAGGAATGAATCTCCTCTAACCGCCCATCATTACAAGAAAAGGCCTAAAGGAATATTTCCGATCTCCTAACCACTCTTTGAAGAACATGCCAAATTTCATCTTTCCTTTCCCCAATCAAGTATCCTCAACATGCAGGTGCCAGCTATCTATAACTACCTCCACATTTCTAGCCCCCAATCCTTTCATGATAATTGTAATGATACCTAGGAAAATTCCTTCCTTGAGCTATAAGGATTCATAGCTTAACCTTATCTAGACCGAATCTGGTTGCCTTTCAACATGCTCTCCAATGCAAATTTGATCAAGGCTCAAAAGTGACTACGTCCCGAACCTTTCCCGCTAGGTGCTAGCCTTCACATATCCCCAAAGGTTACTTCCATGCATACCTTTGCGCCCTGTTCCTATGTGCCACAAATCTTTGTGCCTTGAGTACTTAGTCATTTTAGGGGCTCAACACATCCAACAAGTTAAATGATTTTGAGAAGTTTGAAAAATAGCTCTAAGGATCTAAAGGGTATCTTGAGTTGTACAAATGCTCAAGATGATAAAATAGGCCTAATGACCATGTCTTCCTTATTATTATTTCCTACATTCCTTCCTTAACCCTTATGATCATGTTTCATATCTTTGGTCTAGAATATGGTAATCATCGGTGTTATGGGTGTGTATATCAAAAATATTAAAATAGTAGGATATTTTTTAAAATTGTTTGTTGTAACAAGGAGAATTTCCGAACATCATTTCCATCCCACCATATCTCACAAGCTATAAAAATTACTTTGACAATATGGAGAGGATGAGTATTCCCTGTATGTATCTTTATTTCATAATGTTTACACCAAATTATGTTGCGTGTCTCCCTAACATTATTTTAAATTAACTATTCCAGTTGATTTTGTTATCCATTTTTTCCGCTTGGGTAAAAATGGACAACGGTGGTAAATTACATGACACCGATGCCAACATGGAACCGAACCGAGGATAAGGCTGCAATTTTTGAATCCATCTTGACCTATGAGTTAAAAAGGAAATCAAGTTCACACAATGAGTACTAATTCACAACATCAAATGTTCAAGGTTTCCCAATTGTGGACACAACCTTTAGCTAGCTCACATCCATTCAATAATGAAAAAATGGTCAAAATTGATTAATCACATTTAAAGGGTCCTACTTTGTGTTTTCATCACTCACTTGGTTTCAATAGAAATTCCAAAGGAATTAATATCAAACAAAGAGTTTATTTAAGGATCTAAGTGAACCACTAAGCTAAAACAACTCATCTACCAACTCGCCCGTTCGTGGTAGACGAGTTGGTTGAGTAATGCAGCAGATGTGAAGGCCGAGTTATTTAAATAGCTTGGGTGAGATCATGAATGGCTCAATGAGCTAGAATTGAAAAAAATTCAAGGCTGAATTCTAAATATCAGAATCAACATTGTATGGTATAGCTCAGGGGCATAACTTGAGGTGAGTAAATCAGGGTTAAAAAATATATAGCTCAGTATATCCACTAAAGTGGGAGCTCTCCTAAGGCACGATGATCAAACTCTTTAGGGGATACAAATAGAGAGACGAGTCATTTGATAATTTTTCTAGCTAATTTTAAGCATCCCAAGGAGTGTTTCATAATCATAGACATCCCAAAGCATAGAGATAGCTCGGTGTTTGGCTTGGTGAGCCATGTATAGTGCATCATTAGATGGGTTTGATGGTCATACATAAAAGATGAAATAGGATGAGGGAAATTTATGTAGAACAAGGCTCATGAGTCATGTTGGTGAGGTGAATCCATAGAGGTGAAAGGGAGCCAAAAGGGGTGAGCTATAGGTAATCCAGGTCACAATATTTCAATCTCAATGAGTCATAAGGAAAGGCCAAGAGAGTTGCTCGACGTCGGACCATAGTGAAGGGGTTTTAAATCATTCGATAGTTTTGAGAAGTGAGAGATGGCCCCAGCCAAGGTGGTCAAGCCATTAAATGAATTCAATGAGTAGGGAGTCATCGAGCTCAAAATCAAGCCAAACTAGTGCAACTTAGCAAGAAGGATGATATCAAGTGATCGACGAAAGTAGTGTTGGGAAACTACCTATGCAAGGTTTAAGTTAGAATTGGATAGGCTTAACGAGTAGCTCCATAGCATGTCGAGTTAGGTATTCAAAGTGAGTGCTCAAGTATGATCTTGAATCATCACTCAAAAGTGGTGGTTTGTGTTTCATAGACGAAATCTTGTCATAGAAAAGGTAGAATTCAAGCATACTCGAGCTCTTGAATGCATTATTTCCATGGCCAAGTCACGGGACATGAAGGAAATGGCTTAGTTTTGATCTCGACATTGTCTTAAAGGGATCGATCGGTTGAATATTGAAATTGAAATGAGAATAAATCCCACACGGATGAAGAGTCGAAGGTCGTGGAAATGGAAATCTGAGTCCAAAGTGAAGGTGATGTTTGGGAGTTTTGAAAATGGGGATCGCGTCTTAAGGAATAGATAATGAGCCAAGAAAAGGTGGATCTCGCGAGTCATGTTTAAGCTTGGTGGTCACACACAAATGACATAGGGTGGGCTCGGATAGATCCCAAAGATGAACATTGAACTCATGATCAAGCGAGGCATTGAGGCATTTACAAGTTTTGACGTGGGATCAAGTAAAATGGGCTCATTGAGCCAATTTTGGGGTTCTAGGGTATTGGCGCATATGTTGGATAAGTTGAGAAAATTGAGTTGAGGTATGCCCAAGCTAAGGATGTATAGGGGCTCTTGGTAAGCTACGAGGTAACATAGCTCAAGAAAGGGATCTACAACCATTTAGTGAGGATAATAGCTCTATGCATCTATCACCAAAGTGGGATGAGCTCAGCTAGGGTCTCATTGGAATTGCTCGAGAGAGGTCAAAAGTGAACTTGGCTTGAATTAGCTTGCAAACTTGCCATTATTCAATGAGGAAAAGTTTAGGGAAGCTCATCTCGAAAGAACTTGCAGTGAGCTCGTGGGGTACACTTACACAATCAGAAGATTGAATGAAGAACTAGATTGAGAATGTGCCTAGCTTTGAAGGAGCTTAGACCATGATGTGAGGAAGAGTTTGAGATCAAACTCGAAATGGTACAATTAGGGAATTTTCTTGATAAATTAGAATTTGCATGGTGAAGGATGGAACTCTATGAGCCAAGTGTTATAGTGAGCTAAGTTTGGGTTGGTGGAAATTGTGAGCTCTAGGAGACTCGGAGGTGATTTCACAAAGGTGTGATGAGTTGGTGGAAAAGTGGGGACTATGAGCCAATGTGCCGAGGTTAGAATTTTGGTAAAATGGCTCCGAAATTCTATATTTCCCATCTCGGGCTTGCTGGTTTTCGTGATAAGGAAGCCATGCCTTAAATGACAGGATGGTCTTCGTGTCCCGGATCTAGGATGACAAGATTTAAATATTTTGATTGTTTAAGCCAAGAAAACTTGACCCCTGTTTCTCGTAAGAGACCAAAACATGTCAAGTGGTGACACTAAATCACTTGGTAGGTATAATGGAGATGTGGAGCTCACTAACCAATGTCCTCCTATAACCAAGGATGTCAAGATATAAGTTGGTGACATGGGAGTAAATTTAAGCACATTGGATGGTTGAATTATGTGTAAAATAGTAACATAGCCCTTAAACAAATAAGTATTGTTGCAAAGGAATGTGAAGTAGTTAGATTCATAAAGATTAAGGCACTGGTTGAAGAATAGGTAAAATAACTTGGTTAACAACATGTCAATGGCTTGATCCATAATGAACGATCTTCAAGGAACCATTGGGGCGAGTGGAAACATGTTGTAGAAAGTTAAACTAAAACATGTCAAGACTATTAAGGACATTGAAGAGACATAACATGGCACACAGGTAAGATACTTGGAAAAATTCAAAGATGGTCTTGTTGGAGGTCATCATAGAGAGGAAGTGAGCTCATGACGAGTTTTAGGAGCTTGGAAATTGTGTCGAGTTTTGATGAGTATCTCGATCATAAGATTCTACAGATGGAGGGTAATGTCGGAAAGCTCGGATTATACATGGAGTCGAAATTGTTATGGAATCAAGTCATGAGCTAAGTATGCACCGAGAGAGGTTGTTGGGTTCTCGGAGGGAATCTCATGTAACAACCGAGAAGTCATACTCAACTATCATATTGGGAGATCAAATTTTGACTCGCCATGATGAGGGGGTGATGGTCATGTTTTTTCTCTTCTAAGGCAATGAGCTCATGAAAGAGCTCAAACAACTAAGTCATGTTTCCTAGAAAGAAATTAGGGAGTCACACGAGATAAATTAAGTCGGGAAGGGAATATATGGGTGATTTGGTCCATTAGGGAAAACTCACAATCAACTTGAACAGAGTTTAAAAATTCTCAACCAAATTAATACATGGATGCTTAGTTTAAATTTAGAATCATTGAGTTCAATGTCATTAAACATGCCAAATTTGAATAGATTCAATGATGCCGAGAAAAGAGATAACTCAGTGACAAGAGCACATTGGCATGTGTATCAAGTTGTGCCATGAATGTAAACTTGATCAGCTTAGTCAAGATCGAGCGATCTAACAAGGAGGATGTGGTGTCTAAGATCGCAAAGGATTCTCTATTCTAGTTGGGTTGGTTGGCTAGTTGGGAACATAGGCCAAGGAGGTTGGTGGGTAAGTCGGATAATGTGAAATTAGGCTAACTCACTAGGGGGTCGCAACCCATTCAAATGAAAGTGTTACATGGGGATAAAGAGGATCTCGATGTAGAATTGGATCTTGATTGTGGTGAAGGATAGAGGAACTTGACACATTCATGTGGAGTCGAGGTCAGTCATGATGATTGACAGAAAGCTTGATGGAGGAGCTCGGGGATGGTGATAATGAGCTCATGATGCACTTGGTTGATATAGAAGGGAATGTCTTACGAGCTTGGTTTGTATGATGTATGGGAAAAGACTCAAGATAAGTCAAGTTGAGGCCAAGTCGATTGGCGGTGAGCTTGCATGTAGAGATCGTGGAGTCGAGCCATACGAAGTAAATAACGAGGAGTTTCTCGAGTGGGTTTGTGTTTCGATGCAATGGAATTTGACTTGGGGTAGTATGGTATGATTTTTTGAAAGGGATTCATTGAGTTTGATGTGGTGGAACGTAGGAAAAATAACTCATTGACCAACTCGGTGAGTTAGCGAGGCAAAGCCAATCACCGAGTTGGTCTATTTTGGAAATGTAGAGCCCTTCGAATGAAAACCAACCCTTGGGGTCCCACCATAATTTTATTAAATTAATATTTTTATTTAAATATTTTAATAATAATATTTATTATTATTATTGAAATATTTTATTTAAATATTCCTTTAATTAATTGATAATATTAAGTCAACGGGCCATTAATGACACATGATGGAAGCTTCTAAGGTGACTTAACCAACTTTGTAATAAATGAAACATCATGTACCTTCAATTTAGAAAGGAATTTATTACTTTTCCTCTTCTCTCTCACATTTCAAGAAACCTCCTTCTTCTGCAAGTTGTTCTTGTATATTGAGGGAACTTTCAAGCCTCCTTCCTTTCAATACACGTAATGGAAACCATTGCCTCTTCTTAATGTATTATGCATTGTGCATGTTGTTGAAGTAATTAAAGTGTGTTTTTGTGACAAATCTAGGTCCTTTCATCCTTCTATACTTCTTCATGTCTTTCTCATGCTCGCAGTACACTGTGCAAGTTCAATTTTCTATTGCGGGTTCTTGGATTTTTGTGCTTATCAAGTGGTGGATTATATCATGCGCTTGATTTGTGATGCTTTCGCACCCTTCTCAATTTCATCCTTCTTCACCGGAAGACTAATATATTGTTTTCTCAATGAAGATTAACAAAGGGAACACATGCTTCCTAGTTTGTGGTATTATGTTACCCTCTATAAGTTGCAGTAGGTGAATTTGACTTACGGTGCACAATACCCTCTTCAAATCAACCCTTCCCGAGTCTAGAAACACCCTTTATTTGGTGCATCACCATACCTAGTATAGTTTCATTTCTTACAAATCTCTTTCCTAAAACCCATGAAAATGTTAGCATAGGTCTAGATAACCATTTTATTACACTAGGAGTAGTACAACACTTAGTTTAGGAAGAGGAATCTGGCCTTCTCCGGAGGTTCACCTTGAGCCCAAGTCCCACAACTTGAGAGGTGATCCCATGTTTCCCAATCACACCAAACTTCCTACTCACATTCCGCCATTCAAGCATGCATTGATTTGGTGATAGAAAATTTATCATAGATGAAATTTTTGCTTCCATAAATGGGACTACTCTAGTTTCTACACTATTGATAGCTTTTACACACAATGTTGCTTCCAACACTTCTTTTGGGTCTATGAATTTCTATATAATAAGGATTTTCTAAATGGAAAACACAAATAGCTAAAAAACCATTATGCATGATAGGTTATATGGGTATCATAGGATAATTTTTGATCATCATTTTTAAACACGCATTATACACACACATACGTTTAATGAGCTCCTATTTTATCTCCTTGAGTGTTGATATACTTTGTTTCTCAAACTTAGGTATATTAAATTCCTTCAAAAAGGAATCATTTAGTTGGTCATAGTATAGTATTAGTTTTTGTGGATCATGCTTTCTATACTAGGTGTGTGCACATTCTAGAAAATTTATACAAAAATGGTTTTCTTTACACTTTGTAAAATTAATTCCTTTCACATGAAAAATTAGTTTTCACTATTTGTACATTATCTACAACATTTTCCACACCATGATACTCTGGTAAGTGTAGATAAATCTCATAAAATATATTGGGTACCAACATTGGTGGTGCGTTATCTATAATTATTCCTAAACTATATTTATTTACATAGACACTCCAGATACTCCAATACCTTTGTCACTAGCATTTTGCATAGTAGCAATTGTATCTTGTTGCACTCTCATGAAACTTCCCGTACACCTCCCCGCACACCTCTTAGTGTTTTTTTTATTATTACCACTCATCATTTCAAATCTACATGCTTTGTGAGTGTTAGGATTGATTTGTAATCTCTTTAGAATTAGTGTAACATGTTCTAACACAAATTGAAATCTACTATCCAAATATTCCTTTCCTTTTGTTATATTTTCGTCTTCATCATTATATATCTCAATAAGTAGTTGTTCTATACTATGGGATCGAGTCACATGAGTATGTGTTGAAGGTTTGAAAATTATTTCATACACATTGTATTGTGTCTCTTCATCCTCTTATGTTGTTTTTGTCTTTGCACACATTATTTTACTCTTGGTACTCTTCATCTCCCTTTCTCCCTCCTACCATAACCAATGTTATGAGTTTTCCAATATAGTTCCTAAGGTTGAATCTTACCTCTAAATTAGTTCCCTTTTCAGTTATCACCTATCATCGATCTTCTTCATATCCCATCCTTCTAAATATGTAATAATTCAAGGAATTTATGTTGCAATCAATATTTTCCTTCTTTTATCTTCCTTTGCATTACTCACGTGTGTGATAGAATTATTCATCCTTATGGAAATTATCAATTCCCAAATCTACCATAAGCTTCTTTATACCTAGTGGAATGTTATTTAAATATGATATGTGTGGCTCATGGAAGAAAGTTAACTATTCTTTATCTATGCAAGAAAATGTTGATAGCATGTACTCAAAGATGTAGTTGTAGAGCATACCTCTCCACCAAGTAATCTACAACATGCATCCAAGTTGTGACATACCTTTAAATTATTCTTATGCACTCTAGATTCCAAGTGTACTTATTTCCTAGACTAACATTCTTATTCAAATAGTAGGATGCTAACCAATCATACAAGTTCACTAAAGAAAATTTATAGATTTCATCGTACAAATTATTTTTGACCCAAGTCCTTAGATGACAATTGGATATAATTATTGCAATTGGGTTGTATCTACATGAAATATTCTTTAATTATATCTTTCCATCATTCAATATTCTCCTACACGAGTCATAACATGTTTTTATCTCTTCATTATCTCAGCACATTAATGATGGGTCCCAAAAATGGAACCAAAATATTGTGTGTCTAGTTTCACCACTATATCATACTAAGGTGTGTGTGAACCTTTGTCATCCTAGTGTGCATAAAGTAATATTATCACATCATGTTTTCCTAACATTATAAGGTAGAAAACTTATCACTCTCACCTAAGGCATGAGAGAGTTTCATTCCACATCATTTTTATATGAATATCTTCCACATATAATACAATAAAAACATAAATATTCATACTACAAAAATAAAAACATAAAAATGGACACATACATGAATAATATCTCCATAATAATTCACTCTATATTAATAATCGAATCATAAATCTCATATAAGTTCTCTCTATCTTTGAGAATTCTCTATCCAGTCTCTCTAGTGATGATCCTTGCAATTATTCCCTAAAGGGTATATACACTAGTAGGAAATTTCCATTCACTAGTTGAAAAGAATTATGGTTATCTCCTGGGTGATATTTTTAACAACTATTACATAAAGGTGACATTTATGCCACACGTCACTATATATTATATTTTTACCTTACATGGTGATATTTATTTGTTACATAGAAGTCCCACCACTCTATATGTTTTCTCCTTTATTTTGCATACTCTTTGGGATATTCTTGGAATCTATATTTCGAGGCTTGATTGATTTTCTTTGCACCACTTTCTTTTCCCTAACATGCACATGTCAAGAACTGCAGCTTTCTTTTATATTTTTATCCCTTATGATCTTCTAGTGTTCCAAACATCATTGTACATGCAAATTCTCTTCAAAACCAATTATTTTCATGTGTCTCTTTTCCATTATATATATTTTTTCTAAATTTGTCTATGTTTTCTATATTTGTGTATAGATTTTTCTACTCTTATCTCGCAACTTTGTGGGCATCCTTTCATTATTCTTCCCTAAATGTGTATTCTATAAATAATAAAAATAATAAAGAATAAATAATAATGATTATTTTCTAATGTGGGACTTATCCAAATGAAATTATAATAATTTAGGGGCTCCACAATTTGTTCAAAGAGTTCAATGTCTTCTTGTTGAATCTTTAAACTATTTTATTTGATGAGGCCATGTTTAGTTTCCTTCATTTCTTGTTGCATTCCATCTTTTGTAATGTCTAATTGGGATTCCAAAATATAATAGCATTTTAATCATTTTTCTTGCATGTTTCCTATCATAGTGTTTTAATTCTATGTATTTCCTAAAAACAATTTTTCCTCTTCTAATTCATTATTCACCCTATGACAACTCATATTTTTATTTACTTCCACCTCAATATATTCCCTAGACCTTTCCCTCATTTTTATTTTTCATTATCTATTAAAATTTACATGACATAAGGATTTATAATCTCCTCACAATCACAGCTTTTCCATTCCTTCACAATTATTTTTATGTCCTAGGAAAATTATCTTACATAATTTACGTAGTGTTATTTTTAAATAATACCAAACACTAAAATAATAGTTTTATAAAAACACTAGGATGTTTTTTTAAGCATATATTTTTACCATATCATTAGTCTCGTGCCATGGAGATGGTAGTTTTGCACTATACCAACATTGAGCCATAATTATTCCATCTACTTCCTCCTTAATATAAAATGTGTCGAAATTACCCAAGTGAACTAAATTTTCATAACCCTCTTAAAATTTATAAGTATATTCTCTCGTGTCATTTGGCAATTTTGTAGCTTCAATATTTCTCTATAAAAACATTATAGTGGTGACTCCATCCACCCTATCATGTTTGAAGCACAAGTTACTGAGAGGGCGGTTAATCATTCCTTTAAATATTTATTCCATTTCCATTCATCATTCATTATCATTCATACAACCATTCAAACAAACATTAACCATATGTGTGTTTACTTAAGAATTGAATCAACCATACACAAGAGCAAGAGAAAGAGAGTACAAAAGAACACAAAATTTAAGTGGGAAACCCTCAAGGGGAATAAAAACCATTTAAAATATTATTATATAACACAAAGAAAATATATTTAGTGAATCCCAACTTCGCAAGGAGCACCAACCCCTAGTTTAGTAGAGTACTAACCCTCCAAGGAGTACCAACCCCTAATTTAGTGAAGCACCAACACCAAAAGGAGGATACAACTCCATAATATGATTAGGTTACAACTCAACCACATTTATATGAATATATATGAGTATTATTTCTACCACAACTGATGGATATCACTTATTCAGCTCACACACCTTTAAACCCTCATTCTTCTAACTCACTTAATCTTGAACCTTCATGACCTAATTTTATATCAAACCCTTGTAAAAAGTTTCTCTAACCTTATTCATATTTTATCACACATACTCATCTCTCTCTTGATTCCCTTGAACATATTTATTCTCTCATCTAGGTCACATTTTTCGTACACACTCAACTAGTTCAAATTTGAACCAAAACAAGCACTTTATATGCTTCTCAACTCAAAAACATAATATTGGTCAGCCATATCCAAATATATTAACATTTGAAACTTTAAATAATAACATTACACTCATAAAAATTCATAAAATATACCCATGTAGGTCGGCCATGCACCAAGACAACCAAACAAGCCAAAAATGGCTCAAAACCCCATCACCAAGCTCCTCAAGGACCTCCAAACATATAAACATGACTTTTTAACTATGAAAATTCCTCACACATGTCAAATACATCATAAAAACATCATAAATTCTCACATATACACTTTCACCAATCAAATTCTTCATAAAATTACCATATCCTACTCAAAAACAATTGCTTCCAGAACCAGCTTCACCCATGGATCTCAAGATCAGATAAGAACATCTCAACTATGTAATATAACCACTTTTTGGAAATAAAATGACCTTTAGAACACATCCATACTTTTTATACCTCATTAAACATTCAAAAATGAAAACCACACATGTTTTCCTCTTAACCAAATTGAGCTTTGCATAAAGTAGTTTTGGAAACTCATCTTGCTTGCACCCTTGCTACAACTTTCAAGACTTCTAAATTCCTTTACCAGGAAAAAAATGAATCCCTCTTAACTATCCAATATATATAAAGAATCTAATAATCCAAAACATGAGTCTTTTTCATCCATCTTTTATCCAAAGTAATGTTATCTTGAAAACTGTCAAACTTGGTCTTCACAAATTGAGTCTGTTCACCTATCAAATAAAATTATCAAGAGACAAACCATACATAATTAGAAATTTCTCTAAATATTATTTCTTGAACATCTTACATTTCCTTTCAAATCTAAGTGGAAGGCATTCAACAAATTTAATCTTTGTAGCTACTCATTTAGGATTCTAGGGCTCAAGAACCATTCTTGAGACCAACTTGCTTCATCACCTCCAAAGTAACTTCCACACTTAACCAAAGAATGGAAAACCATTATAAATGTTGGCTAAGCACTCAGAAACCTCCAAAAAGCATGAAGAAACTTATAATAATCACCAAACCTCATGAAGTTACTCAAGACCATGCTTAACCAACAACCTTTAATAATTGACCTTCAAATAATAGATCATAAATTTCTCATGCCATTGAAAAAATTAAATTTTGATATTTCATTGAAATTTATTGGAATCGGGATGATGAAAAAACTTGAACCAAGTCTAAAATCTACCTGTAGTTACCTTGCACACTTTTACCATAGATTACTTTAAACTTCCCCAAAAACTAGTCCTCACAAATAGGACACACTTTTAAATTTTACACCTCAACCATGATTTTAACCTATCATGGACAAGTATTATAAATTCGAGGCTCAAACAATGTCAATTTATTTCATACCTACTTTAGACAACTTTTCCACAAATTGAAAAAATATTCACAAACTTACATGTTTGAGTGAGGCCCACATACTTTCACATGCACTACCATACCTTTTTGGAAATTTGGATAATTCCAACACAACCTCTAATAATACATTTCATATAAGGAATTGATACAGGCTCATTACAATCAAATTTCTCCAAGTCACTTTTGAACTAGGGTTTTAAAGTAACGTATCTACTTAACGATCATTCATAAAAACTTTAAGATAAAACCACCTCATTATTTTTGTAAAATATGCTTATCTCAATGGAAAAATATCACCAAAAAAATTAAGGTCTCATTAAAATAACACAATTCATAACAACCATTTGAAGGTTAACATTTAGCACAAAAACACACTCTAGAAAACCTAGTTTTATAAAAACTTCATATCTTGCAAAATATTCTTCATTTTACCTAAAATTATGATGAAGCATCCTAAAAACATTAAATAAATTTACAAACTCACCATCCATCTCAAATATATCTAAAACTCTTCGAGACACAAATGACTTACATGTTCTTACTTAGTGTGTCTTCACCTTCTTACTTCCCAAGGACCATGAAACACCACCAAACCACTGATAACTAACCTAAAACTCATCATTAACCTCATTTATACCATCATAATGTTGTTACATGCTCCAACAATATCGATCAACTCCAAAACTCATACCTCCATACCATTTTACATGCTCTAGGACTAGGAATAGACCTAGAATGACTCCTACAACCATGACAAACCATGAACTGACCATGATGAATCATTATAGACTCATTAACACATGTAACAAACCTATAAGACCATGCTTGACCTAATGAAAACTTTTAACTATCTTGGTATATCTCAAACTATGACTATGCCTATCAAACCAAGTTCCACGACCTCATAAAACATCACCAGACATGACACTACTAATCAACCTTCATGTTTGACCTTTGACTAACACCTCATGGAGAATCATATGACCTATACATACCATTTTTCATAAATTTATTTGACATCAATGACAACACCATGACTTGATGGCCAACAATCTTCCCCTTCATCATTGATGGAAACCACCTTCAGAAACATTGATGCCAACCATAAGACAAAACACACCTACTTGACTCTTTTCCATGTTTTTAATGATTTTATTCCCCTTTTAAATATATGAAAAATGATACAATGACATCTATAAATTTAAAATTACAACACATAACATGACATAATGAAAATAATGCACTAGACACACTTACTTCCTCAAATGGATACCCCTTGGACTATACTTACACTTGTCTTTTTCAGCATTATATGATGATCCATGGACCTGTAACGAGCCTCAAAACATATCCCCTAAGTGTATACTTACCAAAAACTTTCTTCATTCATGCTAATCATCACCTACTAGGCATAAACCATACGTGAGAATACCAAGTCTGCCTTCACTACTACCTCGGTGTTCTCTCGCCCTTATTATACTAAAAATACTTTCTCCATGTGTAATTTTTCTTTCAATTCATTCTAAAACCTTAAGATATCTACTTGAAGATGAATTGCATATTTTATTTCAAATCAATACACAGGCTTGTAGTTTTTCATTTACCTTCTTTCACATTCATATCATGCCTTGTTGAGACAAATGGATGATTTCCCTTACAACTAAGCTATCAAGAAATTTACCAATATTGCCAACAACTCTTGATAAATACCTTACCTACCTTATCAAGAATAAAAATGGGCTCTCCCTTCCTTATAAAACATTCAAATACATGTGCTACTATTTTTTCACATCTACATGGTTCATTGTACCTTGACAAGACAAAAATTACTCAAAATGCAAGTGATTCAACTATGTAATCTTTGTAGCATTGTTAGATTCTCCTCTTAAGAATCATAGGCATTTATACTCCCATTGAATATATATCATGATAAAAACCTTCTTAGTACTCTACATTTCTATAAAATATATCTCTACATATCCAAATCATACTTTTGCAAACAAAAGTACTATTAATCGATGAATTTTCTGCCCATATTTACTCATACTCTATTTTGAACACAAATTTTACACATTTCTAGGCAACCTCCCATTGGTTTCTACCCTACCTTTATAACAAACATCTCCTTGGAGAGATACATTCACCTCATATCATATTGTTCATAGAAATATCTTCTTAGAACATAGAGAACAATTCATTACATACCTTAGCTCCTTGATGACTTTTAAGATATTATTTTTAACATCTTGAAATCACCAATAAATTTTATAAGTGAACTTTTGAAGCATATTCATGGTCCTTATTCTTTGAATCATACATCTTATCAAGTCTTCATAAACCTTCTCAAATCACTATTTAGAAGACAGGTCATTCATATAGTTTTGGAACACATACATCCTTGCACATCCTAGCCTTTGAGTACAAACTAGAGAGTCATAGATCGATATCTTTGAGTTTAGGAATAGTCCATTCTTCATTTCACTTCATCCCAAAGTACATTCACATCTATACCCCTCATAAATTGGAAGAACCACTTAAATCATATGAATTAAACTATGAAGGAAAAGGAAAATTATGAGCATACCTCTGTCGCTTTCTTTGTGAAATGAATCACATGTCATACCTTCACAAGTTTCAAATCTTTAATATAGCCATTCCTCGATTATAAACATGCCTAATTCCAATACTCTAACCACATTGATGAACTCCAATAACACAAAGGATATATCTTTCCATAGAGACATCATTCTTATAACTTCACACTCTTAACCATACATTTGAATACTTACATTCATGTATTTTGAAAACACGTGATCTTATCAATACATCAACCTTCCAGTAGCGAAAGGTCCTTTATCTCATTTGTACCTTGATTGTGTAATTTTATTTCATATTTTCTTGATTAATCAACTATTTTCTTCCTCAAGACCTCATGCACAAATTTTAAGATATTTATAGAACTTTAACCATCAAAACAGATCCTAATTTAATTAATGAAAACTTACTCATGACCTTCAAGCTCCCCTGAAACTATGCATCTAATACTTAGTTTTCCATGGCATGAAAATTTGTGACTCGACACACTCCTTTCTTCTTTATAAAATATCTAATCTTGAATGAGAACCCATACTCTCTTTTGACATCTTGAAGGAATAACCACCACATATCATTCAAAGCATTTCATGACTCACAAAATCCTTCCATCAAACATATTTTCATGTATCATTATGATAGGAAAACTTCTATGTTCCCTTAGATACAAACAAGTTGTAATTGATGCTTCAAAACATACACATTTTTCACCGTGATAGTTCACAAATCCTTACATGACCTGGAAGACTTTTGATAGACTAAAAAAAGTGCATAATTTGAACCAAATATGTAGGTAACATACCTTTTATTCATTCTCAAACAAAATGGATTATCAATTATATTAGGATACTCAACATGGTTTTCATAATTATAGGATAGACCACTTTGACAAAAAAACACCATTGTATTAGAAAAAAATTCTTGTAGGAAAAGATAAGGAACTCTCATAATGTCAAGACAAAGTCATTTGTGGATTGAATAAGACCAATACTAACTTATGTAGGAAAATCACACCTTCTCGGGATCAAATGAGCTTCTATACATGTCAAACTAGGATGAATCATATAGTGAAAGACAACTTGACCTTAGGAATCTTAAGAGAACATCACAGACTTCTTGACACATCTAACATAACTAGAAGAAATGATAAATATCATACCACAACACATAAATTCATCTTTTTCATGACTTGAAATGGCACAACAAACTTGAATCAAGGTATATTTTGACATAAATAGTTCCTCAAACCAACATGACAAAGAATTAATACCAAGGTGACACAAAACCCTCTTGATGGCCTTAATAGAACTGTAATAACCTTGAAGGGGATCAAAACCATGCTTCCATCATCTAATGAATGTATTCTAGAATCCTAGAGAAGACATACAGAGCTCATTAGGTCACTAAAATATTATATCACTATTAAATGAGCCCAAGGACTCTATACTCTCTCTTTCTTTCTTTCTCATTCCATTTGAAGATATATATTTTTCAAGTACAATGATCTCATACCCAAAATAATCTTCTTTTGAATGGGAGGATGATAAGAACATATGGATGTTTTCATTTGCAACAATATCTAATAGACACTTATTGGTTTTTCCAAGCTCGACTATATATTTATTAACCTTATCAACATACTTTGGCTACTTGAAAGAGCTTGACTCTCCCTTATTTTTCATTGTTTCTTTCTCCTTCACATCATTTACCCTTTCATCCTTTTCAACCTTAGGAAACACTTCACCTTGAATGAAATATGAATCTAACCTCTCTATCACAACACCTTGATCTTCATTATTTTTAATGTCCTTTACATATTTAGGATCTTATTTCTTTACCTCAAGCTTAGAGACACTATTCTTGGCCTTAGAATCTAATACATCAGCCTTAGAATCATTCAGAGAACTATTTTTCCTTTTGAAAATTCTTCCATTCTACCTACTTGGCGATTGAAACCTACTATTGACCCTTGGAGAATTACCTTAGTGAAAATATCTAGCAATATGTCCCTGTTTGTGACAATTATAACACACTACATTATTCCATATTTTAGGCTCATACATACTAAGATTCCAACCACAATCAACTTCCCTATGGCCATACTCATAGCATGAGTAACATTTACCCTTGAAGGATTTTTCACCATTCCAAGATGACTCACCTTTTGATAAATTCCTCTTGCAATCCCTAGCTTTGTGAGAAAAACCATTATAATAATATCAATATTTATTGAAATGAGAACCATACCTCATAGAATTAGGTTTTATAATAAGGTTATACCTTCATACACTAGTCTTATTTGTCTCCTTATTATTTTCTTGAGATATTGGGCCAGCTTCATCATCATTCTTCACATGTTATCCTTTAAACCCTAGACCTGTTTTATCACTAGTAACTCTTTGGCTATCTAAGATCCCATCAAGATCTTCAAAACTATTCTCTAACTTCCCATACATCTTCAACCTATTGGAATCATCTTCTAAATCAGATCCCAAATTTTTCAACCTTTATTCATACCTGGAACAAGTATCTTCTTTATCCTTTAGGGATTTAGACACACCTCAATTTGAGATTATAGCCTTTTGATGGATTTTCCATGTTCATTATCCATGTTACTGATATGATCTTGCAATATATGAATTAGAGACTCTGTTATCTCATACTTCTTCCTCAAGGTTGCTTCAACCTCTAAAGACTTACCCATTTCTTGTGTTTCAAGGATATCCTTCAAGTGATTAAACTTTATTCTCAAGGACCTTATCTAATACTAATTGTTGGAAGAACAAGGGATTGAGAGGGGGGGTGAATCAGTTTATTAAAAATTTATTCCATTTCCATTCATCATTCATTATCATTCATACAACCATTCAATTAAACATTAACCATATGTGTGTTTACTTAAGCATTGAATCAACCATACACAAGATCAAAAGCAAGAGAGTACACAAGAACACCAAATTTAAGTGGGAAAAACTCAAGGGGAAGAAAACCTACTGAAACTATTCTTATATTACACAAATCAAATATATTTATTGAGGCACTAACTTCACAAGGATCACCAACCCCTAGCTTAGTAGAGTACCAACCCTATAAAGAGCACCAACCCCTAATTTAATAAAGCACCAACTCCACAAGGAGGCTATAACCCCATAAGATTATAAAACACCAACTTAACCACATTTTGATGAATATATTCTATTATTTTTTCTATCACAACTAATGGAGATCACTTATTCATCTCGCAAACCTTCAAAGCCTCATTCTTCTAACTCACTCAATCTTGAACCTTCATGACCTGATTTGATCTCAAACACTTGCACACAAGATCTCTAACCTTATTAATATTTTTACACACACCCTTGGCTCTCTCTTGATTCCCTTAAATATATTTCACTCTCTCATCTAGGTCACATTTTTCCTTCACACTCAACACATTCAAATTTGAACCAAAACAAGCACTTTATATGCTTCTCAACTCATAAACATAAGACAAGTCAGTAATATCCCAAGATATCAACATTTAAAATTTTAAAAAATGACATTACACTCATAAAAATTCATAAAATATTCCCATATAAGTTGTTCACGCACTGACAACAAAAAATGGCTCAAAACCCCATCACAAAGCTCCTCAAGGACCTCTAAACACATCATCATGATTTTTAAGCCTCCAAAGGCTTCACACATGTCACATAAAACATAAAAAATATCAGACATGCTAGTACATTAACTTAAACCAATCAAATTCTTCATAACATTACCAAGTAGGACCATACCCTACTCAAAATAATTGTTTCTAAGAACCAGTCTTCACTTATGGAGATCAAGATCACCCAATAACATCTCAACTATTCCATTTAAATACTAATTTTAAATCGACTAAATTTTATAAAACATTCAATAATGAAAACCACACCCAATTTCCTCTTCACCAAACCGAGCTACCCAGAAAGTAGTTTTGGAAATTCAGCTAGTTTGTACCCTTTCTGCCACTTTCAAGACTTATAAATTCCTTTAAAACAATCAAAATTCATCCCTCTCCAATATATATAAAGCACTAGCTAATCCAAAACATGATTCTTTTGCATCCATCTTGTAGCCAAAGTAATCTTTTCCTGAAAATAGTTAAACTTGGTCTTCATAAATTGAGCTATTTTACCTATCAAATCACCTCATCAAGATAAAAACCATACACAATTATAAATGTATCTTAATATACTTTCCATAATATCTTACATTTCCTTATAAATCTAAGTGGAAGTACTTTAACCATGTCAATCTCTATAACTGTTCATTTAGGTTTCTAGGGCTTAAGAACCAGTCTTGAGACCAACTTGATTCATCACCTAAAAATTCAATTTCAAACTTAATAAAATCATGCAACACCCTTATACATTTTTTCTAAGCACTCATCAATCTCCAACAAGTATGAATAAACTTAGAATAATCACCAAACCTCATGAATTTACTCAAGACCATGCTTAACCAAACACCTTTCATAATTGACCTTAAAATAACATATCGAACTTTTTCATCCCTTACAAAACACTCAATTTTGATATTTCATTAGAAATATCTTGGAACGAGGATCGTGAAAAAACTTGAACAATGTCAAAACTTCATCTGTATCTCCTGTAAATTCACTTTTACCATAGGCTGCTCCAAAACCTCGCTAAAAACCAACCCTCATAAATAGAGGCACACTTTTCACTTTAACACCTCAACCATGATCTGAACCTATCATGGAATTGTATTAAAACTCTCAAGCTCCAAACAATGTTAATTAATTGCATACCTTCTTTGGAAAACTTTTCCAAAAATTGAAAATCTTCGAAACCGACTTTGTTTGAGTGAGGCCCACATATTTTCACATATATTACTATACCTTCCCATAAATATGTAGTAGTCCTCTATAACCTCCAATAATCACTTTTGTAAAAGGAATCAAAATAGACTCCATACAATCAACTTTATCTAAGTCACTTTTGAACTAGGGTTTAAATACGGATTTAGAGCAACTTATCTTCTTAACGATTGTTCATAGAAAAAATGATGATCAAACCTCATAATTATTTTTTTAAAACATTCTTATATTAGTGTAAAAACATCCCCAAAACATCTGGGTCCCATGAAAATCACATAATTCACAATGAGCATCTGAAGGTCAATATTTATCACAAAAACATACTCTAGAAACTGTGTTTTTAGTAAAAACTTCATATCTTGAAAAATATTTTTCACTTTGACCTAAAAATTGTCATGAATCATCATGAAAACATCCTATAACTGTTAAAACATACCATCTATCTTAAATATATTTGAAACTCTCTAGCCATATTGATTTACATGTGCTTACTTAGCCTTTCTTCACCTTTTTGCTTCCCAAGGACCATGAAACACCACCAAACCACTAAGAAATAACTTAAAACTCATCATACACCTCATTTATACCATCACCATGCAATAAAAATACTGATCATCTCAAAATCTCATACCTCTATACCATTTTGCATGTTATAGGACTAGGAATAGGCCTAAAATGACTACTACACACCCCGAAAAACCATGAAATTCCCATGATGACTCATTATAGAATAATTATAGACTAATTAATACATGTAACACACCTCTAAGACCATGTGTGACCTCATTAAAACCTTTAACTATCTTGGGAGAGCTCTAACTATGACTATGCCTACCAAACCATGTTTCAAGACCTCATAGAACATCACCAAACATGGCACTACCAATCAAACTTGATGTTTGAAATTTGAATAACACCTCAAGGAGACTCAAATGACCTATACATACCATTTTCCATCACTAGATCTGACATCAATGACAAAACCAAGACCCAATAGCCAACATATCATTCCATCTACAAATTATTTCTTCCCGATAGAAATGTAGTTATCTATAAATCGGTGTACCTCATTTTCATTAGCACCCACATCCATCACGTAGAAGTCATATAAACCATCCCTAAATAAAAATCCTTTAATTATTTAGAACTATTACCATATTTTTCCTTTCATATTTAAAGTATTTGTTATCCCAAATTCACCCCTCAAGGTAAACTCGGATAACCTACATAATTTCTTTAGTTATGAGCAAGAAGAATTAGTTTGAGGCTCAAAAATTAGGTATTGGGGGTCCCTTTAGCTTCTCTCTAACTTCCCCATCCAAAAAAAAAAATCCAAGAAGTTGAAAAATTTGCAAAAAATCCAAAGAATTGGCTTCAACTTGTGTATTGTGGAAAATTCGGGTTTTTGCCCAGCCGCACTGGTATGCGAGGGACGTTTGGGACCCGAAAACTGATTTTCCTGAAGTAGCTGAAAATAGTTAAAATCAGTAAGTGGGTCAAAATCTCCCGAGTGGTCCATGGGATGTCAAGACACATGGGACCTACATGGTTGAAATCACCAATATGCAAAGGGTGCGGATAAGTCGTAAGTTTTTTTCTGCGTAGTCCATGGGACAATTGGGACATAGGTACACGCAGAGCTCAAAAAGATGAAATCACTTATTTATAAGGGAATCGGAAAAGTTAGGTATTTTTGGCCTAGGATGCACAGTACGCATGGGAAATTTGGAACCCGAAATTCTAAAATAGTTGACAGGAAGAAATCTCACGAGTGAAGCGGTGGTCAATGGCCCCGACGGTCCAGTCAATGGTGGTACGTAAGGGACACGAGCCCAAAAAGTTGGCTCGGCCGATTTACAAAGTGGGACAAGTGTAATGCGGAGACAAAGTGGAGGTTTTGGTCCAAGTTGCATAAGGGATATCCGGGACACCAACACCTAGAATAGCCGATATGCCCGCATACAAAGGAAAATTCAATGTCTGACCCTCTCAAACTTCAAACGGCCATAAATTTTGATCCCAAGCTTTGATTTTAACAAAATTTGAATTTTTGGAATGAGCACGGTGTCCTCTACAATTTCTTAATTTTGATGAGGGTATATATGTAAAAATAAAATAAACATATTCAGCTCTAGTAAAGTAAATGCTCGGTCCCGTTAAATGATAGAAATGCCTGGCAGACCCAAAATAACTGTCCACACTCAGAAAACCATAAATTTTGCATTTCTCAACAAAAATGCAAAAAATTGGTACCGTTGAAATCATGGTTCCAAGACCAATGTACAAAAATTTAGAAATCTAGAATTTGATGAAGAAAAAATTGTGATTTTTCAGAAAACGTGCCCAAGTTTAGAACAGTGTTTTTATTTGGTAGTTGGGATGCATTCAATGGAGCATGGGATGACATTTCTCATTTCGCAAGTCATGGGATAGTATGGGGAGCCTTTTGCAAGAAACAAAACATCATTTCACT
This sequence comes from Taxus wallichiana var. yunnanensis, assembly GCA_018340775.1. Taxonomy (NCBI): domain Eukaryota; kingdom Viridiplantae; phylum Streptophyta; class Pinopsida; order Cupressales; family Taxaceae; genus Taxus; species Taxus wallichiana. Next base: position 99,700,535 of record CM031244.1, on the reverse strand, counting down.
TCATTTACTACATCTTGCAAGTGGTTGAAGGACATATTTCAGGATTTTCATTTTCCCTCTCTCTCTCTCTCTCTCTCTCTCTTAGAAATTTATAAATTGGAGTGTTGGGCTCATTGTAAGGAGGGAGATAGTTTTGATTAGTAAAACTCTATAAAAATTGTTTTGTGAAGATAATGTACTACAGGCCCTTTTAGTGGACTCCTTGCATGGTGATTCAGGCCCTTATTTTATAACATTTGAACTATGCATATCATGAAGCAATAGATACAAGTTTGTGGATGTATCTTCCCCGATTTGTTAGTTTCATTCCTCTTTCCCCTTCAATATCTTTACAAATATATTTTGTCTATTTTACATTCTTGCAAGGATTCATTATCATTGTGTGTGAATGAAAATTTTTTGTGAATGCAGTTGCTAGATTATGGAGAACTATTGTCACCTCTTCATCTCCTTTTCTGGTGTATCACCACTTTAGTGTAGGATTTTTTTTCATGCACTCTCTCTCTCCCTAGTCCCTTGGAAATTTATATTAGGATGGGATAGTTTTTCTTGCATTAGAGTAGATTGTAGAAGGTATTCTAGGAGAAAGAACCATCTTTCTCTGGAGGTCTATCTCAAGTATCAAGTCCCACAACTTGGAGATAGTGCCCATGTTATCCAATCACAATGTGAGCTTAAGCACACACACTTGTGAAAACCATAGGGTGTTTTGATTTGGTGATAACAATATCCTCTTTATATTTTCCCGGATCCTATGATATTCATTGGCATCATCTGCATGGATAAAGAACTTCCCTCCACCTACTTATTCTTCCCCTTTAATTTTCCCATTTTTGTAGCCCTTTTTTCCTTTTCCTAGCTCTAATTATATTCATTGGTAGCATTATATTTACTTGATAATTGATCATTCGTTTATACTAGAAAACTTATTTCTCTACCTTTTTTATTTGGTGGCATGATAATATAATTTTATATGTCAATCATCAAATAAATCAACTAATATATTATCATTACTAAATATAAAAATATTCATTATCCAATGACAATAAACTTATTTGTTAGAAGTAAAATATAGTATTATTTTTCAATTGATGTATATGTTTCTATTAATTTTTATATTGCCTACATATTTTATCTATTCACTAGTTGGCAAATACATTGTAATTTTGTCTATTTTCTCGTAGGAGAATACTCTATAATCTGAATTATTCATTATTGAACATGTAAAATTAATTCCAGAAAGTAATTTAAATTCATCATGGTCATAACAAAAATATATTATGTTTATTCATAATTAAAATTTAGTTAATTTTTTTAATATAACTAAACTTTCCATTCACTTAAATCAAAGGTAGCCATTGATAAACCATATTGTGAGAAAAAATAATTAAGGAAAGAAACCATTGTAGCACAATTACATTGTTAATTATCTTACATGAAAAGTTAAATTTGAACATACAACGTAGCACTCATGTTGTTAACTATATTTAGTCACACATATTTGAATCAATTCATTAAGGAAATGTTAGTAAAATGAATTAGGGATTTCGTAAGGGGTCAAAAACTTAAAGAAGGTGTTTCAAAAATATAATTCCAAGAGACTAATAGAGATAGAGAGGGATAAAATAGATCCAATGGTCATGGTTGGTGGCCCTCATTATTTGAATAATGTTGCAGTAAAATGTATATGGTTGGACTACTACATGTTTCAGTCTATTTTTACAAATATCCTAGATTTGAAGAATGATTCTTTACATGTTTCTCTATCTAGTTTTGGGTGTGTGCAATTTATAAGAATCTAATTTTGTTTCTTAGATGATGAATAATCATATGTGATGGTTGATAATCACATGGATCATATCTTTATTAAATTTGAATCTATGACATTAGAACTATGCCTAAAATTATGTAACCAAGTATTTATTTTACCTTTTAAAGGTGTATGATTTGTAGAGGGACTTGTGTATTCAAAAGTGATGGATAAATTCATTGATGTTATTTGTATTGGTTTTCCTAGTGAGGTCAATAGAGATATGGGAATTAATATTGATTGTTTAAAAATCCTATTGTAAAAATATTTTTGAATTTGTACTCTCTAGATTATTTCTAGTAGAAAGAAATATTGAAATTACAATGTGAATGGTGGTATATGTAATGGTAGTTATGAAAGGGAAAAAATATAATTGGGCTAAATATTATGCAATATATTTACTGATCAAATAGACAAAAATATTCACAAGGGGTATGGAATATTTAAATGTTCAATATATGTAATGATTTTAAATTGTTTGCTTCATAATATTACTTTGAACAGAAAAAATGCCCAAATTCCTTCTATGTTCCATTTAAAATATATCGAAATGTTGACTAGTGAAAAATATGAAAAAGAATAATATAACAAAAAAGAAAATTATGATTGTTAATGTGGAGGATGACAATGAAGCTTCACCCTAAGAGTAATTAGTGTCTCAACATAAAAGAAAATATATAAATAAACTCAATAAAATGTTTTAATAGAATATATGTGATCAAAAATGAATAGGAGTTTGTTATAAGGGAATGAGGAACTAATCCATTTTTTGATGATGATGTATTGGATATAGTATTTGTTTTTACAAAAAAATTGGAACCATGACCTAATCATAAAGAGGCAAAAATTAATAGTGGAAAAGATGAGTATCATGGGGCTCCAAATCCTTAACATTTCCATTTATTAGACTCTGAATACACTTTCTTTGACTTTTTCAAATTGCACCTACTATAAGTATTCTAAATCAAACAAATAAAAGGTAGGAAAATTTATTAAAAATATAGGAAGAAAATGTTATCAATACTAGAGGGAAACATGTTAAAAATCATGTCGGTACTAGAACTCAATCTCATGAATTTTAGAAACTAATAATTCTAATTGTTGTATGTCGAATAGGCCTACCATAAAGATGAAACCTAGTTTCCATTAAAATGTAGACACTATTGATGTTGGTGCTAGTGCATAATTATTGAAAAAAATTACAAATATGGTTAACATTTCATTGAAGTTGAAACTTCCCTTGGAAGGATTGATCTTGGAGAAGGAAAATAACTTCTTAAACTTTTAGATTATTTTTTCAAGGTTTCTAGTGAAGGGAGTTATGAAAGATTGCATACTTTAAAGGATAGATGTGCTAAGTAAGGAGATACAAAAAAATGTTTTTAATATTCCTACTTTATGACATGATGACTATATCAAGCTTATAAAAAAATTAAGGATTCATATGTGTGCATCAATTATTTGTATATTGAAAACACATACCACGCTTATTTTAAAGTTGTTCATGACATCATGAATAAATTTGACCAAGAGAAGTTTGATTTGAAAATAATAATAATGAATTGATGTTAAATAATAATGACTTGGAGATCAAGGTTGAATATTATATTTTTTTGTTAACAAAGCTACTATTAGTGTTAAATAGCTACAAATGAGAAGTATAAAATTTAAATTCAAAATTTGAATAACACCATAGGATTACAAGAAAAATATATATGATGAAATTGAGGAAGAAATTACTCAAATGAAAGGAAATCAGATTATTGTTGAATCAACATTTGACATAGTACCAAATAATGATATTTATAATTTGATAAACATGTCACATTTAGGAAATTTGGAAATTATTCTATATTCCTTGATTTCTCAAACACACTCACATGGTTTAAACAATGTCAGTTTAACAGTTGAGAATCGTGAGACATATAGAGAAATTAGAGAAGCATCCACACATTTGATGGTGTTTTAATTTAATCATGAATAAATTTTAACAATTGGCAAAATTGTAGTGGAGAAAAAAATAAAGTAGCAATATATGTTGCAATCAAAGGAAGAGCAATAATAACATGATATCTTTGCGAGTCAACCCAAAGAAGTCATAAATTTTTTTAGTCACGTATTTGATGTTGTTTAAGTCAAAAGCTAATGTTGTGATGTGGTTTAAGTCAGAATTTAATTTTTTTAATTCATAAATTTTATTTTGTTTAATTCAAATTAATTCTAATATGTTTCCATTTTGCATGAAATTTTGAATTTAACAATTACATGGTGGTATCATCCTAGGTTGTTAGAATTTCAAATTATATTATAGAAGCATTAAATATTTATAGTATTTGATATTTGAGAATATTTTTCCCCACTTTTGTGTCTAATATTTTACTTAGTAAGTATGGAATGAAATAGGTAATGAATAATTCTCTAAAATCTTTACCAATAAACTCTCATTAGAATTAAAAATTATAATCAAAAAATAAATTTAAGATGTTGATTCATTATTCATGAGGAGATAAGGTAAATATATAGTGTAATAATATCCTACAAATTAAGATTCAAAACTTATAAAATCAGCCACTTATAATAATATCATGATCAGTTAAATTCTAACTATAGAATATGTGTACCTAAGACTCTCTCACACACCTTGTTATTTTAACCAGCTAGTTTTTACAAAAAGGGTTGTTATTACAAATTATCATACCATAAACAATAACACAATAACATGTAAACACTAACAATATATTTCTAACATTCCCCTAGTGTGAACATGGGATGTAATAACACCATAGTAACTAGGAAAAAAAAATGCATGTCCATACATGTTTTAGGTCTATAATATGTTATTCAAGATATTTGTTGTGCATGATCACCTACATACACAAGAATAACTACTCATAGTTTTACTTTGTGTGAATTTTGATATTTTTAGTTACTAACTATGCTTCAAAAGATCACCTAAAAATAAGAATTCATCAGTCCACTTTCACTCCTAGTGAGTGTTAAGATTCTCACCATCCAATCATTGTAGAAATATAGTAGATAGAATATCATTGTAGTCATCTTCTCTCCTATTCATATTTTTATAATAATGGTTTATTTCACATACCATAGAAAACGTGAAAACATGTGAAAACAAGCCATTATATCAAATGTGTGGTCAAGTCATTAGCATATAAAGAGAGGAAGTTAATTTTCCTTCTACCTTTGTTGCCTCTATGCTCCATTTTGTTGCTACTTACTTAGCATAAATGATCTTGAAGCTTATGTATATGAAAATCCTCCTCAAAATAGAACTTTGAATTTCAAGACATCGAGTACCATTAAAAATGAGTCCATGAGGGGATTTTAATATTTTTTAATAGTTTTACAACATAAATTACATATTAATAAGACATTGTTGTAGACTTATGAAAAAAATTAAATACAGTATCTACCAATTTGATGACACAAAATTGACATTTGAATCATACACACTTAAATACTCATAAAATTCCTTTTGTACTAAAAGTATTATGTTGAACAAACTAATAATACTAAACACAATGACAATGGAAAAATTGACCAAACTCAAAAAGTATGGCTATTGACATAGACAAAGTGAACGATGAAACTATAAGACACATTTTTTAAAAATATATAATGATTTTTTCATATTTTACAATGATTCTAGAACCAACACTAACACTATCACAACTTATGGAGTGGAAAAACATAATTGACACAACACTAAATTTTGATTTTTGATAATTTCTAATATAAATCTTCACACATTATTAATAATAGATGACAGACAAGTAAATAAATGTCGTGGAACTATTTAATACATATACCTAATTAATTATATACTAAAATATAATATTATTTATATGCCTAGATTTGGATCACCTTGTAAGATGTGTTAGATGAAATAATATCAAATCTCATATCAATGTTACTAAATAAAAAAGGGATTATGTTTCCACCATTGAATGTGTGAGGGACAATTATAGGTTCTTTCATTGAATAGAGTGGAATAAAATCTTAAAGATCTAAATCTTAATATGCATGCAAAACACTTAGAAAAATGTTACTAGTTTTTCGAGTAATGGGGACATATTTTGGATATATCCCCAACCCTTTTGAGGTTGTAATAAGAACATGTAAGACATGAAAATAACAAATGAAATGCTAAAATGAAATTATATACATATTTGGGGAAAGGGAACAATTTGTGGTTTAGGATTTTACTATGGATAATTGTTGATTATCGATGTTGTCTTGTCTGATTTGAAGCTTTTTGCAATCATATTTTGATTATGTGTGTGATACCTGAAATTACATAGAATTTGCAATCTAGTAGTGGGTGTGACTAGAAGCACTATTGAAAATCCAAAATTATATTATGCAATGAGCTTCAAGTGTCCAATATGTCTTCCTTTCTCCTTTAGTAAAACTTGCAAGTGAAGCATAAGATATAAGTATCCAAAATTGTGAAAGCAACTAAGAGGGATGAAGGGAGGGGGTTGAGTTTAATTTTATAGTTTTAGGGTGTATAGAATATTGGGATGGATATGGGTGCATTATGCATAGTAGATTGAGATGACAAGGGCCCATAGCATATGTTACACCACTGATTGGCATGGGTCCAAAATAAGTCCAAAAGATACCAACAAAACCTGACTAATATTATAATAATAATAATGGTAAAATAAACATTTAAATTAGTATAGTTAACAACATTATAATTTGATAACACTCATATGTGACTAAGTCACGGATACAATATTACGAAAAAGAATCAAATCACTTGAGAAAACTATTTAAATGTTTAAGAAAAATTAATTTAAACCAATTTGGTCGTGTCTCAATTACGACATTTTAAGAGCTTAAAAGGAGTTAAGCCACTTACATGAGTTTAAAAAAATTATTAAAAGTGATAAAAGAATCACGACAAAGAATTTAAGTTAATTTAATTAACTTTAAGTATTTTAAATGTTCCAAAAATGTTTTAAAAGGCACGAAGGTGCTCCACCAATGCCAAAGTTGGTCATGGGTCTAATTTGGTTCCCCAAATGGACCCATACCTTATTAAACATTAAATCGCCTAATAAAGGAAAAGCAAGGGTTAATTATAATTAATTACATGGCCAAATATTAAATAACTTAAGGCATAATATTGAATAAAGGAGATCCCTTCTTAGAAGGGATCTCCACCATAGGATATTAGGGCATCAAGTAATGCCCTAATTTCCTTGTGGACTTTTAATATTGCATTCATATTTTAATTTCTCTTTTCATTCCATTTCATTTTTGTTGTTGTAGGATGGGGAAGGAGAAGATCTCTCATGGAGCTCAAGTCGGGAAGTAAGTATGATTTCACCCTATTATTTACTTTATTCATTTAGAACTCATTAGGGCTTAATCTGCAAGTTTTTATGGATCAAAGATCCATCATTTCCTTTGTTTTATTTTTATCAATATAATTATATGTAGGTTTTTCATTTCTTTTTATGCTCTTCTTTTAAGAAGATTCATGGATAATTTTTGTATTTATATGTAGATATAAATATACATACACACACACACACACACACACACACACACACACAATTTTAATACTGATTTGAATTGAGAAGAGCCCAAAATGGGGAAGCAAAGTGTAGCACAGGGCCTTATAGGTAGGTCCGACCATCCATCCAAAATGACAAAGGATGGTGTTGTGGAGAATGGGGAGGGCCACGGCTCATCCATGGCTATTTTGGAGGATAAGGGGGTGGGAAGGGGGTGTGGAATATACCACATCCTTGTTACAACATGCGGTGTGGGGATGGGTTGGGACGATCGTCCCACCCTTCCCCATTCAAAATCAAATTCCCTCCAAAACTTATTTCATTTATTTTCTAAAATCATGCTTATTAACATACATATATATATATATATATATATATATATATATAAGAATGGTTATATTTACAAGTGTATTTTTCTTACATCATTTTTACTTTATAATAGCGAGTTGATTTTTCAACAGTTACAGAGAAACTTAATAAATATAAACTCTAATACACGAGTTAACAATGGATTTGTAATGTAAGAATAAATATATCTCTACACATATATAAATGTGTGTGTGTGTGACAATGCATATTTTTAACATACAAGGACCAATAAATTATAGTTTTCTAATTTCTAAGATCATGTAGAATTCATATTTCTATAATGTTAAGTCTTAAACATTTTTATATAAATGAAGGTATGTATAAACATATACATGGTATAATTTTACCAATTTGGAAAAATAATACATTAAAGGCTTCAAGTATGGAACAACAAGACTTATTTAACAAGAATTTTTTTCAACAACTTCCTTTTTTGCAATGAGGCAATTTATTCTTTGAGAGAAAACAAGATGCAAGTAGAATACAAATGAATCCACTTTCCATAAATTTATCAACACAACAACATCATTACAACTCCTTTATTCATAGATGAGATCAAAAATACAAGTATGCAATTTTCTCAATTCTTTTTGAAAGAAGATTAAGTGAAACAATTTCTGATTCAGTTAAGAAAAGGAAGAAAACTAACTCATTCCATGTTTATTGTAGAAACATACTAATTAGTTTTATTTCCTTAATCTAAATTCTTTCATTTTTTTATTTCAAGGAGGAATAGTTTACAAAGAATAATCAGTTATTACAACATTCTGTTTTGTTTTTAAACAAGGTGAAGAATTCTCTTTCAACATCAAGTTTCATAAAACCCAAAACAACACAAAGATAAATATTTAATAAGGGTTAAAAAAAATCTTCCATATTTCCAATTATTCATATTTTAAGTTCCATTTAGTAAAAGTAATTATTAAAAATAAAGAAGAGAAATAATAGTAAAATACAAGTTTGCAAGCCATCCACAAAGTGGAGACAACATAAGAAGTTTTGCCAAAATTTCTAACTTCCAAACAGTAAGAAAAACCTATAGCTTCCTCCAAAATCCATCTTTCTATCCATTCTCCATAATACTCAAATAAATCTCAAACATCCATAATAATCAGCTTGGTTGACCACCCAACTAAATGGCATCATTACATTCCCTCAAAGAGAACAATGAGAGCATGATATCCTCCCCCTAATCCCACAGAAATAGGTATACACGTCTCTAACCAATACTTGGGTAAGGAACATATTCACGCATACAAGGCTTATAATATCACAATAAATCCAAAACATAAAATCAAATACAACTTTGAGAATCTCTAATCTTCTTTCCATGGGAAGAGGGGATGAAGATATCCAAACTTTATAAAGCATTATAACCAAGGAGTTTCCAAAATATAACCTCCAATATAATTATCTCTCCATATATTTCCCCCTTATCTCTTCATTTTCACCCCTTATCACTCCATACCCCTCTCCATTGAGTATTTTCAAACATTTTTTTCCTTAGATGAAGATAGGGGTGATTTCCAAACCAAATGGAATTAAATCCCTACTACAAACCAAATATAGGGGTAAAACATAAACCCCTAAATCTTAACCAATAAGAATTGAAGTTAAGGATGTAAGGGATTCCTCCCTCTTCACAAACAATCTCCCAAATCCACTTCCCTCAAGGGTGGATAGAGTAAAGAAATAATAAGTTCAAAAATACTAAAATTTCATTATTTTAAAACAACACTTCCACCATGCAAGAATTCAATTTCATAAACAAATGAAGAGAAAAATAGGAACAACATCCTACCTTACTAGAAAATAGAAAATTCCAAATTTCCAAGCTTATCCATCAAAGGATTCTTCTTGCTTCCAATCTCTCCAAAGAATTACCCTAAAAAATTGAGCAAAATAACCCCATTTTCTTCAACATGAGGGATTCAAAAAGAGAGGGAGGCCACAAAACAAGCCAATGGGAGGGTGACAAGTGTCACCCTCCACAAAAAATTCAACCAACCACAACTCTCCAAAATTGCCCCAAAATCAAAAGGAGGAAAAAGGAAAATTAAAACCCAATAACTCATGAGAATATCCCAAATTCTAAAACATAACTCTAATTCAAAAATCATCATGAGAAGATGGTTTAAAGGAGTAAAAATGGGAAAATATGCTTCATTTACCTTGAAAATAACCCACCCACCCATAGGATAGGGCCTATGACGTTTTTTCAAGATAAATAAATTCATTTGCTTACACTTTACTCCACTTAAATGGCACATCTTTCCCAAATCCGAGTTTGGGAAAGATGTGGCATTTAATATGGGTAATTAGGCTCACCTAATCCAATATTAGGTGCCACAATCCCTCCTTAGCCTAAGAAAAACAATCCAAAGAAAAAATTACCAAAACACAAAAATATATAAAAAAATGGTTAGCATTAAGAAACTAAATCAACCATTCATACAAGAGGGATTAAGTATATACAATTATAAAGGATAATAAGGGGGTTTTACACACAATCCACATGGTTAAGAGATGGACTAATATAAGCACATAGGAGTGAAATTCCAAATATAAGTCAGGTTTAAAACAAGATGAAAAAAGTACCACAATCATCAAGGAAGGGAAAATTTGGCCCCTCAAGGCCTATCATGCTAGTTAGAGTATGTATGCCTGATTCTTAAGTTTCCCACATGGCTAAAAACCTGTCACCTCCATACTCAAGGAAAATATCATACCTATCCAACACCAATAACTGAAAAAATATGATTACACACACACACAAACATCATAATGATCATCCACACATGATCACAACTAGCTAAATCAAGTACATCATAGTATAATCAATCATCCAAATTAGAAAAAAATTTAATGATAATACATCCATGATTAATATAATAGAAAACAAGAGATCATAATCAAATCCAATCATGACATTATCTCAAATTATCATAAAATGATCAATAAATATTGGCATCATATGCCCCATCAATAACCTATGTAGACACCCCAAAATTACATACTTGTTTCTAGTTTATCATATTTCACATGCCCTTTTAGAATTGATTAATTAAATTAATTGATTCACACCTTTTGGGATTAATTAAATTAATTCCTAACACACTCTTGCTAACTTAATTAAACATTTATTAAATAAATGGTTAATTATTCTTCTCACACTTTATAGCTAATTAAATTAGTTAATAAAACTAGAAATACCCACTTTGACCCCACTTAGTGATCCAAAAATGGATCAGGAATATCCCAATTCTATATAATATTTATATCAGGTACTTACTCTCCAAGTTCTCAACACCTTCATATCTTTACAAGATGGCCTAGTCATGTCTTGGGGGTAATCCAAACGCCTCAAGTGAAATTTGGGCCACTTAAAAACCATGAATATGTCATAAAAATATAAATATTATTTCATATTTTTGTTCCTCTCAAAAAATCATGCAAGTTAAAAAAATGACACCTGATTTCGAGTTCCTATGCAAAAGTTATGACCTCCGAAAGGTAGTAGACTTTTGTATGATGACAAAGCCGCCCCCAATGCAAGGTGGCAGTTTTGTTACCGCTGATATGTAGGTTGGCGGTTTGGTAACTACCAGTCTTCTGACAAGAATGGTTTTGTAAACATCGGTCTACGTTAAGTGGTGATTTTGTAACTAATGATCTAGAAATGTTGGAATCTCGACAATTGCAAATGTTTGGGCTTCCATGTAGTTTGTTTCAGCTTTTCACACCTCCTTAGGGTTGTACATCTATAAATTTGAGCCTTTGCAAGGTTTCAAGCAAGTGGTTTGAGTGGAACTCAAGTGTGAGAAAATTTGGAAGAGTGAATTCTTTCCTTTTTTGTTCATAGTGAATATTTCTTATTTAATTGGGAGTTTGAGAGCAAGTAGATACAATTAGGAGTGTTTATCTTCCTTAAAGGCCAATTTGGCAATATGTTGTATCATTTTGGGATTACATAGTGAGGGGGAGCTAATTGGCTCGACCACTAGAGGTTTTACCACCTTGGATTTTCTCTCGGGATAAATTTGGTCTCATACTTGTTTATTTCCTTTCAATTTGTAGTTTACTTGTGGTTATATTACATAATAACTGGTTTATAAAGAACTCATGCATGTTTCATTCATATTCATAAACATAATGGTCTATGAATTTCTTAATTTGGGTAGTTTACGGATCATATTGGTATCAAAGTTGGTTATATTTCAGTCTCTCGTATGGTTTAACTTGTATTAATATTGCAGTTAGATGACCCTTACTCGAAAGGGAAAATAAAGTTGTGAATGTAGCTTGATTCCCTTTAAAGAAAATATTTCTACAAGAAATTGGAAGAAAGTAATTCGTGATATGGCTTTAAGATATGATACAGATGATAACAAAGAATAATATTTCTACAAGTTGGAGGAGAATGTGGCAAATATGTCCAAAGATGTGGGCAACATTTTAGCATCCTTTGGGAAATTGGAGTGCATCATGGGACTGCTCATAGAGAAGCTTGGGGTTTTGAAGGAGACCTAGATTACCATAAACAAGAGTTTTATGAAGAAGAACCATCCCATGCCATTCTCCTACCTCCTCCATTCAAAACAGAGGCCAATATTGAGATTGAGACTTATGATGGAGATGTGAATGTTGAGAAGCTAGACCATTTGCTAGGTCAACTAGAGGTACCTTTCATTTTGCATAAGATTAATGAAAGTAATAATATTTCTGTTCTTGGTTTAAATTAACAAAACATGCTTTGAATTGATTTGAAATTTAGGTTCATACATTGGTTGTTAAGAAGCTTCCTCCAATTACTAAGTGGGTTTTTTTAAGAAACTAATCAAAAGAAGTTTTATCTATTTGTTATGAGGAAAAAAGTCCATGTATTGGTAGTATCTTAGGGCAATGCCGACTATGCAGGAGTATGCTAGTGAGTTTCGAAAGAAATTTATTCAGATGGGAAAGGATGTAGCAGATCGGGAATTGTTGATGAAATATGTTGGTGGAATCCATAGCCACTTAAGGAGACCCATCCTTTTGGCCAAGTCAGGTAGATGTAGATGAGGCTTGTTCTCAAGCCCACTACTTAGAGATGGACAAGAAGAAGAGTTCATCTACCTCTCAACATGCTTTAGACCAAGAAGATGACATCAAGCCAAAGGAAGGAAAATGGAAAGGTAAGAAGAATGCTACTTCTATTAAGGATACTAAAATTCATTGTGGGCATTGTGATGTTGACACTCATTCCAAGGAAAAATGTTGGAAGCTCCACCCAAATTACATCCCTTCAAGAATAAGAAAAATAATAATAAGGCCATGACTATCCTCCAAGGAGAGGAAGTGTTTTGCAATGAAGAGGTGGATGAGACCATGTGTTGTGCCTCCATCTATAGAGAGGTATGTTTGGGTAATAGTAGTAATGCTCAAGAGAATGAACTTACTAAGCTCTTTCACATAAAAATCAGTTGAAGAAGACCAAAGTGGATGCTCTTTTTTATTCTTGTTCACAAGATAATTTGGTTAGTAAAGAACTTTTTGATAGATTCATGTTGGAAACTTACAATCATCTAAGTCCTTACTCATTGGGTTGGGTAAAGAAAGGTGTAGATGTCAAGGTTACTAAACAGTGTAAGATTACTTTTGGTATTGATAAAAAAATTTATTGATGAAGTCACTATGGATGTTGTTCCCCTTGATGTGTGTGGCATGGTGTTTGGTAGTTTGTATTTGTATATTAGAGATGCCATCTTCACAAGAAGATCCAACCAGTACCATTTGGTGAAGGATGGTAAGAGCTACGTCATTTCAACCTTTACAGGAGACTCAAATATTTTGTTGGTAAGTTCCACTGAAGTCTAAAAACTTAATGCTAGTGGAATATTTTATTTACTTCTTCTAAGGGATAGACAAGCTAAGGAAGTTGTCACAGAAACCACTAATAATAAAGAGTAGAAGAAGATGGGATATTTTATTTAGCAGTTCAAGGAAGATCCTATGGGGCTTCCCCAAATAGGCCAATTGAGCATGTGATATAGTTTTTACCCGATGGTCCACTTCTAGACTTGGGATTCCATAAGAAGTCCATGCAGGATGCCTATGAAAAGAAACAACCATTACAATATTTGTTTGATAAAGCACACACTTCAGGGGTGGCTGGTCACTCTGGTGTGACAAAGACTATTGAGAACTTATACATGTATGATTTTTAGCCAGACATGCGAGACGAGAGTTGCTAACCTTGTCGGGGTTTTGTTATCCAAAATGAGCCCCTTCCTCATTTTTTGGCTAACTCCCTTCATTCTTTCCTCTCCTGTGTGCCTCAGTCAGAATTTTTACTTTTCAGCACTCAAAATGTTCTAGAAATGGCACCATTGGATAGAGCTCTTTCTCAGCTTTCCAGAAAGGTAAAGTTTTCTTCCTAACTCCATGTATTTTTGAAGTTATGGCTCAACGGAGTTTTTGTGGGAAATTTTCCCTACCTAGGCCAATGGAAGGAGGCCATGTGTCCTTGGAAGGCCGGAGGCGGAGGAAAACTTGAGATTTTTACCAAGTGTTGGAAAAATTTAGAAAGGAATTTTTCGGCTCAATGGCCCGCCAATGAATGGGATCGTGCCACGTGTCCAGGTAGGGAGAAGTTGGGAAAATTTCCCAAGGGTTGGCACAAACAAAATTTTCAATGCCAAGCCCACATCCAATAATATTATGCCATGTGTCCTTAGGCCAAAGGAGTGGTGGAGGGCAGAGGAAAGATTGAAAATTTTACCAAGTGTTTGGCAAGGGCGCTAAAGAGAGATTTTGGCCCGTAGGCCCACACAACAAATGAGATTGTGCCACATGTTCTTGGACCAGCAAAGCATGGGGGAGATTGGGAATTTTTCCCAAAACAAAATCAAAGGAAAATTTCAAAAGGAAAACCCGCCCCAAAACCCGAACCAATAGGATCATGCCATGTGTCCATGTGGCGGCAAAAAACACAAGGTGAACCCACAGGAAAAAATGAGTGTGGAAGGCCCACGTCTAATGGGGTTGTGCCACATGTCTAGCTCAAGAAGATGGTCGACAGTGATGGAAAAGATAGAGTAAAATGTCTGCAGGTGAATCACATCATGCCACGTGTCCTTGGGTCATTCAGTGGCGGATGATTTTGGAAAATTTTCCAAAGGCCGAAATGGTGGAAAAAGAAGCAGGAAAGGCCCGCAACCAATCAGAATGTGCCACATGGCACTAGGATGGTGGGGCATAGAGATTTTTGGGGAAATTTTCCCAAATGCAAAAAGTGGGAAAATTTCAAATTTTTGGCCCGCCAACCCATTTTTGGCCTTGTTTTGCCCTAAATTTTCAAATGAGCATAACTTTCGATCCAGAGCTTAGTTTTCACGTTCTTTATATCAATGGAAAGCTAGTGAAATTATATACATGATTATAGGGTAAATTTTGTGTTTTGGTGGATTTTGGAGGGATAAAATTGGAAAATTCCTCTGGCATGTGGAAATGAACAAAATGACATTTCAACCACCATTTTTAATGCAAAGATGGCTCGCATTCTCTCCCAGCATGGTCAAAAATGTCAGGGAATGGAATTTTAAGGATGCCCATGCTATTTTATTGCATTTTGGTTGGTGGTTGAAGCTACTCTCATGTTTTCCCATGTTTCTCTCTCCTGAGCTCGAATGGGCATTGTTAAAAGCCAGATTTGGCTCATTTTGAAGGGGTTGGACATTTTTATGTTTTGCAGGCTCCCTCTTTCACCCTAGAAAGTGATTTTGTGGAATACCAGACCTCTTTCAAGACTGAAACATATTTTTTTCCTTTCTTTTGATGTAATGCATGTATTTTAATATTGGAAATGACAATGCAAGCTCTGTGAATGAGTTTTAGTCCTCTTCTTGTGTTGTTTGATTCATCCATGATCTTTCATTACATTTTATCAGTTTGTGCATGATGTTTTGCTGCATTTCTATAATTTGTGTCAATTTTCAAAAGTAAAAATGCTCACCACTCCTTTGGTGCATCACCTTATTAGCATTAGTTTTAATTCTTTTGCATTCTCTATCTCTGTCCCCTTGGAATTTATAGTAGGATTTTGAGTTTAAACCTCTGCAATTTTCAAGTAATACACCTGATCAGAGGAGTTGAGGAACCAACCTCTAACCTTGGAGATTATTTTCCCATTTTTACAAGTCCCACACTTGGGGAAAAGATTCAATGTTGTGCAATCACACTGGATGTAAGAATGTCAAAATACAAATCTGATAGAACATCCAGAGGGTGCTACTAATTTGCACTAACAGTTTTGGCACACCCGGTGGGACAACCTTAGAGGTCTTCATCTCCATTGCAAAAAAAATTGATGTGCATTTGTTGCAAGTTTCTTGCTTAAAAGAGCCCTGAATTACACATCTGGCGACTCCAAGGAAGAAGAATTAGCTGGTTTTAGCAGCACAGATCCTAAAAATCAATGAGAAGAATCACCACAAGGTCAAGAGTTGGAGAAGAAGAAGTATTGTTTGAGTATCTGCAATTATCTCTAAGAAAAAGAAAAAGAGGAAGAAGAATCCAAAGGTCTCAATCTCCACCAAATAGAACTCTATCAACTCCTCCACTTGGTAGACCTTTCATCTAATCAACAAGGGTTCTAAGGCTAATCAGAATGGCATAACACAACCCATATGTCAATTTCACTGGCAGCAGCCCACTTGCTCTCAATGCACAAAATTCAATCCCAGTTGTAGCACTGAAAAACATTCCATACTTTACTGGAGAGAATCAGACCACCCCTAGTGATCATGTCAAGGATATTGCTAATATTTGTGCAATCCATGAGATTGATGAGATGTAAGTTGTTATCAAACTGTTGGCATCTTCATTCAAAGGGAAGGCTTTGCAATGGTTCAGGAGCCTTGTTTTAGACTCTATCCAAAATTGGAACCAGCTATGTATAGCCCTCCATGAGTAGTTTGGAGAAAAGGGGGATAACTTGTCCCTTTTGGAACAATTGACAACCATCAAGAGAGCTCCCAATGAGCAGCTGACTGACTTCAACTTCAGATTTTAAAGGACATGGGAGAGAATTCCAATGGCAGTAAAGCCAATAGTAGAAGGTGCTTTTCTATATTACCTAAAAGCTTTAAATTATGATATTTCTATGTTGATTCAATCCATGGGAGGCACAACTATCCTTGCTACTTATAGCATTGCCATTAGAGCTGAAAATTGTCTGATTCAAGTTGGTAAGCTAGCTCCTAGGCCTCCAATGCCATTGTATCCAAATTTAGAGAGTCCAAGTACTAATCAAGCACCTATTTTAGCTCCTATTCCCACTCCTAGAAATCAGAATTCAAGTGAAGCTTCTACTTCATCTTCTAGTGCCTCAAATGAACTTCAAGAAGTCATGAAGCAATTGCAAAATTTAGGTAATGAGCTGGTTACACTTAAGAGGCAACAAGCCCAAAGTTTCAGGCCTTCTTACCAGCCTCAAGCTTAGCCTAACAAGTAGCCATATCAGCCTCAAAGACCACCCAATCCAGCTACAAATCAAAATCAAGCAAGGCCTCCTGCCAATAGACCATTTCAGCCCTATAATCCTAATGCTACATCTGCCTCTAAAGCACTAGTGCCAGTACAAAACAACATAGCTCAAGAGTATGATTGGTGTTTCCCATGCAATGAACCTCATAACCAGTCTATGTGCTTCAATGGTGCTCTAAATCAAGCATTAATGGTAACAAAAACTAGTGTGGAGGGTGAAGGGAGTCAAGGAAATAACCAACAACAAGAAACATCCCAGCAACAATCAGCTCCAAATGATACCACACTTGTAAACTAGCAGGTAGAATATTTTTGTGGTATGAATCAAACAATCTCTCAAAGTGTTGCAGCCAACACAAGGTCAAAAAGGAGAAATTTGGTGAAGGACAGCCATTGGCTCCAAGTAATCCACAACCTTCTACCACTCCACAAACTGTTGGCAAACAAAATGCAGTTCCAAACATGCAAGGACCACCCAAACCAGCTCCTAAGCCAACCCAGATGCTAGTTGCTACTACCCATGTGCAAGGAATGAATGTGCAGGCTAGAGGATAGCAGAGGGATGCTTCATCCCCATTCAACATCATTGATTAGATGAAGAAGACAAATGTAAACATATCAATGTGGGAATCACTATCCATCCCAAGCCAAAGAGATTTGCTACAAGCTGCCATGAAGGACTGGTCAACTTCAAATCAAGTAGGTCCAAATGCAAGAGAAGGTACTCACAAATGCTGCCCAGCCTGAGGGGAATCATGAAGAACAACAAGGTAAAATGTTGAAGCCCCCTCCATTCTATGTTTCATTGATCATTGGAGACCAATTAATACACAATTTCATGATTGATTCGGGAGCAAGTAGTTTAGTAATGCCCAAGCAAATAGCTGATCAGTTGGGGCTTCAATATGAATTCATATCTAAAGGGGTAATGCAATTAGATGGGACAACAGTAACAATAGTAGGAGTGATTAAAAACTTGAGTCTTACTTTGCATCCATGCCCCAACGTTGTTGTTTCGCAAGATGTCTTAGTGATAGATCTTCCACCACTCTTTACCCTATGTTTGTCAAGGGACTTCACAGCTAAGATTGGAGGTTACTTATCTATTGAGTGGTCACACATGTTGTTCAAAACAAGATATGGAACTAAATCCACAATCAGATCTGAGCCTATTGCAAACTTTCACATTGAGCCTCACACTCCAAGCCAAATCAATACCAATTGTTCAACGTTTGATCAAGAAGATTATCCAAGTACTAATGAAGCTAACACCAAGGTTGGAAGCATCCCAGATTTGACTCTTGATGAATGGGCAAGCAAGGTGCATGCTTTTGATCCTTATCAAGAAATAGAAGAATCTGAGCTAGGAGTCTATTACATGCATGAAGAAAATCAGCCTATTCCTAGCATCACCAAGCCAGACCACAAGGATTACAATGAGGTATGGTAGTTGTTCTTTAATGGATCAAGAAGTAGACAAGGTGCAAGAGGGTGAGCTATTCTTGTTTCACCTCAAGGAGTTAAGTATAATTCAGATTTTAGATTTCTGTTTGCATGTTCTAATAACACTGCTGAATATGAAGCTTTGATATAAGGATTGCATTGGTCAATCAAGAGAGGAATAAAGAACTTGCAAGTTTTTAGTGACACTGTGATGATTGTCAACCAAGTTAAGGGGAAACATGTTTCCAAGAATGATCTGCTCAAGTTCTACAAAAATAGGGTGTGGGACCTCATTGAAGATTTTAAGGGCTTTAGCATCAAGTCCATCCCTAGGAAAGAGAACCAAGCTGCTGATAGGCTTGTAGTAGTTGGAGCAGCCTTTGATGTTGTTGAAAGCATCAAGAAAGACAAAGTACAGCCAAGCATTCATGTGATTATAAGGCCTTCAGTGCTAGACAACAATGTAAGTTGGCAAGTGTTTGAAAATGATCAACAAATCATCCATTTCTTACAAGAAGAGGCTGAGTTCTCAGCTAAAAATCAGGAAAAGTTAGAACAGCAGTATGGTGATCAAGTGGTACAACTGAGAACCAACAAACTACCAAAGGGACTTGTCACTTTGGAGTCCATTGTCAATCCTAATGATCATTTTAGGAAGGAGAAAACAAACATCCAAGTCAAGGGAGAATATTCAAAGGCCCATCTTGGTGGGAGAAGGCAGATCACTCCAAATTGGTAAAATGACAACTGGGAAAGAAAGGTATGAGTTCATACAACTTTTCCAAGAATTCCTTGATGTGTTTTCTTGGAGCTATGAATATTTGAAAGGTTTCAATCCCAAGTTAGCTCAACACACTATTGAATTTGACCCAAGTGCTAAACCCATCAAGCAAAAACAAAGGCCAGTCAATCCACACATGGAGCCTCTCATGAGAAAATAATTGAATAAGTTGATAGAGTCAAGTATCATATTCCCTATCAAGAATTCTAGTTGGGTGGCCAACTTGGTTCCAGTTAGAAAGAAGAGCGGAGAAATCAGATTGTGTGTTGACTTCAGAGATTTGAATAGAGCATCTCTCAAGGATCATTACCCACTTCCTTCCATGGAGCAGATCTTGCAAGTTGTTGCTGGCTCTAAAAGGTTTTCATTGCTTGATGGCTATTTAGGGTATAATCAGATTATGGTGAAGGAAGAGGATCAGTTCAAGATAGCCTTCACAACCAAATGGGGAACCTATGCATATATAAAAATGCCATTTGGGTTGTCCAACGCTAGAGCTACATTCCAAAGGGAAATGGACATGGCAGTCAAGGATTTGATAAACAAAATGGTGTTGATATATCTAGATGATATCACTATTTTTCCAAAAAATGCAGCAGACCATCTCTTTCATTTGAGACAAGTGTTCCAAAGGTGCAAAAGATTTAGGGTATCATTGAATCCCAAAAATTTTATTTTTCTAGCTCATGAAGGATCCTTGGCCAAATTGTCTCCAAAGAAGGATTAGCAATTGATCCGGAAAAAGTTGAAGCCATAAGAGCACTGCCATTTCCAAGTCATAAGAAAGCCCTTCAAAGTTTCTTGGGAAGGATAAATTTTGTTTGGAGGTTTGTCCCAAATTTTGCAGCCCTAGTCAAGCCTATCACCAAGATGTTAAAGAAAAGCATAGCTTTCAAATGGATAGCAGAAGGCAAGGAAAGTTTTGAAGCAATCAAAGAGGCCATCTCACAAGCTCCAACTCTCATTAACCTAGATTTCTCCAAGGATTTCATCCTCTATGCATTTGGAGGTGATGATACTATTTCTGCAATTTTGGTACAGCAGAACAAAGACAATGATGAGCAGCCAATTGCTTTCTTCAGCCAAATCCTGGAGGACTATGAGGTGAGATATTCTTTCATTGAGAAGCATGTTCTTGCAGTAATTAGGAGCTTGAAGAAATTTAAGCATCTAGTTTCAAACAACAAGGTTCAACTACTGGTTTCTCATGTGGGAGTTAAAGACTTCCTCCTCAATAAAGACCTAAATGAAAAGAGAGCAGGGTGGATTACTCGTGTCATGGAGTATGAAATTAAGATAAAATTCACCAAGTTGGTCGAGGAAAAGGATTGTGTGAGAAGCTGGTTTTGAAAAAACAAAAGGAAGCATGCAATGAGAAAGAGGTTGTTTTGGTGTTACAAGATAGCCATGAGCAAGGAAGCACTCAAGAAGAAAATGATGATGCCCTCACTCTCCTTGCTGGTTTATACAAAAAGGATGTGAATTGAGTGTTGCTTTGAGATGCATTAGGATAAATCAGATTCATAGAGTGTTGGAATATTTCCATGGTGGATCGATGGTGGTCATTTTGCACCAAGAGTGACAGCTCTCAAGATCATGAGGGCTGGATATTATTGGCCCAATATTTTCGATGATTGTTATGCATGGATCAAGAGGTGCAAGAATTGTGCATTCTTCACAGTAAAAGAGATACTAGCTGCCCTTCCATTACATCCAATTTCAGTTGACCAACCATTCATGCAATGGGGTTTGGACTTCATTGAAGTCATTAATCCAAATTCAATCCAAGGACACAAGTGGATTCTAACAGTAACAGATTACTTCACCAAGTGGATTGAAGCGGTAGCACTCAAGGAAGCAAATGAATCTAGCATCCTAGACTTCTATGAGGGAGTAGCAACGAAATTTGGCATACCTGCTACAATAATGTCGAGATAATGCATTGGCATTCACTAGATCCAAGGTAACTGAATGGGCTGTCAAGAATGGGATCTACCTAAGTACTTCATCAAATTATTATCCTCAAGGTAATGGCCAAGCTGAATCAACAAACAAGAAATTGTTAAGGATCATCAAGAGGACTCTTGATGAAAATCAGAGGTCTTGGCATACTTAATTGAAATCAACCTTATGGGCTGATAGGATAACCCCCAAGAGATCTACAGGTAATTCTCCATTCAAGCTTGTTTATGGAAGAGAGGTAATTTTTCCCATGTCACTTGAGTTTCCAACATTAGAACTCATAAAGTAGTTGGAGTTGTTGGATTTTGGGCCCATGGAGGTTAGGTGTGTAGAATTGATGGAGCTCCAAGAAATCAAAAATCAGAATCCCAAGCAATGGAGAAGGATCAAGCTTTGATCAAGAAGACCTTTGATAGAAAGGCCAAGGATAGATCTTTCCAAGTTGGAGATCTAGTGTTAAAATGGGATGCAGACAGAGAAAAACTAGGGAGGCATTCAAAATTTGATGCCATTTGGAGTGGCCCATACATGGTCACAAAGTGTAAGGACAACAATGCCTTCCAATTGTCTACATTGGATGGTGAAGAATTACAGATTCCAGTCAATGGAATCCATCTGAAGCATTCACATCAAGGAAATTCTCCACCTTGTACATATTAGCCTAGATTTTCTTTCCTCCAAGTGTTTATGCACATTGTTTTCTTGTAGATTAGCTTTGCTTTCCCTAAGTGCTTTGGCACAAGTTTTTTGTTCCAGAAATGTGTTTTGTAGGCCTTGCTCCAATCAAATGGTGTTCTACCCTCCATCTTCCTCCTTGCATTGTTCTAATCAGTTGGGGTACCAAGTAGAGATTTGATGACTCCATGCCCAATGGATTGCTTCAGTAACCGGTAACTTCATCCAAAGCAGTGATGACCCCCTCGAGCCACCAAAATTGTTATCCAAAATGAGCCCCTTGCTCATTTTTTGGCTAACTCCCTTCATTCTTTCCTCTCTTGTGCCTCAGTCAGAATTTTTACTTTTCAGGCACTCAAAATGTTCTAGAAATGGCACCATTGGGCGAGCTCTTTCTCACTTTCTAGAAAGGTAAAGTTTTTTTCCTAACTCCATGTATTTTTGAAGTTATGGCTCAGATGGAGTTTTTGTGGGAAATTTTCCCTAGAAAAGCTCGGGCCAATGGAAGGAGGCCACACATCCTTAGAAGGGTGGAGGCGGAGGAAAACTTGAGATTTTTACCAAGTGTTGGCAAAATTTAGAAAGGAATTTTTCGGCCCAATGGCCCGCCGACGAATGGGATCGTGCCATGTGTCCAAGCGGGGAGAAGTTGGGAAAATTTCCCAAGGGTTGGCACAAACAAATTTTTGACACCAAGGCCCGCGTCCAATAACATTATGCCATGTGTCCTTAGGCCAAAGGAGTGGCGGAGGGTAGAGGAAAGATTGAAAATTTTACCAAGTGTTTGGCGAGGGCACTAAAGAGAGATTTTGGCCCATAGGCCCATGCAACAAATGAGATCACACCACATGTTCTCAGACCAATGGAGTGCAGAGGAGATTGGGAATTTTTCCCAAAACAAAATCAAAGGAAAAATTCAAAAGGAAAACCCACCCCCAAAAATCGAACCAATAGGATCATGCCACGTGTCCATGTGGCGGCAAAAACACAAGGCAAACCCACAGGAAAAAATGAGCATGGAAGGCCCGCATCTAATGTGGTTGTACCATGTGTCCAGCTAAGAGAAGATGGTCGACAGTAATGGAAAAGACAGAGCAAAATGCTCACGGCGAATCACATCATGCCATGTGTCCTCGGGTCATCCAGCTCAACGGAGGATTTTTGGAAAATTTTCCAAAGGCCGAAACGGTGGAAAAAGAAGCAAGAAAGGCCCGCAACCAATCAGAACGTGCCACATGGCACCAGGATGGTAGGGCATAGATATTTTGGGGAAATTTTCCAAAATGCAAAAAAGTGGGAAAATTTCAAATTTTTGGCCTGCCAACCCATTTTTGGCCCTGTTTTGCCCTAAAATTTCAAATGAGCATAACTTTCAATCCAGAGCTTAGTTTTTCACGTTCTTTATATCAATGGAAATCTGGTGAAATTATCTACATGATTTTAGGGTAAATTTTTTGTTTCCATGGAGTTTAGAGGAAGAAAATTGGAAAATGCATCTGGCATGTGGAAATGAACAAAAATGACATTTCAACCACCATTTTTAATGCAGCATGGCTTGCATTCTCTCCCAACGTGGTCAAAATTTCAGAGAATGGACTTTTAAGGATCCCCATGCTATTTTATTACATTTTGGTTAGTGGTTGAATCTACTCTCACATTTTCCTACATTTCTCTCCCGAGCTCGAATGGGCATTGTTAAAACCCGATTTGGCTCATTTTGAAGGGGTTGGACATTTTTATGTTTCACAAACTCCCTATTTCACCCTAGAAAGTGAATTTTTGGAATAAAAATCTCTTTCAATACTAAAACATATTTCATGCCTTTTGTTGATGTAATGCATGTATTTCAATATTGGAAATGACAATGCAAGCTCTGTGAATGAGTTTCAATCCTCTTCTTATGTTATTTGATTCATCCATGATCTTTCATTACATTTTATCAATTTGTGCATGATGTTTTATTGCATTTCTGTAATATGTGTCAATTTTCAAAAGTAAAAATGCTCACCACTCCTTTGGTGCATCACCTTATTAGCATTAGTTTTAATTCTTTTACATTCTCTATCTCTGTCCCCTTGGAATTTATAGTAGGATTTTGAGTTTAAACCTCTACAATTTTCAAGTAATACACCTGATCAGAGGAGTTGAGGAACCAGCCTCTAACCTGGAGATTATTTTCCCATTTTTACAAATCCCACACTTGGGGAAAAGATTCAATGTTGTGCAATCACACTGGATGTAAGAATGTCAAACTACAAATCTAATAGAACATCCAAAGGGTGCTGCTGATTTACACTAACAAGTTTTTGAGACATGTAATGGTTATTTTCCTAGGAGTGTAGTTTATTTTGTTTTATAATTACCATACAAAGACAATGGAAAAGTGGGACTAGAAATCCACTAAGAGGATACGTTCATTAAAACAATCTGAAAAATACATCTCCGTATACAAGAGTGGTTTCTGGAGAATATTTAAGGAAGAAATTTCCTCACCTCATCAGTCCTTGAAGCTTTTAGGGACTTAAAAGCTTAAAATTGGGGAGGTATGATCTAAAAATGGATCAGGAATAGCCCAATTCTACGTAATATTTATATCAAGTACTTTCTCTACATGTTCTATGTACCCTTACATCTTGACAAGATGGTCTTGTTAGGATGAGGGTGATCCATAAACCTTTGAATGACATATAGGCCACTTAAACACCATGGATATGTCATCAAAATCCAAATTTTATTTCATATTTGTGTTCCTTTCAAAAATCATGCAAGTTCAAAAACGACACCCAATTCTGAGTTTGTATGCAAAGGTCATGACCTCCTAAGGTAGCAACTTTTGTATGATAACAGAACCACCCCCAAGTGCAGTGTGATGGTTTTGTAACTATCATTCTATATCCTGGTGGTTTGGTAACTCGTCTACCTATAGGGTGGTGGTTTTGTAACTGTAAGTCTCACGTAAAGTGGCATTTTTATAACTAATGATATAGAAATGTGGGAATCTCAACAATTGCAAATGTTTGGGCTTCTAGGTAGTTCATTTCAGATTTCCACATCTCCCTGGGGTTTTACATCGATAAATTTGATCCTTTGTGTTAGGCCCCTAAAACATTGAATAATTCCAAAAAAGTGCATGGGCACGCAAGAATGAAGTTAAGAAATGGGCGTGTAAGGCTAAGGTGCGAGAGGGAAGGTTCTAAGAGGTTCTTAATAGAACCCGTGATGTGCACCTACAAGAAAAGGTCTCGGGACTTAGTCGTATTTGGCATATCGTAGGAAACGAGAAAAGTGTGACCCAACCGCACATGTGGAGTGGATAAGGTGCCATCCTAGTGAAAGGTTGGCCTAAGAAGGAATATGACATGCACCCATGGAGTGACCACATTTAGACACTTGGCATTGGATGCACCCATTGAGGCCACATTTAGAAGGTGAGTTGGCCAGGTTCAAGTAGCGCTGATGCCTATATAAATACAAGCACCCTTAGAAGAAAAGGGATATATATATAGAGAGAGAGAGAGAGGATAGCTCTGAAAATGCTAAAAGGAACTCTGTTTGGGTTGGGTAGATAAAACATAGGAGATGGATGTATCAAGGGCTTGGATGTTTAAATTTTCATTTTGAGAGTTAAAGGATAGGAATCTAGTTATGATGCATGACTTCAGTCTACCTTTCTATGATGCTCTGTAATGAATCTAATGAATGTAATGAGGTTACCAGTTTATATGAATATGATCAGTAATGATTCTGGTGCATTTACATATCTTCATGGTTCTATTTTATGCATGTTTATGGAATGAGTTTGAATCCTTGTGCATTTCCCTTTTTTGTTTTGATTCAATTCTTAATCTGTTAAGTACTTTTCTATCTGGAATGACTACATTGATCTAGAAGCCATTTTGAGCTCTATGATGCTTGCATGTCTCATTTCCACTCACTTCCTTTAAGTTTGGATCATAGATGATGTTTTCCCACTCAACTCACATAAAAGAGAGACTCGACTGCGCGTGCCTCGGTGAGTGCCCAGCACCCATTGGGTGATAGGCCGCATGCATGGGGTTCCCTTGTTCTTGGTGGGTGTAAAAATGACTACATCTTGGTTCCATTGCTGGGACCTCTTTTCAAAGTTGTAGTGGGAAATGGCATACATCATGATCTATGTAATAAGTGATGACAAAATTTTAACTTTGGAAAGTGTTGAATCATGGTTCAAGAGCACGGAGGAAGAATTTTCTCAAGAGATTCAACACTGGACCTGATTTTGATGCACGTAGATGGGTAGAAGAGAACCTCTACCATGATTTGTATGAAAAAAATTTTGTTGCTTCCCAGTAGAGCTGTATGAATGGCTCTCGGCATATGCATCTAGATCAAGCTGGTATTATAGATCATGCACGTGGACCCAAGAAGAATACCAGAGGTTGTAGGATGTAGATCTGATGTGGACTCATGTTGTGGATCATTGGTGGAAAGGTGTGTTGGCTAGCTACACTCTGGAGTATGCTATTTCTACATATTCTTGTCTAGAAGTTCGCTTGAGTTTGAGTTTTTGTGGGAGCCTAGAGGATCATTTCTACATGTTATCCCTCTGGAAATGAAGATCTTGATTATTACCTTGAGTTTAGAGGCATCTTCGATGGCTAGCTAAACCATTCTGAGCATTGGGCGAGGAAGCTAGAGTGGAGGAAGATGGAAGACATTGCAATGGAGAAAGAAAAGGGAGGAGAGACACTCAAGTATAGTGAAGCACGTGAAAGGGAGATTACTAGACAACGTGAGGTTACAAGTGTGATGGATGTATGGAGGTAGATGTTGTGGGAAGGATTTGAGGTTCACGCAGAGGATGTGGAACCTAAGAATCTGTGCTACCCCATCTTGGCAAGCATGTAAGAGAGACCCCTTCGGATTCTAATGAGAGTTCATCACACAGAGAGAGAAGAGTCATTGGCACACATCTAAACCCACCTAGTGACCAAACCCTGGCACTTGGTTTCCAGATCAAGGAGGAGTATCATTGACCCAGTTGGTATTAGTGGAAGTGACATATCTGTGCCCAGAGATATAATTTTCATTTCCTACTTCTATGGTTGCACAAAACTATTCCAGTATTTGGAGGAATTTTTGGACAAGGAGAAAGTACACAAGGCTGGGTAATGCATCGGGAGTGGCATGGGACACACATCTGGTAGTGGCACAATCTCACAGATGGTTGGCACGTAATTTAGTGGGACATTGGGGACCCTAGGTGCGACCACTTCAGGGCACCATTACTATGATGGAGGATCTGGGGTGGAACTAGGTGGATCATGGGGCACATAGACCTAGTGGATCTAGTGGATCTGTGGAGGAGGAAACACCGGAGGAAACCAAGGGTCTGGACTAGGAGGACAGGGCCTCAGCCACCTCCTCAAGTTTTCTTTGAGATGTCTTTACATTTTCCAGATTACAGGGGTATTGAAGATGTTGTGGAGCATGTTCACAAGTGTGAGTTTCTATGGCGCGTGAAGGGGATCACAACCCCAGAGTGGAAGGCCAGTCAGTTTGCAACGACATTGTAAGGGCATGTGCATATAGCTGGTATAGGAAGTATGACCCCATCAGATGGTGGTAGATTACACCACATTGAAAAATTCCTTCCTAGTAGAGTTCCACATCCCTGAGTTTGAGCAAAAGAGCATCAACGCCCTTAAGGAGATTCAACAGGGAATGGCGGAGAGTGTGTGGGAGTATGACACATGGTTTAAGACTCTCCTATCAAAATTTCATATGACATTCACCCTTCACAACATGCTCAATGGTTTTTGGAGGGTTGATAACTCCATTTAGAAGATCTTTATCTCATAAAACTTTCACAGACCCGCGTGAGGCGTTAGAAGCCACCCTACGTGTTGCTGAAGCTTTGTTGGCAGTGTTGACACTGGGGTTAGCCCATTCTAGAAGCTCAAATCATTGTTATGGCTAAGCAGTTGGAAAAATTATCTGCAAACTCAGCTCATGAGACTCACAGTGGAATGTGGTGTACATATTGTGAAGTAGAGGGGCATGTCAAGATATTTTCCCTAGAAGATAGTACGCGCCATAGCAGTAGAGATTGTGAGATTTGTCATGGGGACCATGATGCGAGTAGATGTCCCTTGTTATAACACATAATTTGGAAGAATGTATCTTGCTACTATAAGATCTACACCTCTACAACCCATGATACTAAGGATTGTAGGCTTATTGATCAGATCCATGAGGCCATTGATCATGGTGTGCACCAAACCAGCATTTCCAGTAGTTCTAAGGGTGATGATCACCATTATGAGGAGCACGTAGATGGAGGCACACGCAAAGGGGATTTTGTGGAGGATTTTGTGGTCATGGTAACCATGGAGGAGGAGGAAGAGTGAGTTCCCATGTGGAACCTATTTTAATTGTGGGTCTACAGACCACTACAAGTGTGAGTGCCTAGATTTATTACAGTGCTCATGGTGTGGGAAGAAGCACAAGTATGAGGAGTGCCCTGAGTTGTTTGAGCATATGAATCAAGAAGCTGAAAAGAAAGGGCACTACAATGGTAAGCATTAAGAAGGCTGACACACAATGGATGCCACGAGGTGACACGTGATGCAGGTTTGGAACTTGTTATGGTAACAACAAGAGTAGAGGCCATGCGCGCAAAGGAAATGCCAAGGTAGAAGAACCTGGTTTCAAGGGAAGAAGTGGTACATGGGAAGTACCCAGACCCTACACATCAAAAGGAGGTATATCAAGAAACCATGGACATCATTTGGAGTTTACAAGGAGAAATCCAATGTCTAAAGGAGCAGTCCAGGAGGGAGGAGCAAAAGAAGGAAGGTCGAGGCACCAAAAGATGACCTGGATGAGGTCAAGGAAGTATGTAAAATGCTAAGGCAAGAGAATATTATTCCCTTGCTAGGAGCATGGTTGAGAGAGAAGGTACCACGCACTGAGAAGAGCGCGAGAGGTAGGTCTTGCATGTAAACCTTCCCCCTCACAACCTTGACTATGATAGGGAGATCACGTTAAATGCGGTCATGGATGGATGGCTCCTTAGTAATATCCTCATTGACATAGGTGCGGAGGTCAATGTTCTCACCTTGGATGCATGGCATCAGATGGGAAGACCTACATTACAGCCATCTTTGAAATGTGTTGTATATGGAAAAAAAATGAAGGCAATGCCCATTGGTGTCTTAAAGGATGCAACTATCACCATTCAAGGGGCTAAGTTTACTGGGGACTTCAAGTCTTGGTGCTCACCGAGGTAGACAATTTCCCAGCATTACTTGGGTGCCCATGGTGCTTATAAGAACAATGTGGATCTTTGGTTTAACAAGGGATACATAAGCTTTGAAATGAGGAGGAACGGGTCATCATACCCCTGGCTGATGGAAAATCAACACCCTATACTAAACCTTTGGGAGAAGAGGTCCTGGATAGAATATATGTGTGCTCAATCAGGGATCTAGAGACAATTCATCCCACAGAGGGAGTTATCCAGTTTGAGGATGCTCAGTCCCTAAGTGACACCACCAGTATAGCATGTGATAATTGGGTGCATGGGACCTATGAGTTAATCAGATGACATTTGAGGGGATCGGTAACAAAGGTGACAAAGGTGTATAGTCCGGTGCCTAGGGGAAAGGAGCTACCTAAGTACTCAGGAGGAGCCTTCCCTGAGGTCTTTTTGTAGGAGATGGAAGCTCAGTGGAAGAAGGAGAAATGAAAAAGAGGGATGTTAAGTTATGTCCTACTCAAAACTATTGTGCACTGGTGGGAAATGCATCGGGATAATCTCTTGGAATGGCATGAGGTGAGAATTTCCTTCTCTATAAGGTTTTGCAGGAGCAACGTGCCCATGGCTATAAAAAGACTACCATGGTAAAGAGATCGCTTCCTTCCATATCCAAGCATGTGAGACAACCTGGATGGGAAGCAGAAGCATTACCACCTTCATTATGGGTTCACAAGTTGTATTCCACCTTACAAGGTTGTGCACGCATGCATGGTATATCCACTCAGAGATGTGTCACCAAACTGGTAATTGGAAAGAATTGGTGGCTGACCTCATTCAAACATTTGAGTACCAGAGTACAAAGCCATCAATACATAAGGCATTGTAGGTTGTCAAGTGCACCTTACATCAGGGATAGTGTTATGGTGGAAGATAGAATACAAGAGTTTCTAGGAGAACCTAGCCTAGAAGCATGCTTTGAGGAGGAAGAAACAAAAGAGATACAGTTTGAGCACGCATGTATAGAGAAAGAAAAGGGGAAAATGGTGTATGTTATTGATGGAGAAGAAGTAGAGAACTTGGATGTTAACCACTCTGTAGGGACACAAAGTCATAGATAGTGTTGATGAATGGGCATACACCTATCATGAACCTTTAAAGACAAATAAGGTTAACATCAGCTCAGAAGAAGAGCCTAAAGAGGCAATCATTGAGAGACTATTGGTCGAGAGAAAGAAGTCTCTAAGATCATTGATCTTTTACGTGAGTTTGAGGATTTATTCCCATGGGTATCATGAGCTTAAAGGCATCCACCATTCCTTGGGGGAGATGAGGATAAAGTTGAAGGAAGGTGCACACCCAGTCAGGAAAAGACCATACTAGATGAATCCTAACCTACGCGTGAGGGTCAAAGAAGAAATAGATAAGATGATAGCATCGGGCATCATTGAAGTTGTTGAAGAGTCGAATGGATAAGTCCAATGGTGATTAGTATCAAGAAGGATGGAAGGATAAGGATCTGTGTTGATTACAGGGACCTGAATGTAGTATGTATCATTGATCCTTTCCCAACCCCATTTACTAAGAAATCTTAGAGGGAGTGGCAGGGTGCGAGGTCTATTCTTTCACAGATGGATTCTCGGGCTATCACCAGGTAAGGATTGCAAAGGAGGACCAAGAGGAAGACAAATTTTCCACCGTGGGAATTTTTTCCTATATAGTCATGCCTTTTGGGTTGAAGAATGCACTTTTGTGTTCTCATGCATTGTGGTGCAAGCTTTCCATGACTTTATCCATAAATTTCTTCAAGTCTACCTAGATGATTGGACAATATATGGGTTAGTAAAGGACCATTGTGACAACTTAAGGCTGATGTTTGAAAGGTGTCGGTAGTTGAGGATATCCCTCAACATTAAGAAATGTGTCTTTGCTACCCCATTTGGAACATTATTGGGACACATCATATGTAAGGAGGGCCTACTAGTAGATCCCACAAAAGTTGCAGTAATTGTGGGATTGAGGGAACCTACTAGTCAAAGCATAGTGCATGGATTTCTTGGGCATATGGGGTACTATAGGAAGTTCATCAAGGGATATGCCAAGATCATCATGCCCTTAGAAGAAGATTTTCTTAGACATAAAAGTTCCTTTCATTGGGGAGAGGCACAACAGAAGGCATTTGACACTTTGAAGGATAGGCTTGTCACCGCGCCCATCCTATGATTCCCTTCTTGGGATAAGCCTTTCCATGTTCATGTGGATGCCTCAGGAACCACCATTGGAGTAGTACTTGCACAACCTAGTGAAGGGATTGTTGATCATCCTTTGTGCTTTGCAAGGAAGTTGACACCAAGTGAAGTAGAATTATACTACAACTAAGCGCGAGGCATTGTCAATGATCTACGCACTTCATAAATTTAGACAATATTTGTTGGCAACCCTTTTATATTTTACACTAACCATATGGCATTGAAATACTTGGTGAACAAGCCCATTCTACAAGGGCACATATGTCGGTGGGTACTATTGTTCCAAGAATTTGAGTTCACGGTGGTTGTCAAACCAGGAAAAAGTAATTCCAGACCTGATCATTTGTCTAGGATTGATTCGGGGAGGACATGCAAAAGCATTGAGGATACCATGCCAGATGCACAACTATTTAGGTTATGGCACACCCCTCAGACTTAGAAGATATTGTAGTATTTCTCAAAATGGGTGTGGCGCTAGTCGAATGAAGGCCTTGGAGAAGAAGAAGTTGGCCATACGCGCCACACCCTACATGCTAATTAGTGGAGATCTATACAAAATGGGTCATGATGAGGTTTTGCGCCGATGCATACTAGAACATGAGTGCATTGTAATTATGGAAGAGGCACATGGTGGGATTGCAGGAGGACACTATGTGGGAAATGCAACCACGTGGAAGATTCTACTCATAGGGCTTTGGTGGGAGACCATTTATCAAGATTGCATTGAGTTTTGCAAGGCCTGTGACCATTTCCAGCACCTTGGAAAACCTGGAAAAAGGGATGAAATTCCCTTGCGACCAATAGCCAGCATGAACCATTTGAGAAGTGGGCTATCAACTTTTTCGGACCAATCTCACCAATGCGCGAAGGGACTGGTTCACGGTATATCCTCACTTGCACTTGATTATTTGACAAGGTGGGTAGAGGCAACACCTACAAAGGATTGTACAATGGCTACCACTTTGCTAGATTTTTATGGGAAAACATAATCAGTAGGTATGGATGCCCATTGAGTTTGACAAGTGATAGAGGTACGCACTTCCTCAATGAAATGGTCAGGATTATGCTATCAAAATTCATGGTGGCCCATCACAAAACTACTCCCTATCACCCTCAAGAAATGGAACTGAGGTGTTTAACAAAATACTTAGCCACACATTGACTAAAATCTTGTGATGTTGGTAGACAGGATTGGGATGACAAAGTATCATCCATTCTTTGGGCATATAGGACAACCTACAAGAGGTTGAATAAGGCCACACCATTTCAATTGGTGTTTGGCATGGAGGCTGTCCTTCCAGTTGAATTCATGTTACCTTCTCTGCGTATAACACACGTGTAGGAGGATTAGATGATGAACAAGCATTGGAAGAAAGAATTGACAAGTTAATGTAATTGGATGAGAGATGATCATTAGCCAAGTGGAGCTAGAAAACTGAAAAAGAAAACAAAAGGCATGGCATGATCATCACATTAAGAAACAAGAAGTTTGAGGTTGGGTAGATGGTCTTACTATATGATTCAAAGTTTTTGCACCATCCTGGGAAGTTAAAGGTGCATTGGTTGGGTCCCTACATCATCTCATACATCCTTGATTCAGCATGCGTGCTGTTGCAAGCGCTAGATGGATGGGACGAGATTTCTAGACACTTCAATGGGAGTAGGTTGAAGCCCTACTATAAATAAGTCTTCTTGGTGTTTGTAATAAGGCAAGTATTGCCAGATAGTTCAGGATTTCCTTTATTGCATGTTCCTTTTCTTGTGTTTCCCTTTCTCATTGTTGTTTTGTTTTGCACCTTGGGCACTAGTAACCTCATTACTTTTTGAAGGTTGTGAATGCGCAGAGGACCACATCATTTTAGTGTGGGGTAGAGTAAGGTGGAAGAAATTGCAAAGTGTATGAAGCACTAGGAAGGATTGCATTGGAAATCTCGGTTGAATGGCCCTATGAAGGAAGTGCATGCAAGGAAAGGTGAAAAAGGATGGTTGGTGTCAGGGTAAGGCTACATTGTGGATCCACGTACAAGAGAGGAAGAAGCAAAAAAACAACATGAGGTAGGCGAGAGAAAAAATCATGACAAAAGAAGTGCCTTCGGTGCTTGGTTACACACGCACAAGAGTCTCTTGTCAAGATGGATTGGTTGCGTGCTAGAAGGTTGGAGAATTTTCCACAAAGGTTGGGCACATGTGAGTTAAGGCTAAAGATGGGTTTGTTTGAAAAATCCATGCATTAAGTGTTAAAGTATGGTGGTAGGTGAAGTGGCATTTAATGTTAAAAGTGGGAAAAACTATAAATAGAAGGTTGGGCACTTCATTATTTACTTTGAATACGAAGAAGGAAGAGATTTTGTGAACTAGGGTTTCCAGAGTTGATCCGTGTGAAGAAAAATTGGAAATATTTAACCATGAGTGACTAGTTTGGATCTACAAACTAGAGGGAAGTAGTTCACGGGTGTGGGAAAGGTTGTGGAGAAGCATCATCTTGTGAAAAGGGATATTCCAATTAGGGTTTGGCAACTAGGGCATGGGTTGGAAAGGAGTTTCTTCACAAGTTTGAGATTTGAACTTGGAAAAGATAGAAGAGTAGAGCTAGGAAGAGAAGTTGAAGTGATAACCCAAGAAATGGCACCTAAGAAACCAACAGTAACACCTAAGAAGGGAAAGGGCAAGGGAAAACAACAAGAGATTACCACAAGTACCAACGAGGAATGGTATGCAAAAATGTAGTACCCAGATGGGGTTTTTCTCGGGATGGAATGGGAATCCCACTTAAGAAAAATGATAGTAAGTGACTACAATCATCACATGAACATGATTGAAAAGGAAATGGCACTGGAGTTAGTGTGTCGACTAACCAGAGAACACCTGAGGGGTTACCAATTTATAGCGATGAAGTCAAGGTGAAGTTAGAGAAGGTGGGATTATTACAACTCTATGAGTTTCCCTACTTTGGAAAGCCAGAGCACCTCTATCAGTGGCTAATGTCACGCGTACATGAAGACCACTTTCACTTCATGGGGTGCAAGATGTGCATAACCCTCAAGCTAATTTCAAGATTCACAGGCCTTATCTATGAGGGAGAAATCTTAGAGGATGACCTGTGTGACAAGGAAGCAATTAAGGAAATAGTGGCCACATATGCGTACAAGAAGGGGTCAAGGTACTTTGATATCATGGATATCCAAGACCCAGTGATGAGAATGGCCATGCACCTGATAAACAAAACTCAACATGCAAGAAAGATGGACATAGGGTAAACAAGTCCTAGTTGAATGTTTGTAGAAGAATATCAGAGGGCACCATCTATAATCTATCCACATACATTGCAGATGAAATTATCACCAACACATGGGAAGGAGACAAGATTCTCTTTGGTAATGTCCTCTTAACCATTGTGTTCTCAGAGATCGGAGTACCAGATGCAGCAGACAAGTTCATTTGGGAGTACCCAGAGGAAGACCCCTCACTTGCAAAAATATTTGAGAAATACACTTGTGATAGCATGATGCACCCATTCACAAGGCACATCTTGAAAAGTGGTATACATGTTTAAGGAATGCATTTGGGGAAGAATGGAGAATACCGAACAACTACCAGTGCTTACAGTAGGAGAAGCTGAGTTCATTGTATACCAACACTTTTGTATTGGTAGGTTCAAGTTGACTGATGAAACCATGAGCCCATGGTGCAAGCTCCCATTCACCTTCACATGCTCAATACTTCCAGGTGGGAGTTAACAGATTCAAGGAGTCCAAGAAGTTAAAGTTTGACCTTAGTGAGGTGGACCGGGACCACAGGGAGATGCACAAGATGTTGGTCTACCCCAAAAAGCATGTGTACATGGGGAAAAGTACATGTCACATGAAGTCCAAATGGTGAAACCCCTAACTCTTCCCATTACGGGGAGGTCCATGCATGAGTATACCTTCGCATAAGGCCCAAGTTTGAGAAGGGTGTTTATCTTGAAAGTGAAGTATCTATACCTGAGGACCCATAGGTAGGAAGAAGCCCACCCAGACAGAAGGAAAAAGAAATGTAGAAAAAGGCACCAAGTGCCCAAGATACACAAGCAATAGGTGCCCCAAGAACAAGTGCTAGAACAAGTACTTACACATGCGTAGGAAGAGGTCACCAGTCAAAGAGGAGGCACTAGAACAAGGAAAATCTTATCACAGAGGAGAAATCACTGAGGAGGAGGAAAGAAAAAGAAAGAAAATCTCCTATACTGGAATCCCTAGTTAGGAAGAAACAAAAGGTGATGGAGGAGGTTGATTCGGAAGAAACAGAGAGCTTGGAGAAATACATGGGTGAGAGGGATGATGATGAAGAAGATGAATCTGAAGGAGGCCGGGAACCACTTGTTTTCAGCATGCACGATTCAAAAGAAGAAGAGAGGGAGAGAGAGAAGAACATGAGTTCCTTTTCATGTGCGTGCAAAGGGTAGCCAGGAGGAGGAAGGCACCCAGAACATGGGAAGAAGTGAAGAGGTTGGCACAT
The DNA here is from genome assembly GCA_018340775.1 of Taxus wallichiana var. yunnanensis. Classification (NCBI taxonomy): domain Eukaryota; kingdom Viridiplantae; phylum Streptophyta; class Pinopsida; order Cupressales; family Taxaceae; genus Taxus; species Taxus wallichiana. Next base: position 99,664,441 of record CM031244.1, on the reverse strand, counting down.
AGGATCAGAAAACTCCAAGCCTCACGAAGGAGAAAATAAATGAGGTGGTAGAAAGAGAAGCAACAAAATCATTGAAGCCTTGGTAGAACAAGAATTGGAGCACAACGCTGAAATTAGTGATGGAAGAAGATAAGGAAGAAAGTGTAGGGAAAGATCATGGTAGCAAAGTGGGAGGCCCCAGTCTATCGGTAATTATTCCTAAGGGCACACGCACAGGGGGAAAGTGCATGGAGATCTAGAGGCAAGGAATGAGCTACATTAATGATCCCAACAAGGTGTTGTGCACATGCGCTTCCAAAGCACCATCCCAATAGATCAACTCTTGGAAATGAAGTCATTTGATGAAGAAGGTGCATACCCTCGGATGAGGAAGATGCTCTCTTGGGAAATTGAGTCCCACATCGATGAGCCAGAGTTTGAGGTAAGCTAGGGGGCACTAATGGAAATGCTCTAAGTCAAAAGGAGACAACCCCTTGGTAAATGCTCAACAGTTTTCGATGAGCAGTTATGCAACGTGCTCAACAAGGTCTCAGTTGAGGTTGAAGCTAGGCTCTTTGGATGGAATGATAGGGTAAAATTTCTAGAAGTAGAACTAGAAAAGAAGGAGGAAGAGCTAGAAGAGAAGGCCAAGGATTTAAAGCAGAGGAGTTAATTAGCACTCAACTAAAGCGTGAACTTAGGGAAGAAAAGGAAAGGGTGCAAAAGTACATAAGAAGGTAGAATCCATCACAGATGCCATTATTTTGAAGCATCCAGACTTAACACCCCACAAAAGTATGGATCTTCCCTTGAGTGCCTTGAAGACTTAACACACATCCTCACCATGGAGAGGCAACCTCTAGCTTTAGAATCCATGAAGAAGAAGTAGCAGCACACTAGAGAAGGAGGAAAAATTAAAGGTAGTAGCAATCATGGCTGAAATACAAAAATTCCTTGTTGATGTAAAGATTGCTTCCCATACCACTGAGGCCACATATGACAACTACGTAGATAGAGATAAAGTGGTGAGTATTCTGGTCACCAACTATGAAGCAGAGCTTAAAGAGTTCCAAGAAAAGAACAAAGGGAATAGAGTAGAGTGGGATAGAATCCTAGCCAGGTTGAAAAGAAGTCAGAAGCTATTGAGGCCCTAAGGGGTACAATCAAGAACTAGCTAAAGGAGCTATACCCACAGATTACTAGAAGGATGGACACGCTTGAGGACGTGGGCAAGGAGTTGGAAAAAATGTTGACACTATGAATGCTCAAGGAGATGGATTGAGTTTTGGGAGGTAAGCACCCTAGTCGGTGACCTCTTGCCAGAGAGCACAAAATGAAGTCGATGCTTGAACAAGTTGGAGGCCAACTTGCAAAAATATTTTCCTATCTTGTTGCAATAATGCCATCACTTCCCCATTCTTTCTTCTTTCCCAAATTCTTCATTCCCTTATTCTTTTCCCAAGATGTTAAGTCTATTGTGATTCTTTATTCATTGGAGAAGTGTTCCCATGGGTGGAGAACAGGTAAAGTGTGGGGTGATGTTGGGCCCCTAAAATATTGACTAAGTCCAAAAAGGCACATGGGCATGTAAGAATGAAGTTAAGAAATGGGCACGTAAGGAGAAGGTGCGCAAGGCAAGGTTCTAGGAGGATCTTAGTAGAACCCGTGATGCGCACCCCATAGGACAAGGTCTCGGGACTTAGCCATATTTGGCATATCGGGAAGGACACGAGAAAATGTGACCCATTACGCACATGCGAGTGGATAAGGTGCCATCCTGGTGACAGTTGGCCTAGGAAGGAATATGCCATGTGATGGAAGCTCCTAGAAGACCATCATGACAAGGAGTGGAGAGCTCAAGCCTGGAGGAGCATGCACCCATGGAGGACCACATTTAGACACTTGGCACTGATGGATCTGAGGCCGCAGAAGGATGAGTTGGCAGTTCAAGCGGCCTATAAATACAAGAGCCCACAGAAGAAAAGGGATATATATAGAGAGAGAGAGAGAGAAGAGAGAGCGGAGCTTTGCAGAAATGTTACAAAGGAACTCTGTTTGGGTTGGGTAGATAAAACATAGGAGATGGATGTATCAAGGGCTTGGATGTTTAAATTTTCATTTTGAGAGTTAAAGGATAGGAATCTAGTTATGATGCATGACTTTGGTCTACCTTTCTGTGATGCTCTGTAATGAATCTAATGAATGTAATGAGGTTACTAGTTTATATGAATATGATCAGTAATGATTCTAGTGCATTTACATATCTTCTTTATAAGGTTTCAAACAAGAGTTTTGAGTGGAATTCAAGTGTGAGAAAAGTTGGAAGAGTGAATTATTTCCTTGTTTGTTTATACTAAAGAGTTCTTGTTTGATTGGGAGTTTGAGAGCAAGTAGATATAATTTGGAGGATTGTTTATCTTCCTTGAAGGCCAATTTGGTAGTAAGTTGTAACATTTTGGGATTGTATAGTGAAGGGGAGCTTCACCCACTAGAGTTTTTCTCATCTTTGGTTTTCTCCAGGATAAATCTAGTCTCATACTTTTTTATTTCCTTTTAATTTGTAGTTTTCCTTGTGGTTATATTGCACAATAATTGGTTAATAAAGAACTCATGCATGTTTCATTCATATTCACAAGCATAGTGTTTTGTGGATTTCTTAATTTGGGTATTTTACGATCACTTGGATTCCACTTCACCATCCTAGTTAATTCAAGTTGGACTCCACTTCTAGAAACCTACAAAGGTGGGGGCAATAAGATTGCATGTACAACCACTTTCTCGGATGAAATCTTACTACCAACCAAATAATCATTGCCCCTTCAAAGATGTAATTGCATATAACAAACCCACTTGTTATTTTAAGAAATGCATTCATGGTTCTAGAACTCATTCAAACTTAGATCCACTTTGCATGGCCTCTCCCTTAGCTATAAAAAACAAGACAATCCTTTGTAATAATTCTCTTGGATTTCTCTTGGATTTTTCTTGGATTAGTTTCTCTCAATAAAATTCTGTTATTTTTCTATTCAATATATGCATATTGGAAGATTTTTCTCGGTGTCCAGCTTATGCTCATAGCATTTGTCCTTTCTTCATTTAAGTGTCAATTCAAGAGAACCCACAATCCAAATTTTAAAAGGTTCTACAAGTTTAAACACTTCCACAACCTTATCTCGAGGTTTGCAAGAAAAACATGGAGGAGAGGTTTGTTTATTTATCTACTTATCTTTCTATTTCTACTTATTTTTTATGCTCATGTTCGGCATGTCGGGTGGGATATCCCCACATTTCACTCATCTCTATTTTATATTTCTTTATCTTTTAGTGCTGATTTGAATCTTTAATAACCATTGTGTAAATTTTGTTTTGTTTAGCTCATATTTTTGTTTAGAGGTGTGCTTTGTTTTATTTTTGTTTTTATGTTTGTGTAGGTGTTTTTCTGCATGTTGGGAGCATCGAAAAATAGAAATCATAGTTTAAAAAAATAAAATAAAAATAATTTTGTTATCTTAATCTTGTTTCAATATTTGTGCGGGTGTATTCATGTATTCTCGAGAGATTCTAGAAAAAAAAATCATATTTTAAAAGAAAAAAAAAAATCCCAAGATTACATGTTTTACCACTAAATTTAGTGGTCATTTTATTCATAGCTAAAGTTATCAAAACTTCCATATTTAGTATTCATGTTGTATTTGGAGGAGAATTTGGTAATTTTACTTTTTTGTTGTATTTCCTTATTTCTCGTGTAGAGTTATTTTGTTTTATTTGTTGTTTGATGTTTTTGTTTGTTGTGCATATCTCCCACTCACCATTGAGATCACGAATCTCACTCATGCCTACTCAATATGCCCCTAACTCATTGAGATCCTAACTCTCTTACCGAGCTCTACCGAGCCCAGGCCCCCTCATAACTCCTTCCTCTCCCCGAGTTACACCGTGCACTCCAAAATCCACATCCTTCAACCCCATGCCAATATGGTTCAATCCCTAACTCAACATCCCCATCCTCTAACCCATCGTTGCATCCATCTCTACCCTAAGATCTCCATCTCCATATTGACCTAGTTATCCCTCAACTTTCTCTATTGATCTAACCCCGTGTGACCTTGTACCTTGTTCATCATTGATCCTACCTCACTTGAGTTGCTAATCTCTACAAACCCCGCATCCTTTGCCACCAAGCTCTACATAACCTCTTTGCACCCCACACCATATCAAATCTTGATCCTTGTGATCCATCTAAAAATCTCCTATATCCACCAACCCTACCAACCTCCAAACCCTCACACATCACCATTAAGTTTTCCATCTCCCGCCGAGTTGGATCTTCTTTTGAACTCATCAAGATAACCGATATGTTCCCTCACCTCTTCGTTCATCCTCAATGCATTGCATCCATCCTTCCCTCACTTCCAAATAGTGACCATTGTGTTGAGTTAAACTAACCCCAAGCCTAAGTTCCACTCACCTCCACCTTAATCCATGCCAAGTCCTAAATCCTACCCGTCGAGTTTGGATCCACCACGACCCCGCAACCTAGCTTGATGAGCCCAAACCCAATCCCATTCACCCCTTCTCCAATTACATAAAACCTTAGCCATTTTAGGGTTTTTCTAATACAAATTCCTTGCATTTAGGTCAAAAAATTTAAACTTAGGATTAAGTTTATTTTATTTTAATTTATAATCTTTTGTTTTTAAATTAATTTGATTATTGATTCATTAAGGTATATTTTTAAAAATTGGGTCATAATTAATTTATTTGATCAAATTAGATTAATTAGGATAATCGGGACACTTTAAATCAAGGGTATTGGAAATTTTATGTTCCATTATCTCATTTTTGGGGATTTTGTAAATGTTTTACACTTGTTCTTTAAGAGTTGATTTTTGTTTCAGATAACAAATTTTTGTGAAACTAAATCATAATAAACTCTGCGTGTATACTCTTTTCTCACACTTCTATAAGTGATCTTGAAAATCAGAAACGTGGATTTATTTTTTGTGTTTTCTCTTGTGTGTTTACCATAGGGAAAACTTATAACCATTTGTTTACCTGACCATCTTTGAGAAGATCATTTTTAAAAATACTAAATGAAATTTTCTTTGTTCATTGATTCAAGTAAACCTTATCACCTTATTTTCTTAAACGTTATAAAACCTCACTTAAATTAAATTTTTCGAGACAAGTTTATTCCACCTCTAATCGTAACTATGGGAATTGCATGGCTAGGTGCCGAAACTCATTTTGATAAGTACATTAGGAACTCCAAAGTAGTCGGCACCTTGAGTGAACTAGCTGACGAAATGGGTACCCCCACCCAACTGACTAGTACACCTTTTGTGAGAGATTAGAGTCAAATATATCCATAGTGGCGACCACTGGTTTAATCCTTTGAGAAAAGTTAAATCCAGATAATTGTTTCAAGGGTGAAAAGAAAAAATGGAAACTAGAAATAGTATCATGCTTTCTCAAATAGTATGTTGACATTTAGGGAGAGAAATTTATTCTAGGAAGCCACATCTTGACCAAGATAATCTAAGTTAGAGGCCCACCTTCCATAAACATAATTTTCATCTATTTTATTTTTTACGTGTTAGCAAATTTTTTCCACACTCTTTTGTGTACTCTCCATTTTGATATCTTTTTCAAACCTTCCAAATATCCTTTATTTGGATCTTTCGTAGTTTCACAAAATAGGGACAAAAGATGCTTTGTGAATTTTATTAATGTGAAATCAACCAAGTACAATAGTGCAAGCTACAATATTTATACATATTGGATAGCCTAGATACAAACAAATGAGAAGTTGCAACAATGCAACAAAAATACAGTAGCTTCCAATATTACATCCAGGAAGCATATAATTGTTATAACAATCATAACAATTATACCTATGAAGAAATAAAACAAATATGGTTAATAAAACCAAATAACAACAATATTTAATTAATAAAATTAATTAAATAATTAATTATATAATGCATAATTAATTAACCTAACATTCCCCCTTAATTGTGCATTGTCTCAAGGGATGAGGAGAGGAACTCTCTGAACAACTCGAACTTGTCACGTGCAAGTGACTTTGTGAAGATATCTGCTCGTTGTTTAGCTATTGGAAAAAATTGAAGTTGGATGTTGTGCTTCAACACATGCTCGCATATGAAATGAACTTGTACCTCAATGTGTTTTGTTCTTTCATGAAACACTTGGATTGCAAAAAGTTTGAGAACACCTTCATTGTCAACATACATGGTGGTCGGTTTGTCATGTGGTATTCCAAGTCCTTCTAGTATGCGACATAGCCAAATCGCTTCATAGACAACTTCTCCTACAAAATGATACTTGACTTCTATGGAAGAACGAGAAACAAAGTGTTGTTTCTTACTTCCCCATGATATTGGTCTAGATCCCATAAAAATACAAATCCTGAAGTGGATTTTTGTCATCAATATTTCTGCATGATCTAAATCTGAATATCTAGTCAAGAAGAATTTATCATTCTTCTTGTATTCTAGACCAAGATCCATTGATCCTTTGAGATATCTTAAGATGTGCCTTGCTGCTTTCTAATGACAAACTTTGGGTTTTTGCATGAACCTGGATAGATATCTTACTGCAAAGTTGATATCTGGTCTAGTGTAGGTCAGGTAAATGATAATCCCAATCATTTGTCGATAGAGAGTGGAACTTACCTCGTGATATGGATCTGAACAAGATAACTGTAATTTGTTCTCCATAGGTGTACCAATTGGTGTGCAATCCATCATCCAGAATTTCTTGAGCATTGTATTGGTATATATCATCTAAGAAATAAAGATGTGATTCTCTTTTTCCATACTTCTAATCCAAGATAATAGTGCATCATCCCGAGATTTGTCATGTCAAATGATTGATTAAGATCTTTCTTCATTGCATCGATCATCCTCACTAAACTTCCAATGATGACTAGATCATCGACATAGACAACGAAAATCACAATCTCCCCCTTGCTTTTTTGAGGTAAATATTGGGATCATATGGATTTCTAACAAATCCATGTTGTACGAGATGCTCATCAATCTTGATGTACCATGCCTAGAGTTCTGTTTAAGGCCATACAAATATTTCTGAGTCTCGCATACCTTTTCTTCTTGACTAGGTATAATATATCCATCAGTTTGAGTCATATAGAATTCTTCTTGTAAATATTCATTTAGAAATGCACTTTTACATCCATCTAATGGACTTTCATCAAAACTATGCAGGCTAGAAAAAATCATCTTGATCATTTTGATCTTAGTTATGGGAGAAAATGTCTCGCTCGTAGTAGTCAATGCCTTCGTTTAGTTCATACCCCTTTACTACTATTCTTGATTTATACTCTTCCACTATCCCATATTCTTTGTACATTGTTTTAAATATCCATCTCGCATCCAATGGTTTTCTTCCATGGTGGAAGATTGAAAAGCTGCCAAGTGTTATTTTTCATCTACTGATGATATTTAGAGTCCATGACATCTTTCCAAGCTTTTGAATGTAGGGCTTCCTGGACTATAGAGGGATCATCATACTCAATAAATCTACTCATCAAATAAAATTTAAATTCTTCTCTTGCTTCACTGTGAATCTATGGTCCAAGGTTGGATGTATCCGATGGTGCATCCATTCTTGTATCTTGAAATGTGCTAGTACACCACTTGGGAATACACTGAGCCATTCCCATGGGTGATGGTTCTATCTCGATCTACACCATCATTCCCATCGTCACTTTAATCATCTCGTGGGAACATTAGCTTCAATTTTTACAACTGGTGAATAATCTACATCAGGTGAGTCTAGAGGAGGAGACTCTTCTTCCTTCTTCTCAAAGAACTCAACATCTTTATTGGTTTAGACTTTCCTAGTCTTTGGATCCATCAATCTGTACCCAAGAGTCTCTTCATTGTAGCAAATGAAGATGAGTTTTTTTTACTTCATGTCCAATTTATTTCTATTCTTCTTGGGTATGTGCATACTATCTTTGCACCCGAATACTCTAAGGTGTAGAATAGATGGTTTTTCTTTGACCATGCTTTTGTGGTGTTACTCCTTTAAGAGCAATCTGTGAGAACTGTATTCAACAAATACAACGTTGTCTTTGTTTCTTCTTCCCATAATGTCTTTGCAAGTCTAGAGTCATCAATCATTCATCGCATCATTTCCATGATAGTACGATTTATTCTCTCAACAACACCATTCTATCGGCATGTGTGGAGGAGGCATTTTCAACTACTCCCTTGAGTTTTTAGGTATTCTTTGAACTCATTACCGCTGAAGTCCCCCTTGTTCGAGCGAGAGAGTTCGATGCGATGAAAAATTTCATTCTCAACTACTACTTTCAACTTCTTGAAATTTTCAAAATCTTCACTTTTATTGTGAAGATGAAAAATCCACATTTTTCTTGAATAGTCATCAACACATAGCTTGAAGTACTGAAATATAGAAGGACTTGGTTGCATCGGACCGTAAATATTGGTATGAACTAGATCAAGTTTACCATGAGATCGATATGTACTCTTCTGCAACAAAGCTTTGTGTTTTTTCTTGTTAGGCGGTGAGGACACTTATCTCGTATCCTTTTGAAGAGATGGTAGCACATGTACCATATTATGCGGGCATAGTGTCTCGAGATACTTGAAACTAACATGACCAAGTCTCCAATGCCATAATCGTGTTGAGGTAGAGTTCTTAGCCACATGTTTTTATCATCTATGTGGACAAAATCGGATATAACATGCATCCCACATTGGAGGCTTTTACAACTATTTTTAGCCTCATCATTTGTCATAAATCAAACACGTTTTCTTGTCGAATGACTATAAAATTCAATTTTTAAGTTGTGATCTAGGAGTTGACTATCAAAAAGCATATTTTTGTCAACCTGTGGACATATAAGACATCGATAGTCTGTAGTTGCATGAACCAAGGGGTAGAGAAATGTTCCCAATCCCCTGAATCTGTATATGAAGAATCATCTTCCAATGAAACATGATTTTTCAATGGCATTTCCCTCATTGAAGTAAACCAGTCTCTATGGCTGGTCATGTGTTGAGTGGCTCCCAAATCAACATACCAAACATCTATAGATGATGTGGATGGTTCACTTAATCAAGCAGTGTATAAGAAGTCTTCATTATCTGAATGTTCTTCTTGCTTAGCAATATTTCCTTACTAATGGGGTCTTCTTTTCAGTTTCCCCTTTTTCTACCCTTGACTATGGTTAAAATATCCCTTGTAAGATTTTTTTGTTGAGGTCCAAATTTTTTTGATGAACCTTTCTTATAAGTATTATACCAACAATCTTGTAAGTCATGTCCTCTTTTACAAATTAGACATTGCTTCTTTTCTTGTTTGTCCACTTGATACAGATTTTGGTTTTAGGACTTTTGATAGGAATTAGGTTTTCCTTTACCTTTTCCTTTCCATTTTGATGTGAAGAAAGGGCCTACTCCTCTTCATCATCCTTATTATGCATGACTTTCTCTTGTTGCATAATTTTACCAATTTGTCAAAACTAATGGTCGTATCTCGACACATTTAGTGTTATAACAAAAATGTGGTAAGAAAAGGGAGTGATCCTGGAAAAATGGGAACGAGAGTATCATCTCGTGATCACTTCTCCTAGGACTAGAAGTGAATCCCTCAACTCTACAACTCTTCTTAAGAAAGCTTCAGCTTTTCTCATTCGATTGAACTTCAGTGTGTGTAACTGACTTTACAAATTTAGTATGACATTCTTATTTTTGTCCTCATATATTGTGTGCAATTTATCCCATGCTTCTTTGGTTGTTTTAGCATCTCAAATGTGGGGTTGCACATTGTCAGACACTCTAAACATGATCATGAGTTTGGCCTTCTAATCTGCTTTATCAAACTACCATTGTTGTGGTGTATCAGTCATTGATCTAGTTAGAGTACCATTCACAATAGTCCAGATCTCTTCAAACTCAAGTTGTGTCTTGATTTTAGTCTTCCATGCAACATAGTTGTTTCCTCTGAGTAGTTGTGAATCTGGAAGAAAATATTTGGGGGCATTGGTGCCCATTTTGCAGAAATCATTAACGGGGTTTGGATCTTATCACTTCAGGTATAAGGTCTCCCAATATATATACCGTCAGTCCTATATACCAAACCTTTCTATATATGCGCCCTTCCAATATACCTAGTGGTATGTGGAAGAAGATCACCCTTTCTATATACCCGCAAAGACATGAAAGAGGCGTTAACGTATGTGAAAGAATTCAATATGTGGTACCAAGACAGGATCTTGAAAGGGCAGATGATTATTGACACCACTCAAATAAATATCCTCATACGCGTACGTAACTTTGCTATATACTTGGATAATTTCTCGGTCTAGATTTATGTCATGAAATCATTCACGAGATGGATAGGATGGCTCATAGTGTATGCACTATGACCTTATTACTCCCCTTTGATTTAAAGGGTCGATGCCTAGATGAGGTTTTTGTAGCTATATTAGGTGTTAAGTGCAGTAGTATTCATGACGTCTTTACCCATAAGCGCTTCCCAGAGGCACCGTATATATCAAACATTGTGAATGAGATCTAGGATCTTGTGAGTGTTTTTAGAACCAATTTTCACATTTTTATTGCAACTCTCTGTTAGTTTCTAAGCAGTTACAATATTTATAGTTGACTATGGCAACCTGTAAATTAGTAAAATATATTGAAGCATGTAATTACATTTAAAAATTTGAAAAATTGAATGGCAGGCAATTTCTTTTGTTTTGCGATCTGGGTAGCCTCCTGAGCCCAAAACGACCCAAACTACAACGAATTCCAAAAAACCAGCTGAAATTGCAATTTTGGAAAATGTTGCTCAAATAAAAATAGGCCTAATAGGAGAAATTTGTTTTTTTCCTATATTAGGGTTTTTATCACTAAAATTTTAGAGGTGGGTTTAGCTTTTACTAAACTGTTTGGTCACCTCTAACTTTGGTAGTTTCTCCAAATTTTCTCGCTAAAATACAAAAATCAATTTTTTTTTGTGTTGGGGGTGGGGTTTGAACCCCAAACCTCCCACTTCTAAGTCATTCCACTTAACTACCTAGGCTCTATGAGCACTTGTGATATGAGATGAAGGAAAATAACTTTATATTAAAAAACCATGGACTAACCTTCTTTTTTAAATGACATGGCACCTTTGGAGAGAGGACTTGTGTGGCCTAAGTGCCTGGAGGAGGGAGGTTTAGGGTTCTTTGCCACAAAAATTGGATCTACATTTGATCTCTCTGTCACTTTTTCCTTTGCTTATTTTTTTAATTTATTCACTGTATTGTATTCAATACTACCAAAATGCTTCTTATTCGTTGTTTGTGTATTGATATTGGGGATTTTGTTATGTGCAAGTCCACAACATGGAACATGTATTTTCTTCTATTTATTTTTATCTACCACTTTCGTTGATGTTTATATTCCTCCACTCGATGTATTGTTTGATTTTTTTCCACCTTTTGGATTGCTTACACACCGCCTTGTTGATAAGATTTGTGCTTTTTTTTTTGTTAATGCTTCGTTAGTTTCTCACATTTTACTTGTGTGCAGTCATTGTTTACTAGGTGGAGCTCATTGTACATTTGGGAGAATCCAAATTTACAATGTGTGGGGGCTTAGTTCAATAAACCAACATAGCTAACATAGCTTTGCTCGATGGTTCTGTACAACTCGACAAAGTAATACAATACAACTAGAATGTCAATACAACTCGGCCTTTTAACCTTCTCAGTTTAGTTTGGTGCACACAGAGATTGGCCCTTGTACGGGCTTGGCCGAATAAACAAATAGCTTGGCTTGTAATTCCACAACTCATTATGGTGTGAGCTCGGTCTCTAGAGCTACCAAATTTAGCAATAGATAAAATCTCCTCTAATATTAGAGGTAAAACCCCTGTGGGGAAGAATTTTTAAAAAATTTCTATCCAAGAAATTTTTCCTAGTATTAGATGCACCATTGCAAAAAAAAAAATTGTTTTCCAAACACTGGAATGAATAGGAGGATGTGAGGAGATAGGGATTGGGATAGGAGGTTGTATGAGGTTACACATGCTCTCAATTGCAGTAAACGCTTCTCCAAACTCATCTATCTCAGTTGCTCTCTATTTCCACACGTTCACCGCCTCACAGTCCAGTTATCACTCGGTACCAAATGTAGTTTCACAAAATAGGAACGGTGGCTCGTGAATTTTATTAATGTGAAATCAACCAAGTACAATAGTGCAAGCTAAAATATTTATACATATTGATAGACTAGATACAAACAAATGAGAAGATGCAACAATGCAACAAAAATACAAAGAGCTTCCAATATTACATCCGACAATCATATAATTGTTATAACAATCATAACAATTATACCCGTGAAGAAATAAATCAAATATGGTTAGTAAAACCAAATAAAAACTATATTTAATTAAAAACATTATTTATATAATGCATAATTAACTAACCTAAAACTTTCACATTTGTTAAACCCTCCAAATATCCTTTATTTGGACTTTTCTTTCATCTCTTTTCAAAATTATCCAAATACCCCTTTTATTTGTATTTTTCATCACCCCTTTTCGAAATTGTCAAATTTATTCATTTGGATTTTTCTCATCTTGAATTCATTGTATCTTACCTTAGTCTTAAATCTTTAGATCCCTTTCCCAAAATTTAAGAAACTTATTTTCACTCAAAGTTGATGCTTGAGTTATGGATACCCACATCCTTTTTTGAGAACCTTCATTCATAACCTAAGTCTTGGCACCTTTATATCTACTTCATCACGATAAAGTGTCGTCAAGATCTTATCATTTATCAAGATCTTATTTCTTTTACCATTCCCTTATGCCTTTTACTTTAACATAGAAATTGTTAAACTTTAAGCACTCACCCATCTTACGTCTATAAATTTAACATTCACTTTGTTAAATTTTAGGCATCATCATTTTCATCACCTCTTTTCTCAACATTCACTTTGTTGATATTTGAGTATTTTCCTTTCATCACTAAGCCTCGTTTATCTTAAATTTCACATTTTTAAGATTTGAGTACATAATTCACATTTCCCATCCTCTTCCATCTTAGCATTCACATTGATAAGGGTTGATACATCAACTTTATTTTTCAACCTCCTCCATTATAGCATTCAATTTGATAGACGTTAAGTACATTTAATATTTTCATTCCTACTTCATTCTATCCTTCACTTTACTAGAGGTTGAGAACATTCAATCAATTTAAACCCGCTTTCCATCTTAGAATTCACTTTGTTAAGGGTTGAGTTTATCTTTAACTTTATTGTCACTCACTTCTATATAATCATTCACTTTAATAAGATTTGATTTATTCAATATATCAAACCCCCTTCATATTAGCATTAACTTATCTAAGGGTTGAATTATTCAATATTTCAAACCCCTCTTCCATTTTAACATTCACTTTGCTAAGGGTTGAGTCATCTCGATCTTCATTTACACTCTCTTCCATCTTAGCATTCACTTTTATAAGGGTGCATTCACTTTATCGCATCTTTCTTCATTCTCCCCTCTATCAAAATGGTGGGAATAAGACAATGTAATTATAGTCCCTTAGGAAGACAAGATGGAATTCTAGATGAATATGAGTACATGGAGGAAACTAAATCAGATTTAGTGACTTTCGATGAAGATGATATCATTGAAAGCTTCTCGCTTTCTTTTGGTAATGAAAATTTAGACGTATCACTCCCTTCATCTTTTGTTGAACTTGATTTGATTGATGAATCTAACTTGGAGAAGAACCTTACAGAAAACCTTGTTGCATATAGCGAGTCCCCATGAATAGAAAATAGAATATTTTGACCTTTCAAACTTTATGTTGGATAAGGAAATCAGACATGTAGATCAAATTGGTCTTCATATTGAGAAAGAGAAACTCCCAAGTGAGCAAAAATTTATAAATAGTTGTAGTGATTCACCAAGAACTTCATTAGATGTTGTAATCAACCATGAGAGACTTCATGTTGAAGAAAGAAGAAAAATGATAAAAATAATACCAAATAAGTCATCAAGGAATAAGAAGAGTTATTTATTGAAGAACCACAAAGTCCAAATCAGCTTCCAAGCAACTCCATTCAATAAGGTTTACAAGATGACTCTATTTATGGATTTGAGCTTCATAGTAATGGGAAAAATTCAAGGACCATACCTTGCCCAATCAAGTACTTGGCTAGTCTAGAGCCAAAATATGAGTTACCACTAATCATCTTTCTTCGAGGCATGAGGATGAACTTCAATGTCCTAAGGATCAGTTGTAATACCTCTCAAATCCAAATGCAGAGCAACTAAAAGAGGCATTTCTTGTGTTTCCAATTGATTCCTTGGTGAATAGAGTGAAGAACCAACTTCATAAAAGTTTTTCACTCTTACTTATGACCATGTTCATTGCAAAATCAGTCACATGGCCTCATTTTGTGAGGAAGGGAAGCTACTTATCCCTGTCAATTGTAGGATTTGTTTGATTTTCTCATTTCTCAGGTTAGAGTACAGTAGGTAGGTTTTCTTTTAGCAGAAGAAGTTCTTGTGCACACTCTACATGTATCCACTTAGAGCATGTATGATCTTCCCTTGTTTATATATTTTTGTGGTGTTGTTTCTCTTGAACAGTACTTTTTAGAAAGGAGGAAGTGTTTTGGAAAGTGAGGTTTTAATAGTTCCAACTGCATCCATTAAATCAACATATGTTCTAAAACACTGGAATGCTTCATCCTTGCCATGTTTCAGTTCATTTTTCTTCAAAACATGGCATAGAAATCAGATTTGAGACAAGTTTTAGATACATTCATTCAATCTCAATAGATCACTTACAGAGGAAAGATATGAAATCTCACATTCAAAACAATTTTCCACTCTAACAAAACTCAAAGAATTTATTATTAAAGGATGGAAAGTTTGAGTAGCAGATCAGCCTCAAGGTCCAAATAGAAGTGCTTCAAGTAGATTCGAGGCTGAATTTCATGTTCAGGTTAGTTTCATGGTTATCAGGTTGACTTCATGCCCAATGGATGCTTCAAGGCTACTAACCAACTCATTTAGCAGGAAAATGTCCTCGTGAGTCACCAAATTATTATCCATTTTTGCACCCCTAAAAATTGGACAGCTTGAAAAAATTGGGCTTTAGGTAGTTTCAGGAATTTAAGTGATGAATCTTAAAGAAAACATGTATTTTCATGTTTTTGGGGCACTTATAACCATTTAAATGCATTCCCCTCTCTCGTAGGCTTCATAATTCCATACTTAGCCAAAAAAATTGCAAAATGGTTAAATTTTGGAAAGTTGGCTTTGGGGAACTTTAGTCAACTATTCCTAACTCCTCGGATCTTCACTTGGCCAAAAAAACTTGAAAAAATTGTAGAAAATGATAAAAACTTTCAAAAATGAAGCAATTCGGTCTCAAAACCCATAGAATATGCTACGAATTAGTGCAGGGATTGCAAATCCAAAGAGAAGGAAAGTTGGAGAATTATACACGTATCTGTGACGCTCTACAAAAAAATGAAGTAAAGTGCCTCACCAATCCTACAAATAAGGAAGGAAGTAATGTGGAAATTTGAATTTTTCTTTACTAAAAAAGTTACTAAGTAAATAAACTCAAAAACCTACAAGTAAGGAAAAGAAAATGAGTAATGTGGGTATATGATGTGGCATTATCGCTAAGTAATGCTCACTCACAAACCCGCAAGCAAAGCAATCTCAAAATCACGTAGAACAAAGGCCAAAAGAAAATATTAGTGTGAATATTTGAAGGTAAACTACATGTGAAGTAATAAGGGGTCACAAACATGAGTAAATCATAAGTTAAAACCCATAAATAATGGTGAAACAAGTAGTATTGGCACCCCAAAAACATGCAACAAAGGAAAAGCAACAATGCACATCCATAAACCCGAATGACCAGGTGCTATGTTTTTGAGTTCTTGGACTTTTCGGAAATATCTCAACCTCCTCCACACCTTGGAATCATGAAAATAATATTTTTATGGGGGTGAGTTGTTGAAAAAATAAAAAACACTTCCAGCATAAAAAGCACAATTCCAGGAAGCCTAACCACCGCATTTAATGAATTATGGTCTCATTTCTTCTCCAACAAGTTACATAACATGGGGGATGGGTTTTATAGGGATATATATGATGTTTGTAGAGAATTTACTACCTTTTTTTGGTGGTCGAACAAAAAAATTGGGATTTCCCTCTTCTCTTCCTTTTTTTGTTCTTGTATATATTGTAAGGGAGAGCTCATTTTTACGTTGTTTAACATTCTCTATTTTATCCTCCACTTCTCTACAGGTTATTGTAGGTTGTTGTGAACTCTAAACCTCCATTTTTAACATTTTTAAGGGATATGTGCCTCTTTTATTCATGTTAATGGACTGTGTCACTATTTAAAGCAATAAAATCAAGTTTTGTGGCTATTTTGTAACCCTTTCTTTTGTTTCATTACATTCCCGACCTTTACATTACATTTAAGGTATTTTGTACATTTTAATGGTTTCTTACAAGCTCTAAATGATTGTGTTTAATGGAAATTATGTTGTGAATGTGTGTTATAGACTGTGATGTTCTAAATATCCTCTCTATCTTTATTTTCCCCTCATTTTATCACTTGGAGAGTGTCCTTACCACCCCTTTTCTTGGTGTTATCACCTCTTTAGTGTAGGATTTATTCATTTTCATGCTCATTCTCTCTCCCTCATCCCTTGGAATTGATGGAATGTGAATATTTAGTTGCATTTCCTTCATTAGGATTAGTTTAGTGCTTAGATTAGGAAGATGAACCAACCTTCTATGTAGAATTATCCTGGTTTCATGGTCCCATACCTAAAGATAATTCCATGTTTCCCAAAAACACTAATTTCCCATTTCAAGCACATGCAAGAAAATCAAAGGGTGTTTTTTTCCAATGATAATATTTCTGAACACCCAATGGGATAGGTTTGAAGCACCTTACCACTTCACTTCATCAAATTTGATGTGCTCTTGGTGAATATTTTAGCCTTTGGAGGAATTTTCAAGCACATTTGGTGACTCTACTGATCTAAACAACCCATTTTCTAAGTTATAGAACTTCCTTTTATCCTTTCCATTCCATCCATTTCCATCCTCTTTTCCTTCCATATCTTCCATTTTATTCCATTCATGAAGTTGTGCAATCATGACTTCATTTCCATCATGGAAAGCTCATTTGTAGTAGTGTCATTCAAATCCATCGTCAAGTTGTTATAACACACCTCTAGAATCAATTATATGAGTAGATTCAGAATCATTATGCACATCCATATGAGAAAAGTATAAATCAGTTTTGTTATTCATAAAACTATGAGGTTGTTCAAGAGCAGGAGTATGCAGATTTTGGAGGGCATTCTACACCTGGAGATGAAGATTTTGAAGGCAGAATTCAAAGAATAGAGCATATCTTTCAAGTTTTCAAAGGACAACTATAAATTTTTCATATTAGGAAACCTGGTTTTAGGCAGCCATGTCCATGGGGAGATCCTATACCTAGTTGGCTTAGCCCACAACAAAGACTTGAGGTAATGAGTGAATCTCTCATTCAAATGGTTGGTTTCATTTATTCATTGCAAGCATTAGGGGATAATGAATCTAAGGTCGAAGAACCCTATCAATGGGAATCCTTTACCATGTTAGTATCCAATATCTATGCCATGTTAACCACTCAAGCCTAAGGTTGAGACCCATAGCTTTCCACATGTTTTTCCCATTGTGGATTCCATTCCTCCATCCTCTTATCTTCCACCCCACCTTCTATCTTCTACCATTTGCTCTTCCAAAATTCCATATCCTCCATAAAAAGAAAGTGCAAAAGCTACCCCTTCACCATAAATATTGAAAAAATCAATTGAGACCCAACCCACCCCTCCTCTTGCATTCCCAAATCCATTTTAGGAAAAATAGAATCAAAACATAATTTAAGGAGGAAAGTAAGAAAAAGAGCCTAACATAGAGAAAATTGCAATAAATCTAAGAAATTGGGCTACCAAGTTCCAATTCAGTCAAATGACATTGATGATTAGGCCTTCAAAAGAGGTTAGAATTGAAGAATAAGTGATGGAATCTGATTTTACAATAGAATAAGAACAAGATGAAGATGACCAATAATCTCTATGCTTTGAGTGTAGTGTGCATGTTGGCACCATATTATCAAAAGATTCTAATTCATCATAGTTTGTAAAATTAGTAGAAGAGAAGGAAGAATCAACTCCAAATCTAGATTAAGAGGAGCACATGCAGGAAACTAAATCAGATTTAGTGACTTTAGATGAAGATGATATCTTTTTTTAATTAGAGGTAAAAAAGGGTTGAGGGGTCCCTACCCCATAAAAATTATTATCAGATCATTACAAAGAGGCCAAGGGATTACCATTGAAGCCCAACCTAAAACCTAAAGCATCACAAACCAAACAACTAAGAGAAACCACCACAAAGTAAATGTTTCCAAACAGCAGATAAGCAGTAAAATAACTAACAACATAAAGACATAAGAAACTAACAAAAAAAATAGCTATGAACTAACAACAAAAAACCATTATCCCATTTTTCTTCATCATTCTTTTATCAGCTCCCCCACTATATTCATACAACCATTCCATTCTTTGACAAGGGATTTGATAGTAGATTTCCAATACTTGTAGTTAGGCTCAGGAATCTCCACTTTGGGGCCTTTTCCTTCTTTTTATTTTTCCTTTGCAAGTTCCATAGAATGAATCATCTCTGCTAATAGCTTGAGGTGGTGGATGGTGCTTTTAACATTGAGGAGATGGACATCATGAATCAAGAATGATTTCTTTCATCTTCAACATTTCCTTTTCCATCTCTAGGATTCTTTCATTAGCATTTTTGAGTTGTTCACTAAGAACCAAAGAAGATAAATTTTCCACTTTTTCAGTTAGTTCCCTCAGGTCCATGGAAACCATACTGATCTTATGTCTATTAATATCAATATCAAGCCTGCAATTCTCAAATTCTGCATGAAAGCATGTGACTTGATAGCAGAGTCCTAGGCAGTAAACAATTTATTTTGGGTAGTTTTAAGAGCATGCAAGATTTCAATGGCCTCCTCTCGAGTTCTTTGAACGCTTGCCTTCAGAAGTGTCTAGAGATTTCTCACTCTCCATCTCATCACTATTTTCCCCTTTAGCAACATCTTTATCCTTACTGGAAACCGAATGGTCTGGATTTCCTTCTTGGTTCTCACCCAAATCTAAGATAATCTCCACTTCCTCAACTATCTTAGGTGCCTCCTCCACCCTACTTCATTTCTTGACTCCACCTTGACTCAGGTTGGATCTGGTTCTTTTAGCCACAGGTTTTCCAAACATATCCTCACTAAAAATTTCCTCCTTGGGCTCCGAACATTCAGCAGCAAAAGCCCCAAATTTTTCATTTTTTCCCAAAAGGGGAGTTCCCAACCTGATAAGGGATTTGATGAGGCCTTGGTGCAAAGGTAAGGAGAAGGTACCTTTCGACCATGGCAATATATTTCATGAGGGAAGTATACAAGAAGAAAGGGAAATTATAGGGCTTAGCATTATGGACATGGTTCAACATAGGGAAGTGATATCCATATATCACTTTGTATCGCCCTTCTAAGGTAATGTAGGACATAAACAACTGAGCAATTTCATCAAAAGGAGGGGGAAAATTACCCCGAGCATAACCATTATGGAGAGAGACAGGCACCCCCTTACCTTGCATAAAGCATTCAATCTCTAGGCTATAGTCCGACTTAGGTTTGTAGATGCATCTTCCTTCCAGAGCTAAACCCGAAACTTTGGAAATAAGCTTGGGGGTAATGGTAAAGGAGAAGTTACTAGACCCAAACATGGCCTTCTTTCCACATTTTCACCACATACTTCACTCAAATTTTCATCAAATCCATCAAAGATGTTGAAGAAGGGTAACATTCCTACCTTTTCAAGTAGGATCTCAGCTTCTTTGGATATCTCCTGCCTCTTGCTAGGTTCAGTTCTCACTAAGTCACCCCCATGCTTCTAAACATGTTCTTCTTTCTATTCTGTGAATGGTTACCTTCCCCAATCTTATCGTCCCACTTCCAAAAATCAAAAAGATCCGACCTTCCCTATGAGGATTAGAAAGGAGATTTTGCATGAGTTTGGGAATCATGAGAAAGAGATGTCACGAGTCTAAGAATTATTGCCTCCTCATTTGTAGGTAGTATTATTAGTTATACCTTCCCTTTTCATGATTTATTTAAATTTGGCTTGCATCTTATTAGGATCCTCTACCACCTTAAGACCCCTTGTGTTCACCCCCATATTGGCCATAAAATCAGCTAGAGTGTTTCCTTCACGATACACATGTTGAAAGGATATAACCTCAAAAGAGGATAATAAAAGCTTAGTTTTATTGATGAAGTCATCAATAGAAATAAGGTTGAGATTTTCCTTTCAAACATGATATGATATATAAAGAGTCCCCTTCCACTTCAAGGTGTTTTAAGCCTTTCTCCTTGGCTAACTTCACCCCCAGAACATCACAGTTGCCTCTGCAACATTGTTAGATTGAAATCCCAGGTCAAAGAAGTAGGCAAGAAGAAATCTTCCTTGAGAATCATGAAGGACACCTCCTCCCCTTGCTTTCCTAGGATTACCTTTCACTGCCCCATCAAAGTTGAGTTTAAAGAAACCTTCCCTAGGTGAATTCCACTTAATCCCCACACAAGGATTACTTATTTTGGGTTTGGGATCACCTATAATGTTCCAATTCTTAAAGAAGTGTTGTTCATTGTCAAGAATTTCCATTTCATTTTTCCTTAGGATAGAAAAATTGTTTCTAACACTAGTAGGAGTTTGTTTATAGTCAACCTAATGGGAAGTTTCTTGTTTTTGAAGATCCTTCTATTTCTTTCTTTCCATAATTCCCACCAGAGGTGACCCAAACTCATGACCCAGATATTTTTAGCCCTTGACTGAAGAAAGGATAGTTCCATTGATTCCAGGAATCCTTGATCTCTTTAGGGATTACCTAGTAAACCGAGAAGCATCCTAGAATAGAAGAAAGCATTAGATGGGAAAAAGGACATTCTAAGAATAGATGATTCACAATTTCCATATTCACTTCACAAAGAACACATCTATTGGCCATCTGGAATCCTCTTTTAGCAAGATTATCAATAGTAAGAATTTTATTTATTACTGAAAGCCAACTGAAAACATTAACCTTAGGAGTTATGTTCTTGTTCCAAATCTTACCAGCATTTAAATCTTCTTCTCTAGTTTCTCCCTCAAAAAGGGAGTAGGTAGATTTGATAGAGAAATTACCACTTTGTTCTTTGTCCCAGACTATTCTATCTTGGTCCTTGCTTGTTAGAAGATACATAATTTTTTAGAAAATCATTGAGCTTGCTCAAGTGTTCATTGAGTTCTTGTCTGTCCAATTCCATGAGTTTCCATGTCTGAAATCTGTCTTCATCAGCCATATAGTTATTGATTTTTTCCCCATATTTATCTTCAAGCTGACTAGAAATTTGGGGAATTGGTCTTTAAGGACAAAATTCCCAACCCATTTATCTTTCCAGAAGCTTATCTCATTTCCTTTTCCTATTTTCCACCTACACCCCTAGCCACAATTTATTTTTCCTAGTTAATAGCTTTCCATATGCATGAACCATTGAAGGATGCATGTTTAAAAATCCATCTATTGTCATTAACATCCATCCAATTTTTTTCTTTAGAATTCTAGTCCAAACTCCATTTTCTTTAGTTAACCTCCACCCAATTTTTACAAGAAGGGATTTATTCATTTTTGTCCAGTCTCTAAGACCAAGTCCCCCTATCTTTTTGGGTTTACAAACTTTGTACAAACTCACCAATGGATCCTTTTTTTCTTTTTCAACAATAAGGGATTTTTTTCTTTTTGCTTTCCGAGGGACATGACCACCTCTATAAGAGAACTAATGAGAAGGGTAATCTTTCTAGCCTGGGATAACACATTAGCTTTCCATCCAACAAGTTTTCTTTCAAACCTTTCGATTAAGAAATTCCATTCCGAACAAGAAGGTCTCTTGTCCCCAAGAGGGATTCCTAAATAAAAGGTAGGGAAATATTTATAGTCACATTCCATAATTTCAGCTATCTTCTTACAATGACTGTCCATGGTGTTAAGGAAGAAGAGAGAGCTTTTTCTGAAGTTTACCATCTGTCCCGAAACTTCCATATAGTCATCTAGGAGAGATTTTATTTTCTTAGCTTTGGGAACAGTGCTTCCCCACCAAGAAAGTGTCATCAACAAAATGTTGGTGTGACACTTTTTCCATCTCCTTTCCAGGGAAATCCCTTTGATGAAGCCATTTTCAGTTTCAACATTTAATCTTCTACTTAAAGCTTCCGCCATAATAATGAAGAGGAAAGGGGAAATGGGATCCCCTTGCCTCAGACCTTGAGAGCTAGGAAAAAAACCAAAGGGGGACCCATTAATGAGAATTGAAAACCAGACATTAGAGATACATGCCTTAACTAGATTCCTAAAGGATACATCAAAGCCAAACCTGTCAAGGATTTTATCAAGAAAGCACCATGAGACCCTGTCATAAGCTTTGGCCATATCCAATTTTAAAAAAATAGCCTTCTTACTGAGCTTAGCCGAGTGAATAGTCTCTTTGATTGTAATGATCCCATCCTGGATTTGGTGTCCAATGACAAAACCCCCTTGTTGATCAGAAATGATAGAGGGGAGTAACAATTGCAGATGGAGAGCCAAAATTTTTGTGTAGATTTTATAGGATGTATTGCAGAGACTTATAGGTCTGAAATCTTTTAATTCCATGGCATTACCACATTTTAGAACCAAAGTTAGAAAGGTACAGTTCATGTCTTTTAGCATAACTTTTTGTCTGAAAAATTCCTTCACAGCCTCAAAGACATCTTTTTTAATTATGTCCCAAAAGTGTTGAAAGAAGAAGGCTTGGAAACCATCTCGGCCCAGAGCCTTGTCAGGATTGAGGTGTTTTACTATGAATTCCACTTCCTCCATTGAAGGGATCACTGAAAGCATCAAATTATCTTCATCTGAAACCAAAGGAGGAATGCACTTTAAAAAGTCTTGCTCTTTAATAAAATTTGGATCACAATTATTAGTCAGTAGGTTTTGGAAAAAGGAGATAGCCTCTTTACTTATTTCTTCTTTTTCTTCCACCATAACACCCTCTTCTTTTCTAATTCTATTAATTCTATTGAATCTTCTATGTTTTAAAGTAGACAAGTGAAAGAATCTTGTATTTTTATCCCCTTCCTTTAGCCATGTAATTCAATATTTTTATCTCCAGAAGATTTCCTCTTTGTCCAAAATGTTGTGGTGTTTCGCCAGGAGGAAAATTCCTTTTCATGGTCCTCTATATCCATCTCGAATCCCAACTCTCTGTCTATCTTTGAACATTCTGCAGTTCAGCTCTAATTTCCGTTTTCTTCTGAAAATATTTCCAAATATTTTTTATTCCAGGATTTGAGGTGAACTTTAACATTCTGGAGTTTTTTAGAAAGTCTATACATTGTTGTTCCTTTAACCTTTAGTTTCCACTAGTCATTAATGAGGGCATACAGTTCCTCATTCTGGAGCCACATCTTCTCAAAACGGAAGGGAGTTCTTCTTCTAGATGGACTCTTGATTTGTAAGAGAATAGGGTTATGATCAGACCCTATCCGAGGAAGAGAGAAAAGAGAGATATCCTAGATTAACCACTCCTCTAAGACTAAAACCCTGTCTAATATTACTTGAATATGTTGGGTTCCAATTCTTCTATTAGACCAAGTGAAACTATTTCCTTTAAGATCAATATCATGGAGTTGTGAGGAAGTAATAAATTCATTAAAATCCTCCATGCCTACTGTAAACTCCTTAGATCCTCCTTTTTTTCCCCAGTCCGAGGGGTATTGAAATCCCCCATGACAATCCATCTTGAACCTTTGATGGAATGATTAAATGAAAGAAGGTGATGCCAAATATTTTTCCTTTCTTTATGAAGGGTAGGAGCATAAATGTTAGATAAAACCCATATATTTTTATTTTCAAGATCTCTCATCATCACCACCAAATGATTATCTCTTTTGACCAAAAGAGTTCCTTCATAGCGGGTCAAATTCCACACCATAGCTAAACCTCCAGAGGCTCCTTTCAAACTAACAACAAAAACTTTAGAATTATTCCAAAAAGACTTGCAAGAACTTAAAAAAAGTCTTCTTTCATTTTAGTTTCTTGTACAACTAACACATCAATTTTCTATCTTTCAATCATGTCTTTGAGAATCCTCCATTTCATAGGGCTATTGAGCCCTCTACCATTCCATGAGATGTAATTCATTTCTGAAGATTGGGTTTATTTTTCTTAAAGACCTTTTGGTCTAAACACATATGTTTCCCTGAATCTATATCCTTTTGGGTAGTTTTTTTCCTTGATTCAAATTTGCTAGGCCTACCTTGTTTACTACTAATAACTTCCACATTTATAGGATTCTCAAACTCCTAAGATTTAGGAGGGGAGGATATTGAGGATTCCCCCTTTTTCCTTTTGAATCCACTTTTCTTTTTCCTGAGGGGTTTTTTTCCCTAGAGATTCCTTTGTTTCCTGATGTTATTTCTTCTTTCTTCTCTTCCATCGTCTTGATTGGGGACATATTAACATTCACAATTTCCTCCATGGAGAGGTTACTAGCATTTCTCCCTATCATCCCCTCACCCACATGGGAATCCAGACTTACCTTCTACCCCAGAGTTTCTTCCCCCTTACTTTGTTCCTTAACAATTTCCTCCAACACATAGTCCCCCAACTTCCAATCTTCCTTTAAATTTTGATCAATCTTAGTTGGTTCCTTGAGAGTGTCCTCATTCCCTCTTGAGGAAAAAATCTCTATCTTCCTACCCTTCATGAAATCCTTAACAAGTTCTTCCATTTTTTCCCCTACCTTAGAATCTAACCAGGATAGAAATTTTGATTTCCTTCTATTGACCACCAGGGTGAAACCATCCTCATCCATTTCCATGGTAGATTTAATTAGAGTTTCATTAACCACCTTTTCCTTTATTTTCAGAGGAGTAGAAACTTTTTTAGATTCTTTAGAGAAAGCTTTCCTGTGAGCAAGAGCACTTTGCATTAGATCTTTCCCTTTTTCCCCTTTACCTTCATTTCCTAGCACTGGAATATATATTTTGGATACCTTGAACTTACAGTTCTGGGAAGAATGACCCCAACCATTGCACTTGGAGAATTTTGCACAAGAAATTTCCATTTCAATATTTTTCTCCCAAATCCCTAGATGTGACTTTAGTTTGATACTGTTGGGAATATCCTTATCTACTATTGTATAAATACAAAAACAAGCACAGATAAGTCTAGTCATTTTCCTAGTAGCATTATCAATTATGACCAAAGAACCTAGGGAGTTCACTATGCCTTTGATAATGTCTTCATGCCAAAATTCCAAAGGAAGGTTAGGAAGGCATATCTAAATAGGAAATTGGTTCAAATTTTCCTTTTCTCGGATTGAAAGTAGGTTCCCACTTCCTAAGATACCAACCATATTTTCCCCAAAACTAGGGTCCTTCTTCCAAAACCTTCTGCATATCCTCTTGGGTATTAAACCTAAAAAGGAAAAAACCATTAGAAATATCTCTTACCTGTAAGTGACCTTTTGGAATCCAATTCAGTTTAGCCCATCTTCTAACAAATGTCAATATTGGGTCTCCCACCTACCAGCTTCCCCACCAGTGATTTATTTAACTTTTCAGTAGTATGTTGTAGAAGCAAGTCAAGGATTTCTAGAGTACTTCTAGAAACCTCCTTAACCACTTGGAGAAATAACTTTTGGTTTTTCAAGGCTGATCCACCATTTCTAACTTTATTCGACCATGAATCTAGAGATTTACGAGAGTTCTCCTATCCTTTTGAACATCATCCCCATCTATCTCTCCTTCCTCAAGATTTTCCAACTGATCCTCTGATCTAGGTAGGATTTCCCTTCCATCACTTTCCCTCTCAAACAAATTCAAAATATCTTCCTCATTTCCTTCCATTAAAGCTCGATGATATCATTGAAAGCTTCTTTCTTTCTTTTGTAATGAAAATTTAGACCTATCTCTCTCTCTCTTCATCTTTTATTGAACCTAATTTGATTGATGAATCTATCTTGGTGAAGAACCTTAAAGGATATCTTGTTTCCTATAACAGTCCTCATGACCAAAATATAGAAGAGTTTGACCTTTCAAAATTAATGTTGGATAAGGAAATCAAACATGCAGATCAGCTTGATCTTCATGTTGAGGAAGAGAAACTCCCAAGTAAGCAAAGCAAGTTTTAACTAGTTGCGGTGAATCACCAAGAAATTCATTAGTTTTGTAGTTAGCCATGAGGAGTTTCATGTTGAACAACATAAGAAATATGATAACAACAATTCCAAATCGGTCATTAAGGAAGAATAAAAGTTTTTATTGAATCACCAAAAATTCTAAATCATCTTACAAGCACCTCCATTCAATAAGGTTTGTAAGATGGCTCCATTTATGGAGTTGGGATTGATAGTAATGGTCAAAATTCAAGTATGAGACCTTCACCAATTAGGTCCTTGGCTAGTTTGGAGCCAAAATTTGAGTTACCACTTGTCATGTTTTCTTCAAAGCATGAGTATAAGCTTCAAAGACCCAAGGATCGGTTGCAATACCTCTCAAATCTAAATGTAAAGCAACTAAAAGAGGTGTTTCTTGTGTTTCTAGTTGATTCCTTAGTGAATAGAGTAAAGAACCACTTCATACTAGTTTTTCACTCTTACTTATGACCATGTTCATTGCAAAGTCAATCACATGGCCTCAGTTTGTGAGGAAGGGAAACTACTTCTCCCTATCAGTTTTAGGATTTGTTTGAGTTTCATATTTCTTTAGTAGTAGGGAGGTTTTGTTTCAAAGTGGAATAATTGCTTGTGCAAACTCTTCATGTCTCTACTTAGAGCATGCATGATATTCCCTTGTGTATATATTTTTACGATGTTGTTTCTCTTGCACAATAATTTTCAGAAAAGGAGGTAGTGTTTGGGAAAGTGATGTTTTAACACTTCTAACTAGATCCATTAAATCAACATGTGTTCTAAAACTCGGAATTCTTCTTCATTGCCATGGTTCAGTTCAGTTTTCTTCAAAACTTGGCAGAGAAATTATATTTGAGACAAGTTTCAAATACATTCATTTAGTCTCAATAGATCACTTGCAGAGTAAAGAGATGAAATATCATACTCAAAAAAAATTCCGCTCAATCAAAACCCAAAAAAAATCTTATGAAAGGATGGAAAGTTTGAGCAGTAAATTAGCCTCAAGATCCAAACAAAGAGTAGTGCTTCAAGTAGATTTAGAGGTTCAATTTCAATTTCAAATCAGTTTCATGGTTATCAAGTTGACTTCATTCCCAATATATTATTCAATGCCACTGACCAGCTCATCTAGAGAGAAAATTTCCCCGTCAGTTGCTAAATTGTTATCCATTGTTGTACCCTCGTAAAATTGGACAACTTGAAAAAACTATAATTTGGGTAGTTTCATGGAATTTCAGTTATGAATTTGGAAGAAAACATGTATTTTCATGTTTATTAGGAACTTGGAACCATTTTTTTGCATTCCCCTCTTTGTAGGCTTTAGAATTCCATACTTATAATTTTTTTGCAAAAATGGTTAAATTTTGGAAAATTGGCTTTTGGTGCACTTTACTCCACTTTTCCTAGGAATATCCTTACACAACCATTTCAAGATTTAATTAAAAATATATTATCAAATGAATTAATCCACTTCCTAAAAGGAGAAACATTGAATATTTTATGTATATGTCCTATACAAAGCATTGAATGCTTATCTCAGGATCAATCCTTTGCTTCTTGCATCCTTCCACTCGCAGGTGAATATAAATTTCAATGTATTCTCTGTATAGAAAAATTACCTATCACTTCATCTATTTTTCAATCTCATAAAAATATGAATTTACTCTATTGGCTTGGACCTCATCCACCCAAGTCTCATAAATCTCAACTCATCAAATATTTTGATTCATCTCGTTGATTTGGACCTTGTCCTCCCAAATCTCATACTTTAGAACTCATAGAATAAGTTGATTCACTTGGTTGGTTTGGACCTCATCCTCCTAATTCTCATACATCATGACTCCTCAAATCTTAGGATTCTTTCCATTGACTCGGACCTCATCTTCGCAAGTCTCGTACTTCAAGACTTATTAAATATTTTGATTCCCTCTAATTACTTGGACCTCAATCACCCAAGTCTCGTACTTTAGGACTCATTAAATATTTCAATTCACTCCATTGACTTGGATCTCATCTTCCCAAGGCTCGTATATTAGGACTCATTGAATCTTTTGATTCACTCCATTAACTTGTACATAATCCACCCAAGTCTTGTACAACAAGACTAATTGAATCTTTTGATTCAATCCATTGATTTGGACCTCGTCCACCCAAATCTCATAACTCAGGACTCCTTGAATCTTTAGATTCATTTCGTTGACTTAGATCTCATCTTCCCAAGTCTCATCAATAATGACCATTCACAATTCATAAACATGAACTTATTTCATGAAGATGAGTCTAATTCAAACCCTCATCAAAAAAAACTTAGAAAAATAAAAAATCATAAAAAGAGAATAAAAATCCATATCAAACCCATCATTAAAGCACTATTTGAAACTAAAAAAATGTAGAAGAAAATCCATCTTATTCCATGGATACTCTCCACACTAAGAGGGGTCTCTTGCATTCTCAATTCATTTAACAAGATCAATTTTAATTATTTCATCCATTGACATATATCTCAATCATAACATTATCATATCTTCACATTATTCACCTATAAGAAATATGTTAACCTTGTTTGTATTGGGCATTTTGTGTTTCATCCTTGTTATGGTTTTTACCATTTTGGATATTTTTACCTAAATTTTTATCTTGAAGCTTACTGATGACAACTCATCCTTTTAAATAAGCTCTCTCTAATGCCCTACTAGCCGCATGATGCCGATACTTGGGGCATAATGTTCCTTCCCAAAAATCACAATATCAACATACAAGGAAATATCAATCTAATATATAATCATTATAATTTTCATCTTTTAGATTCTTCGATGGTAATCCCACATTTCTTACTAGTGGTGTGAGACTAGGAATGGAGAAAGGTATCTTTACTCACCTATGTTTTGCCCTTGGTGTTGATCCTTGCCTCTTACTAATGGCATGGGGTAGGATGTATGGGTTCCATAAAAAAATTACCAAAATAAAGCTTTTAGAAATATGAATCAAAAGTGCTTTATCATACACATCCCACAAATTTTCTCATGTTAAGAGAGACAACAATTCCTTAAATAGGATCTTTCCAATCAGTATGCCATAAATGGATCTAAGCCTAGTTAAAACTTATAAATTGAAATCATCTTGGAATTGGTTAGGTAATCTTGACTGGAGATGAGTCACATTTTGTTGAATGGATCATTGTTACACCTTGTGTCTTACAATCCATCATATTTATTTTCATATCACTATTCACCTAGTTCTTATGTCCTTCTTGCCTCTTGGTGGTGAGACCTTGCATCTTCTTAGTTGTGTGGAGTCACGAGTAGATTGAGACATCATATCACTATATCATCTACATTTTGTAAATAGAATGAAATAATTATAATTGTTTTAACATGAGTTCAAAAAGTGAACCCTTTGCACAAGTACAAAAAAACCAAAAAATTTCAAATATGTTCAAAAACTCAAAAACATTCCAATATGTTTAAAAATTCAAAAACATTAAAATATGTTCAAAAATACAAAAACATTCAAATATGTTTAAAACATTAAAAACATTCAAATATGTTTAAAACATCAAAAACATTCAAAAAGTCAAAAACATTCAAAAATTTTTAAAAATTTAGAAACATTAAAATATGTTCAAAAATTCAAATATGTTTAAAAACCAAAAACAATATAAAACTGGCAAAAACCAAAAATAGTATAAAACTGAAAAATCCAAAAAAGATAAAAAAGCTGGTAAAAGAAAAACATTCGAAAAATGTTTGAAAAAATCTCATCAGTTGAACAACACAGTTCAAAAATATTTTCATTTAATGGAAATCCTACTAATCATTCTAGATCATCTTCCAATAATCTTTTTCCTTTCCCATGGTGTATATCTATGCTCGAGGAAAAATAATCAATTACCCTTTCGCAATATAACTTTTTTTGGGGAACACTTGGATTTCAATTTTGATCCAATACCGATCACACTTCAATGTGATCCGGCAAGATTATTTTTTAGTATATAAACATCACTCTACTCTTTGGCCTAATCCAATCCTCTCACGTTCTAAGCTATCACTTTGGGACATTCATATATGTCTAATTCTTTCAATGTGGAACACATTAGGAGTGTCATTAGACATTGTTATTGCAAATTGTGTTGTATTGTTGTGGTTTTTCAACATTTTAATAAAGATTTTAGTTTTTTCAGTTTTTTATTTTGTTGTACTTTTTTATTGTAGACAAATTGCAAGAATTTTTAAGCATCTTAGTTCACCTATGACATAGTTGTAGTTATTTCCTATTCATATTGGGTTTGTTTGACATGTTTGATTTGTGTATTTGAATCACTTGTTCGTGTTGTGTTTTCATCTGGTTTATTAAATAAACCACTTTGTGTTTTATTTTTTCTATGTAGTTCACATCATCCTATATTCAAAAATCCAAAAACATCATAAAATTTATATAAAAAAACACAAAAAATTAAATATTCTAAAATCCTAAAATTTTGAAAAACACGTGAAAATATTTCCACAATTCAAGACAATATTGATTAGATCAAACTTTTATTAACTACCCTAGTGATCATTCCAATCTTATGGCTATCATGATACATTGTTTCCTTCGCAATATAACTTTGTTTGGGGTAATTTTGGCTCTCATTCCCTCTCATGCAATTCATAAGTTTATTGCTTAGGGGAATGATCTTTTTCCACTTTCGAGTTCAATCTTCAATGTGGATCTAACAAGAGTGTCATAAGGAGTATATAATATCAATCCACTTTTTATTTTGGTCATATACCCATGTATTTCATAATTTTAGTGCTTAGGGTAATTTGGATATGTTTAATCATCATTGTGGCTTGTATTAGGGGCATAGCTAATTTTATTCTTTTTGAAGTTGTTTTGCATTGTTGATCTTATTTTTTGGACCAATTACATGTATTTAATTATTATCTTGGCTTATTTATAGCCATGGTACATAATTTTATGATGTATATTGGGTTTTTTTTATTTTTTATATTTTCTTTATTATGTCTGTTTGTTTTATTCACATAATGGGTTAAACATCTTGATTCTTTCATAATCATGGTGACAACTCTATTGTGTAACAATAAAATAAGGTTGCTCTAAATTTCACTCTCCAAATGATGATCATGCTATGATCATAATATCTCCATTCCTAATCAAAATTCCTTGTTTTCTTCCTATCAAGCATTTTTCAACACTTTTTTATGTCACCCACCCACTTGAGGGGGAATTCTCTTACCATTCTAATTCTTTGGGAGTCCAAACTTTTCCTTTCCTACCGCTAGCTAGTCTACATGTGTCTACTACCTTTAAAATTTTATTAATTTGTAATAAAACTTTAAAGAGGGAAAAATGTAGACACCCCAATGCTACATACATGTTTCCACTTATCCTATTTTACATCACCTTTTAAAACTGATTAATTAAATTAATTGATTCACACCTTTTGGGATTAATTAAAATAATTCCTAACACACTCTTATTAACTTAATCAACCATTTATTAAATAAATGGTTAATTATTCTTCTCACACTTTAAAACTAATTAAATTAGTTATTAAAACTAGAAATATCCACTTAGACCCCACTTGGACTTCACTTCACCACCCTAGTCAACTCTACTTGGAATTTACTTCTAGAAACCTACAAAGGTGGGGAAAATAAGATTATATGTACAACCATTTTCTCGGATGAAATCTTACTACCAACTAAATAATCATGAGCCCTATAAATTTGTGCTAATCGCATAAACAAAATCCACTTGCTATTTCAGAAATACATTCATAGTCCTAGAACTCATTCAAAATTAGATCCACTTTTAATGTCCTCTCCCTCATCTATAAAAATTAGGCCAATCCTTTGTAATAATCCTCTTATATTTCTCTTAGATTACTTTATCTCAACCAAATTATGTTATTTTTCCATTCAATATATGCATATTGGAAGCTTTCCAGTTTCCTTTTTGTGCTCGTAGAATTTGTCATTTCTTTTCTTAAAGGTCAATTCAAGAGCACCCAAAATCAAATTCCAAAAGTTTAAACAAATTTAAACACTTCCACAACCTTATGCGAGGTTTGCAAGAAAAACAGGAGGATAGGTTTATTTAGCTTTCTACATATATTTTTGTTTCGCATAGTTTTTCATGCTCACAAAGTGTACACAAAATTGGTTAGGATCCTAATGCTAGTAAACATCCATACCATAAGGAAATATCAACATAAAAATGGTAGTAACTTAGTAAAAATATATCTGAAATAATAATATCATGATATTATTATTCGTCACGATAAAAATGGAAATGAGAAATAGGTGGTAATTGCATCCCCCTCTCCTAGAAAGTGACTTCCTCTTGGAAGTCACTGAAAGAGGTAAGGATATCGAGCCCTCAAAGGTGTCACATCCTCCCAAATAGTTGTGGTCTCATCATATATGTCCCATTGAACCCTAACCTAGTTAAGATCTTTCCCCCAAAGAGCTAAACTCATGTGCTCCATAATATTCATGGGCTCCAAAATCCATTGTCCTTCGTCTTCCACACCGTAAGGCCAACCAATATAAAACATGAGAATTTTTAGGTACATACTTCTGTAAAATTGAGATGTGGAACATGTCATGGGCACAAGATAGGTATGGTGGAAAAGCTAAGTGGTAGGCAACCAAACTAATAACCTCTAAAATCTCTAAAGGTCCCAAAAAATTAAGGGATAACTTAGAGCCCTTTCCATAACAAATTTGATTCTTGTGTGGACGTACTCTCAAAAAGACCTTATCACCCACAAGGAATTGATGCTCAACCATATTTTTTTAGCATACACCTTCTGGCATGCACAATCATTCTCCAAACGTTACCTAATGAGGATAACTTATTTCTCCATGTCCCGAAGATAAGCAGGACAAGAACAATCATGTCATATAATTTGTCCCAACTCAAATGTTTCTTGAAATGTCTCTCATAGAATACCTAGTAAGGCATCATGCCAATAGAACTATGGAAAATTTTGTTACAAGAAAACTTAACAAGGTACACTAGTTTTCCCACTTCTTCTTCTTATCCATGATGTAGATTTTAAGTTTATACTCTAAAACCTAGTTCACCCTCTTTGTCTATCCATTTTTCTAAGGGTAATACAATGAGGTGAAATTTATATTAGTACCCAAGGTTGACTAAAAAGACATCTAAAATTTATAAGTATAAATGGTGTCTCAATCGCAAATTATCATCCTCAAAATCCCACGAAATATCACCACATCATCCATGAAAACTTGTGCCATGGAAACAACATTGTAAGTAACCTTCATTAGAGAAAAGGGGGAAATCTTGGTAAAATTTTCCATCATCACCATGATGGCATCATGGTGATATGATGAAGTGGGAATAAAAATAATAAAATCCATGGAAACCACGTCCTACTTTCACTCTGGGATATCATGTGGGTAAAGAAAGGCACAGCGGGGTGAGAATGTTTAGCCTTCATCCTCTAGCACTTGAGATAGTGTACTACAAAATATGAAATATCTCGGCACATCCATGTCCAAATGTAAAATTGTCTCAAATGTTCATGCATATTATTAACTCCGAGGATGAGTCGCATAAGAATCTCGATGTTCCTATGAAAGACAAAAATTGAACAAGTCTCCTTCTCTAGGCACGTAGATTTACCTCTAGTACCATATAAGGCCATCCTACTTTAAAGTGTAACCTGAATATTTAACCTCCAAGGGCCTCTAAGACTCTACCACTCATTTGGAACCCTCATAGAATGTATAACCAAGTATATGATGAAGTATCCTACCTTGAAGGTCCGATCGCAAGGTCAAGGTAGAAATATCATGTCAACATCTTCTCGAGAGCATCTATGAAAGTATTCTCCTTTCCCTTAATGTAGTAAAATTCCATATCATACTCAAATAGGAACTCCATCCAAATTCGTTTCCATGAGTTGAGATTGGGATGTGAAAAGATGTATTGAAGACTCAAATGATATGTCCTCAAAATAAATGGTTTTCCCAAAATGAAATGCCTCCAAAATACTAAGGCATGAACCACTACAACAAGCTCAATATCATGGGTAGAATAGTTGATTTTGTAATCCTCAAACTTTATGGACTCAAAATTAATGACGTGGTTATTCTTCATGAGAAACTCTACAAGTTTCTTTATCAAAGTCGTGTGTAACCCACAAAATCTTCTAGAGGATCTCAAACTATAAGGATATGCAGAGATTTCAAATGCTCCTTGAGCAAATGAAAGGTCTACTCACACTTCTCGAACCAACATAACTTCTATCCTTTATGCTAAAGGGAAGTACTAGGAGTATTGATCCCGATAAATCTTATACGAACCTACGATAATAACCGATAACCCCAATAAACTCCTAACCTCAACCACCGTGGTGGAGATGGTTAATAAATGATAGCTCAAAGCTTTGATGGATCTACAAAGATACCCTATCCTATAATGATGTGACCCAAATATCAATGTTAGTCTAAAAGAAGGAAAACTTCTCCAAATTATGGAAAATTTAGTGCTCCTCAAAACCTACAATACCTCGCTTTAAATTCTCCCCGTGCTCCTCTATTGAGCATGAATAAATAAAAATATCATTTAGAAACAAAATGAAAAATTTGTCAAAAATTTTGTGAGGATCATAAACACTGCAGCTTGCATTAGTCAAATTTAAAGGGACCAATATGAACTTGTAATGTCCATACCAAGTCTGAAACATTGTCTTATGAATAGCCACCTTTGCGATCTGAAGTTAAAGGTAACCTAGATTCATATCAATATTATATGACACCCTGTCTCCCACATATGATCAAACAAGTCATCCATCTAAGGTAGAGGATAAGGGTTCTTCACTATTGCCTTATTTAATTGTCTAAATTTGATGCACAAATGAAGGGATCCATCCTTCTTCTTCACAAAAATCATTGGTACGCCTAAAAGACACACACTAGGTCAAACGAGGACATTCTCTTACATCTATTATAACTAAATCTTGAGCTCTTAGAGCTCGGGGTGGTCATCATGTATGGTGTACAAGAAATAAGTGTAGAACCCATAAAAAGTTCAATCAATAAGTCCACCTCTTGACATGGTGGCATATCAGGGAGCTCACTAGGAAATACATTAAAAAAATCTCTCAAAATATGGTACTTATCAAATGGTGATCTCTTTGGAGTCTCCTCATATCTATCATTTATTGTGATAACACACATCTAACACCCCTTGCACATGATTGCTTGAGTTACAAAGCAAAGATCACATACAAGAAAACTTGTCTTTAAACCCCATAAATCATTGCATAACTACCCATTTCATCTAAACACTCTATAATTATGTTCCTAAAATCAACCTTGTCCTGATGGGAATCAAGCCAATATGTACCTAAAATAACCTCATAGATCCCAACAGAATAATACACATAGGTCTACGGTAGTGAGGAACACTCCAAGGTCAAGGATACAACTCTCCAAATAAGTTTCTATGACAATCTTGGCCCCAATGAGAAACTCTACCTACCATCTATCAATCTTCTTGGAGACCACCATCCCACACCAATACACTAAATAAGGGGATATGAAGGATTCAAAATCACCTGAATCAAATAAAATAGTAATCAATGTACCTATGGTCATACATGTAGTTTCAATGACCATGCCCCGATGTTTGGCCCGACGGTTCTCCACTATGGCATAGATATTGTGAGTGCTCCCTACATCACCTACTATCTTCTAAAAAATAGGATCCTTTTACCTTTCGGTAAAAGAGGATCTCTAAGGATAGAATTGAGCATAGTGATTATTGTCTCCACAAATAAAACATCCTGGTATATCCTTCTATGAAGGATACCCTTCAATACTATGGTGAATTGATTATGTGGGTCCTACCCTGGTGGACTATTGAGAACAAGCCGAGAAATTTTTGTTGACTATCAAGTCTCCTATCTTTTCCCGAATATGACCACCTCGAACTCTACCTCTCTCGACTATCATGTGCTAGCCTAGTCCTCTATTTCGAGGGGCCTAGCACTACGAGGTATGTTGTGGGTGTGGAGGGGGTCTTGAATCTAACTGGTATGGTTTGAAACCTCCTCTCGGGGGTAGAGCAGAGCCACAAGACCTATGATCATAAAAATTATCAACCCTCTCTTGTAACATACTCATGTTATATCCCAAGACTCTTGTGCACTGCGTTCCTATTCTCCTCTTCTAATTAATCCTTTCTCCACCACCTTTTCCAAGGTCAAAGGAGATAATATTTTGACTACTCCAGCTAAATCTACATTTAGGCCCCTGATGAACATGTCTACTTGTAACTTCTCATCCTAAAGATAATCCACATACCATAAAGGATCCAAAAATTGTAACTTATACAGGGCTAAAGTGTCGACCTTGATATTAGATCATGGAACTCATCAATCCTCTTCTGTATGAAATTCTCAGATATATAATGAGCCCAAAAATGATCCTTAAATAAGTTCCAGTAACTTTATCTCGCTTCAAATGGATCTTTCACTCCTCATTCCTCCACAAAACACCTATTACATCTTGGAGGATGGAAAGGTGGGCCTTGATATTTCTCTCATATGGATGTAACCCAAAGTAACTATCAAGACTTAGGATCCATGACTTGGCCCAAAACCATCGATCTTTCCTCCATACATGGGTGTTTGGAGTCAAATAAGATCTCATATAGTACGATATGTTACATGCCCATATATGAGCATCTCTAATACTCTTTGAACCTAAACTAAAGGGTTACGAGACCTTTGCAAAGGCAAATGTAACCTGAATGTGGGTGATAAAATGTTAGTTTTGGTCATTGAAGCAACTAAGTGACATACATGCGTGAAGGGTTGTGTGTAGAAGGACACATGTGGAGGATAACTAGAGCTTTATAGGTTTACGGTGACTACATGGAGGCATGCACATAAGAAGGAAAGGAAGACAACATAGTGCGTGGGAATTTAGTGAAACAAGGTAGAACACAAGGCTTGTGCCTACATGCTACATTAAGTACTTAGCTGATTTTCTCGCACATGGCTAAAAATAGGAAAGTAAAATATGGAGTGTCACTCAAGCAAGATCCAAAGATAGACTTAAGAATGATGAATTAGTACCCAACCAAGGGTTATAATTATGAAAGCACATATGGATAAGGACAAATATGGTTCATGAAAGTGGACTAAAAATAGGATTAAAGTGAATAAAATCATGGAGCTATTTATAACTCAATATATTGTTAACACCAGCTTGTAAAAATCATGTGGGCTAAGAATGGCATGCCTATATTTAGGAAATAAGGCATGTGAATAGTGAAGGGAATCTCCTACCATGTTTGTGTGTGTGTGTGTGAGAGAGAGAGCATCCATTTAATGGAGGGGTTTCTAGTAATAGTAAGTCTTATGTTTTTAGTACTAGTTCATGAAGTAGAAAGTCTGTATGAGCTTTATCAATGCATGCATGGTCCAGCTCCTAGTCTGTAAATAGGAAGGATGTAATCAGTTATATGTTATGTAATTAATCTAGTTTTTCAATGGATAATTGTGTCTATATAGATAAAGTAACCACATTTGAGAATGGTATTTTGGGAATTCAAATCTTGTTAGTTTTTATCTATGAGTGAATTTCCTTAATGTATGTTACTAAATTGGCATGCTATGATGTATCTTTTTTATTAGATTGTTTTTATGATTATGATTATGCATGTTAACATCTTGATAAAAAAATGAGGTGATTTGAGTCTACGTATGCTTCGGGTGAGATTTTAGTCTTGTCTGGATAAAGTATTAGTTCACCTAGCTATATTGGATAAATAAAGACTACATTTTGGTTTTGTTTTTAGGACCTCTTTTCAATCTGTTCACCAAGATGTTGCATGTGCATGGTGTTCCAACTATCTTTAGATAATATTGAGAACTAGATATATGATGGCTAGGATGCATTTTCTCATAGGTATAATCTTGGACCCGACTTTAATGTGCGTAAGTTGGTAGAAGACAACCTCTATGATTGCTTGTATAAGACCTTCATATTTTTCCCAATAGAATTGTATGAATGGTTGGAAGCATATGCGCATAGTAAAAATGTCCATTTTTGAGGAAATAAATTATGGAATTGGGAAAATTATCAAGTGCTCGTTGATTTGGATGAACCTTGGAAAAGAGTTGTATATCATTGGTGGGAAGGTATGATACACAATTATAACTTAGAGTACGTAATTTCAATGTATTTGTGCCCTAAGGAAGCAGATTTTTGGTTCTTATGTGAGCCTAGGGGATCATACATACACCCGCTACCTTTAGCAATGAAGATCTTGATGATTAAACTTGGAATGGAGAACTTACCAATGGCGAGGCTAAAACCCTAATGATCACAAGGGCGGGAGAGACAAGTTTAGGAAGGATGGCAGAGGCCCAGTGGAAGAAAGAGAGAGGTAAGAGAGATGGCTTAGGTAAAAAAATGTGCAACAAAGAGAAGTTGAGGAGGCACCAAGGTTGAGAATAATTATGACTAGTGGAAGTGATAAGAACCCTACATGAGGGGAAGGACCACATGATTATGTTCCCTCTACATTGGGAAAGTGCAATAAGAGATCCCCATCAACATTTGAAGAGAGTGACTCTAAATAGATAATAAGGACCACTGGTGCACATCTAACCATGCTTAGACCCCTAGCCCTTGTTAATTTTTCTTGGAATTTTGAGGTTCTTTGTAGAAGATCATCATAGTGAAGGTGAGTAGAAAGGTAATCAGCATCACAGCTTTAGGTAAGAGATACGATTAGGCATGTATTATTATCATCTCAGGGAGGCACAATAGATTAAAGATGCATATATGGATATGCAATAGGTACTCATTTTTAGAACCAATTTATTTGGGACCAATTTGGCAGGCACGTCATTAGGAAAGAGTAATGGTGAGCTCGCAATTTGAAGTAGTACTCTTGGTAGCATTATAGGATAGAAAATTGGTGTGTAGTTTATCATGACCTTAGGGACACAAGGTAGTTATTTTAAAGTCTTTCCTATCACAGCAGGAGGCTTAGGAAGTTCAGGACTACCACCGCGTAAAGGTAACCCTGGTGGAGGATAAGGTTCAAGATCTACCCCATTCTAAGACAAGGGTCATGGTAGCCACAACAACAACCATAGCAAGAGACACCTCAATTATTCTTTGAGATGTCACTTCAAGTGGAGGAGTTGGGAGAGTTTTGTTTGGTGGAGATGGAGACCTCCGAATTCTCCTCCCTCTTTTCCTTCTACTTGGAGATAATCGTAGATACTCAAACAAAGACCTCTTCTTCTCCAACTCTTGACCTTGTGGTGATTCTTCTCATGAGTTTGCAGGCCTGTCTTTGCTAAAACCAGCTGATTCTTCTTCCTTGGATCCGCCGGATGTGAAATTTAGGGCTCTTTAAACTTGGGAACAGTTTGACATCTTGGACATCCAAAGGTGATTGCACAACATTGAATCCTCTCCCCAAGTGTGGGACTTGTAAAAATGGGAGAGGAATCTCCATATTAGAGGTTGGTTCCTCAAACTCCTCTGATTAGATATATCACTTACAAGTTGCAGAGGTTTGAATTCCTAGTTCCTACTCTAAATTCCAAGGGGACAAAGGTAGGGAATGCAAGAAAATGAAGCTAATGCTAATGAAGTGATGCACCAAAGGAGTTGTAGACACCGATACTATAATACATACACAATCCATAAGAAAACACAAAGACAAAGCATGCACAAATTGCTCAAAATGTAATGAAAGATCAGGAAAACAATGATAGATATATGAAAGGATTGAGGGATTTTAATCACAGAACATATATTAACATTTCAGATCCAATACAATGCATTACAGTGATCCAGAGGCAAGAAAGAGGTGTTGTATTACATGGAAAGGTAAAAATCTTCACAAATTCTACCAAAGAGGAAGAAAAAGGAAAGTTGCAGAGCTGAAAAAAAGTGTCTCTTTTTTTCAAAAATGAACCCATTCTAGCTTTTACAATGCAAGCCACACCCCAGAGAGAGAAAACATGGGAAAACATGGGGAGATCCAACCATTGACCAAAACACAATCAAAATAGCATGGGCATCCTTACAGGCCCATCCCCTAACATTTTTAGCCATGCTGGGAGAGAATGCGAGCCATTCTTCATTAAAAATGGTGGTTGAAACGTCATTTCTATCCATGACCACGTGCCAGAGGATTTTTTCAATTTTATCTCTCCAAACTCCATCAAAATACAAAAATGACCCTAGAATCTTGTAGAGAATTTCACCAACTTTCCATTGATATAAAGAACATGAAAACCGAGCTCTGGATCGAAAGATATGGCCGTTTGAAATTTTAGGGCAAAACAGGGCCAAATCGGATTGGCGGGCAAAATTTTTTAAATTTTTCACTTTTTTGTCATTTGGAAAATTTCCCAAAAATTCCCCATGCTCCACCATTTCGGGTGCCATGTGGCATGCTTTGATTGGGCATGGGCCTATCCTACTTCATTTTCCTTTTTTTTTCCTTTGGAAAATTTCCCAAAAATTCCCCACCAAGCCGGTGAGTTGAGGACACGTGTCACGTGCTTATTGGGTGCGGGCCTTTCTTCCAAAATTTTCCGTGGGCCTGACTGATATTTTGAAACCACTAGACACGTGGTGAGACCCTATTGATGCGGGCTTGCCCCTTCAAATTTTCCTATGCGGCCTGACTTGAGTTTTTTGCCGCCACCTGACACGTGGCGAGATCCCATTGGCTCGCATTTAGGGGGCGGGCTTTTCCCTTTGAATTTTCCTTTGTTTTTTCCTTGGGAAAATTTCTCAAATTCTCCCCGCCTTCCACCGGTCTTGGGACACATGGCCTGATTTCATTCACCATGGGCCCTCCATAAATATTTTTACTTTGTTCACAATCTTTGGGAAAAAATCCCAATTTCCTCCCGCGCTCCGCCTTTCCGTGCCGTGACACGTGGCCTTTGCTGATTGGTTGATGGGGCAGTGGGCCAAAACTCTCTTTTTGAAATTTGGTGAAACACTTCACCAAAATTCCAACTTCTCCTCCGCCCTCCTAAAACTCCCACGCCATAGGACACGTGGCGCAATATGATTGGGCGTGGGCCTTCCTTCCAAAATTTTCCATGCGCCAACACTTAGTCAAATTTTGCAAATTCCTCCCCTGACACGTGGCATCACTTTGATTCATCGGCGGGCATGCGGGGAAAATCTTCCTTTTTGAAATTTTTTCCAAAACACTTGGTAAAAAACCAAGTTTTCCTCCGACCCCGCCACTTCCTTGGACACGTGGTGGCATCTCATTGGTTGCGGGCCTTTCAGGGAAAATTTCCCACAAAAACTCCACCGAGCCATAACTTCAAAAATACATGGAGTTAGGAGGAAAACTTTACCTTTCTGGAAAGCTGAGAGAGAGCTCTATCCAATGATGTCATTTCTAAAAAGTTTTGAGCACCTAAAAGCAAAAAATTATGTCTGAGGCACAAGAGAGGGAAGAATGAAAGGAGTTAGCCACAAAATGAGCAAGGGGCACATTTTGGATAACAATTTTGGTGACTCAGAGGGGTCATCTGCCTGCTGGATGAAGTTACCAGTTTCCTGAAGCAATCCATTGGGCATGGAATCATCAAATTCTCTATTTGATACCCCAACTAACTAGAACACTACAAGGAGGAAGATGGAGGGTGGAACATCATCTGATGGAGCAAGGCCTACAAACACATTCCCAGGGACAACAAGCTTGTGCCAAAGCACTTAGGGAAGATAAAACTAACCTACAACAAAACAATGTGCACAAGCACTTGGAGGAATGGAAACCTAAGCTAATATGTACAAGGTGGAGAGTTCCTTTCAATAGCAATGCTTTAGATGGATTCCATTGACTGGAATCTGCAGTTCTTCGCCATCCAATGAAGACAATTGGAAAGCATTGTTGTCCTTACACTTTGTGACCATGTATGGGCCACTCCAAATGGCATCAAATTTTGAATGCCTTCCCGGTTTTTCTCTATCATCTCGCATCCCATTTTAACACTAGATCTCCAACTTGGAAGGATCTATTCTTGGCCTTTCTATCAAAGGTCTTCTTTATCAAAGCTTGATCCTTCTCCATTGCTTGGGATGCCTGATTTCTGATTTCTTGAGCTCCATCAATTCTACATATCTGACTTCCATGGGCTCAAACTCCAACAACTCCAATTGTTTCATGAGTTCCAATGTTGGCAACTCAAGTGACATGGGAAAAATTGCCTCTCTCCCATAAACAAGCTTAAATGGAGAGTTACCTGTAGATCTCTTGGGAGTTATCCTATCAGCCCATAAGGCTGATTTCAACTTAGTATGCCAAGACCTCTGATTTTCATCAAGAGTCCTCCTAATGATCCTCAACAAGTTCTTGTTTGTAGACTCAGCCTGGCCATTACCCTGAGGGTAATAGTTCGATGAAGTACTTAGGTAGATCCCATTCTTGATAGCCCATTCAGTCACCTTGGACCCAATGAATGCCAATGCATTATCTAATATTATTGTAGTAGGTATGCCAAATCTAGTTGCTATTCCCTCATAGAAATCTAGGATGCTAGATTCATTTGCTTCCTTGAGTGCTACTGCTTCAGTCCACTTGGTGAAATAATCTGTTGCTGTTAGAATCCATTTGTGCCCTTGGCTTGAATTGGGATTAATGACTCCAATGAAGTCTAAACCCCATTGCATGAATGGCTGGTCAACTGAAATTGGATGCAATGGAAGGGCAGCTAGCCTCTCTTTACCTGTGAAGAATGCACAATTCTTGCACCTCTTGATCCATGCATAACAATCATTGAAAATCTTGGGCCAATAATAGCCAGCCCTCATGATCTTTAGAGCTGTCACTCTTGGTGCAAAATGACCACCAGCTGGTCCACCATGGAACTCTTCCAACACCCTATGAATCTAATTTGTACCAATGCATCTCAGTAGTACTCCATTCACATCTCTTTTGAACAAAACACCATCAACAAGGGCATATGGGACAACCTGCAATCTGAAGTGTCTTCTTTTGGTCTTGTTCATCTCTGAGGGCATAGGCCTATGCTTAGGAAGTGCATTATACCTTGGGTCCAGCAAGGAGTGGGGACACCATTATTTTCTTCTTGAGTGCTTCCTTTCTCATAGTTGTCTTGCAATGCCAAAACAGCCTCCTTCTCATTGCATGCTTCCTTTTGTTTGCCCAAAATCAGCTGCTCACACAATCCTTTTCCTCTTACCAACTTGGTAACTTTGATCTCAATGTCATACTCCATGACACGAGTAATCCAACCTGCTCTCTTTTCATTCAAGTCTTTGTTGAGGAGGAAGTCTTTAACTCCCACATGAGAAACCAGCAATTGGACCTTATTGTTTGAAACTAGATGCTTGAATTTCTTCAAGCTCCTGATTACTGCAAGAACATGCTTCTCAATGAAAGAATATCTCACCTCATAGTCCTCCAGGATTTGGCTGAAGAAAGCAATTGGCTGCTCATCATTGTCTTTGTTCTTGTACCAAAATTGCAGAAATAGTATCATCACCCCCAAATGCATAGAGGGTGAAATCCTTGGAGAAATCCGGGTTGATGAGAGTTGGGGCTTGAGAGATGGCTTCTTTGATTGCTTCAAAACTTTCCTTGCCTTTTGTTGTCCATTTGAAAGCCATGCTTTTCTTTAACATCTTGGTGATAGGCTTGACTAGGGCTGCAAAATTTGGGACAAACCTCCGAAC
The DNA here is from genome assembly GCA_018340775.1 of Taxus wallichiana var. yunnanensis. NCBI lineage: Eukaryota > Viridiplantae > Streptophyta > Pinopsida > Cupressales > Taxaceae > Taxus > Taxus wallichiana. The sequence continues at coordinate 99,620,329 of CM031244.1, read as the reverse complement.
AAAATTTATTCTCCCCAAGAAACTTTGAAGGGCCTTCTTGTGGCTTGGCAATGGTAGTGCTCTTATGGCTTTAACTCTCTCTGGATCAATTGCTAATCCTTCTTTGGAGACAATGTGGCCAAGGAGCTTTCCTTCATGGGCTAGAAAAATACATTTTTTAGGATTCAAGGAGACTCCAAATCTTCTACACCTTTGGAACACTTGTCTCAAATGAGAGAGGTGGTCTGCTACATTTTTTTAAAAAAAAGTGATATCATCAAGATATATCAGCACTATGTTGTTAATCAAATCCTTGAACGCCATGTCCATTGCTCTTTGGAAGGTAGCTCCAGCGTTGGACAGCCCAAATGGCATTTTCCTATATGCATAAGTTCCCCATTTGGTTGTAAAGGTTGTCTTGAACTGATCTTCTTCCTTCACCATAATCTGATTATACCCTGAATAGCCATCAAGTAATGAAAACCTCTCGAGCCAGCAACAACTTGCAAAATTTGCTCCATAGAAGGAAGTGGATAATGATCCTTGAGAGATGCTCTATTCAAATCTCTGAAGTCAACACACAATCTGATTTCCCCACTCTTCTTTCTTACTGGAACCAAGTTGGCTACCCAACTAGAATGCTTGATAGGGAATATGATTCTTGATTCTATCAACTTATTCAATTCTTTTCTCATGAGAGGCTCCATGTGGGGGTTGACTGGCCTTTGTTTTTGCCTGATGGGTTTAGTACTTGGATCCAATTCAATGGTATGTTGAGCTAACTTGGGATTGAAACCTTTCAAATCTTCATAGCTCCAAGAAACACATCAGGGAATTCTTGACAAAGTTGTATGAACTCATACCTTTCTTGCTCAGTTGTCATCTTACCAATTTGGAGTGATTTGCCTCCTTCTACCGAGATGGACACTGAATCTTCTCCCTTGACTTGGATGTTTGCTTTCTCCTTCCTAAACTGATCATTAGGATTGAAAATGGACTCCAAAGTAATAAGTCCCTTTGGTAGCTTGTTGGTTCTCAGCTGCACCACTTGGTCACCATACTGCTGCTCCAACTTTTCCTATTTTTAGCTGAGAACTCAGCCTCTTCTTGCAAGAAATGGATGATTTGCTGATCATTTTCAAACACTTGCCAACTTACATTGTTGTCTGGCACTGAAGGCCTCACAATCACATGGATGTTTGGTTGTACCTTGTCTTTCTGAATGCTTTCAACAACGTCAAAGGCTGCCCCAACTGCTGCAAGCCTGATCAAGCAGCTTGGTTCTCTTTTCTAGGAATGAATTTTATGCCAAAACCCTCAAAATCTTCAATGAGGTCCCACACCCTGTTCTTGTAGCATTTGAGTAGATCATTCTTGACAGCATGCTGCCCCTTAACTTGGTTGACAATCAACTCACTATCACCAAAGACTTGCAAGTTCTTTATTCCTCTCTTGATTGACCAATGCAATCCTTGTATCAAAGCTTCATATTCAGCAGTGTTATTAGAGCATGCAAACTGAAATCTAAAAGTTGAATAATACTTAACTCCTTGTGGTGAAACAAGCATAGCTCCCCCTCCTGCACCTTGTCTACTCCTTGACCCATCAAAAACAACTGCCATACCTCATTGTCATCCTTGTGGTCTGGCTTGGTGATGCTAGGAATAGGCTGATTTTCTTCATGCATGCAATAGACTCCTAACTCAGATTCTTCTATTTCTTGATAAGGATCAAAAGCATGTACCTTGTTTTCCCATTCATCAAGAGTTAGATCTGGGATACTTCCAACCTTGGTGTCAGCTTCATCAGTGCTTGGATAATCTTCTTGATCAAACGCTGAACAATTGGTATTGATCTGACTTGGAGTGTAAGGCTCAATGTGAAAGTTTGCAATAGGCTCAGATCTGATTGTGGCTTTAGTTCCATATCTTGTTCTAAACAACATGTGTGACCAATCAGCAGATAAGTAACCTCCAATCTTGGCTATGAAATCCCTTGACAAACATAGGGCAAAGAGTGGTGGAAGGTCTATTACTGAGACATCTTGCAAAACAACAACATTGGGGTAGGCATGCAAGGTAAGACTCAAGTTTTTTATCACTCCAACTGTTGTTACTGCTGTCCCATCCAATTGCACTACCCCTTTGGATATGACTTCATACTAATTCCCAACTGATCAGCTATTTTCTTGGGCATTACTGAACTACTTGCCCCGAATCAATCATGCAATTGTGTACTAATTGATTTCCAATGATCAATGAAACATAGAATGGAGGGGGCTTCAACATTTTACCTTGCTATCCTCCATGATTCCCCTCCTGCTGGGTAGCATTTGTGAGCACCTTCTCTTGCATTTGGACCTGCTGATTCGAAGCTGACCAGTCCTTCATGGCAGCTTGTAACAAATCTCTTTGGCCTGGGATAGATAGTGATTCCCACATTGATATGTTTACATTTGTCTTCTTCATCTGATCAATGATATTGAATGGAGATGAAGTATCCCTTTGCTGTCCCTTGGCCTGCACATTCATTCCTTGCACATGGGCAGCAACAACTGGTATTTGAGTTGGCTTAGGAGCTGTTTTGGGCAGGTAGTCCTTGCGTGTTTGGGATTGGATTTTGTTTGCCAATAGTTTGTGGAGTGATAGAAGATTGAGGATTGCTTGGGGCTAATGGCTGTTCTTCACCCAAATTTCTCCTCTTTGACCTTGTGTTGGCTGCAACACTTTGGGAAACCATTTGATTCATGCCACAAAAATCTTTGCTGCCAGTTTACAAGTGTGGTATCATTTGGAGTTGACTGCTGCTGGAATGTTTCTTGACTACCCTCACCCTCCACACCAGTTGTTGTCACCATTAATGCTTGATTCAAGGCACCGTTGAAGCACATGGATTGGTTATGAGGTTCATTGCATGGGAAACACCAATCATACTCTTGAGCCATATTGTTTTGTACTGGCACTAATGCTTTAGAGGCAGATGTAGCATTGGGATTATAAGGCTGAAATGGTCTATTGGCAGGAGGCCTTGCTTGATTCAAATTTGCAGCTGGGTTGGGTGGTCTTTGGGGTTGATATGGCTGCCTGTTAGGCTAAGCTTGGGGCTGGAAAGAAGGTCTAAAGCCTTGGGCTTGCTGCCTCTTGAGTGTAACCAGCTCATTACCTAGATTTTGCAATTGCTTCATGACTTCTTGAAGTTCATTTGAGGCACTAGAAGATGAAGTAGAAGCTTCACTTGAATTCTGATTTCTTGGAGTGGGAATAGGAGCTAAAATAGGCACTTGGCTAGCACTTGGGCTCTCTAAACTTGGAAACAGTGGCATTGGAGGCCTAGGAGCTAGCTTTCCAGCTTGAATCAAACAATTTTCAGCTCTAATAGCAATGCTATAAGCAATGGGGATAGTTGTGCCTCCCATGGATTGAATTAACATAGAAATATCAGAATTTAAAGCTTTAAGATAGTATAGAAAAGCACCTTCTTGCTGTTGGCCTGACTACCACTGGAATTCTCTCCCAAGTCCTTTGAAATCTGAAATTAAAATCAGTCAGCTGCTCATTGGGAGCTCTCTTGATGGTTGTCAACTGTTCCAAAAGGGACAAGTTGTCTCCCTTTTCTCCAAACTACTCATGGAGGGCTATACATAGCTGGTTCCAATTTTGAATAGAACCTGAGGCAAGACTCCTGAACCATTGCAAAGCTTTCCCTTTGAATGAAGATGCAAAGGTTTGACAAAGAATCTTGCATCTCATTGATCTCATGGATTACACAAATGTTAGCAATATCCTTGACATGATCACCAGGAGTAGTCTGATTCTCTCCAGTAAAGTATGGGATGTTCTTCAATGCTGCAACTGGGATTGGGTTCTGTGCATTGAGAGCAAGTGGGCTGCTGCCAGTGAAATTGACATAGGGGTTGTTTTGTGCCATTCTGATTGGCCTTAGAACCCTTGTTGATTGAATGAAAGGCCTACCAGGTGGAGGAGTTGAGAGAGTTCTGTTTGGTGGAGATGGAGACCTCTGAATTCTCCTCCCTCTTTTCCTTCTACTTGGAGATAACTGTAGATACTCAAACAACCTCTTCTTCTCCAACTCTTGACCTTGTGGTGATTCTTCTCATGAGTTTTCAGCCTGTTACTTGCTAAAACCAGCTGATTCTTCTTCCTTGGAGTCACCAGATGTGCAATTTAGGGCTCTTTAAACTTGGGAACTTGCAAAAATGCACATCAATTTGTTGCAATGAAGATGAAGACCTCTAAGGTCCCACCGGCATGCCAAAACTATTGTTGCAAATCAGCAACACCCCTGGATGTTGATCAGACTTCTAGTTTGACATCTTGGACATCCAGTGTGATTGCACAACATTGAATCCTCTCCCCAAGTGTGGGACTTGTAAAAATGGGAGAGGAATCTCCAGATTAGAGGTTGGTTCCTCAAACTCCTCTGATCAGATATATCACTTACAAGTTTACAGAGGTTTGAATTCCTAGTTCCTACTCTAAATTCCAAGGGGACAAAGGTAGGGAATGCAAGAAAATGAAGCTAATGCTAATGAAGTGATGCACCAAAGGAGTTGTAGACACCTGATACTATAATACATACACAATCCATAAGAAAACACAACACAAAGCATGCACAAATTGCTCAAAATGTAATGAAAGATCAGGAAAACAATGATAGATATATGAAAGGATTGAGGGATTTTAATCACAGAACATATATTAACATTTTAGATCCAATACAATGCATTACAGTGATCCAGAGGCAAGAAAGAGGTGTTGTATTACATGGAAAGGTAAAAATCTTCACAAATTCTACCAAAGAGGAAGAAAAAGGAAAGTTGCAGAGCTGAAAAGTGTCTCTTTTTTCAAAAATGAACCCATTCTGGCTTTTACAGTGCAAGCCACGACCCCAGGAGAGAGAAACATGGGAAAACATGGGGAGATCCAACCATTGACCAAAACAAATCACAACAACATGGGCATCCTTACAGGCCCATCCCCTAACATTTTTAGCCATGCTGGGAGAGAATGCGAGCCATTCTTCATTAAAAATGGTGGTTGAAACGTCATTTCTGTCCATGACCACGTGCTAGAGGTTTTTTTAATTTTCTCTCTCCAAAATCCATCAAAATACAAAAATGACCCAAAATCTTGTAGATAATTTCACCATCTTTCCATTGATATAAAGAACGTGAAAAACCGAGCTCTGGATCGAAAGATATGGCCATTTGAAATTTTAGGGCAAAACAGGCCAAATCGGATTGGCGGGCAAAAATTTTTAAATTTTTCACCTTTTTGGTCATTTGGAAAATTTCCCAAAAATCCCACACTCCACCATTCTAGGTGCCACGTGGCATGCTTTGATTGGGTGTGGGCCTATCCTACTTCATTTTCCTTTGTTTTTCCCTTTGGAAAATTTCCCAAAAATTCCCCGCCAGGCCGGTGAGTTGAGGACACGTGTCACGTGCTGATTGGGCGTGGGCCTTTCTTCCAAAATTTTCCGCGGCTTGACTGATATTTTGAAACCACTGGACATGTGGTGAGACCCTATTGATGTGGGCTTGCCCCTTCAATTTTCCTCATGGGCCTGACTTGAGTTTTTTTGCCACCACCTGACACGTGGCGAGATCCCATTGGCTCGCATTTAGGGGGTGGGCTTTTCCCTTTGAATTTTCCTTTGTTTTTTTCTTGGGAAAATTTCTCAAATTCTCCCCACCTTCCACCGGTCCGGGACACGTGGCCTGATTTCATTCACCGTGGCCCTCCACAAATATTTTTACTTTGTTCGCAATCTTTGGGGAAAAAATCCCAATTTCCTCCCGTGCTCCGCCTTTCCGGGGTGACACGTGGCCTTTGCTGATTGGTTGATGGGGCAGCGGGCCAAAACTCTCTTTTTGAAATTTGGTGAAACACTTCACCAAAATTCCAACTTCTCCTCCGCCCTCCAAAACTCCCACGCCATAGGACACGTGGCGCAATATGATTGGGCACGGGCCTTCCTTCCAAAATTTTCCATGCGCCAACACTTAGTCAAATTTTTCAAATTCCTCCCCTGGACACGTGGCATCACCTGATTCGTCGGCGGGCCTGCGGGGAAAATCTTCCTTTTTTGAAATTTCACCAAAACACTTGGTAAAAACCAAGTTTTCCTCCGACCCCCACCACTTCCTTGGACACGTGGCGGCATCTCATTGGTTGTGGGCCTTTCAGGGGAAAATTTCCCACAAAAACTCCGTCGAGCCATAACTTCAAAAATACATGGAGTTAGGAGGAAAACTTTACCTTTCTGGAAAGATGAGAGAGAGCTCTATCCAATGATGTCATTTCCAAAAAAATTTTGAGTGCTTGAAAAGAAAAAAATTATGTCTGAGGCACAAGAGAGGGAAGAATGAAAGGAGTTAGCCACAAAATGAGCAAGGGGCACTAAAGATGCGAAACAATGACAGATGCATGTACTGTAAGTATGTCACCATTAAATTCCTCATCCCATTCTAATTTAGATTTAGGTAAAATTACTTTTGGTGGTTTTGAAAGATACACTAGAGGCATTGGATCTAAATTGTTAGATAAAATGGGTTTTAATGGAATCGGCCTTGGTAAGAACAACCAAGGTATGACTAACCTAATACAGGTCGAGGATCATCCTTGTTATGTAGGTTTGGGTTACTATAGTGTGGGAAAGGATATTATAGATACCTCCAATAATGTTGAAGGAAGACAAGGTTGTAACAGAAAAGTTAAAACCCCACTAGCACAACAAAGAATGGGAATGGTAAGAAAGTTCAGAGAAGAGGTAACGAAATTCCACCTCCTATTTCTTATCATAAGAAACAAGGTAAACATATTAAGGATCCACTCTTTCTTTTAAAATAATATGGGTATGATATACAAAAGATGATGAATGCTTTTCCATGCATGTTTTGTGGAGGTACTAATCATTTTGTGGCCTTTTGTTGGAAGAGGAAAACCTTTTTGCAGAAGCATTTTCCAAATGAGTTGAAAAACCAATCTCGTAGCTTTTAGGTGAGAAATGGTAAGAAGAATTCCTCACCTCATAAGTAGGAGAAAAAGAGGAATTATTGCACTCATTTTTGTATGAGTGGACACAGGGTTGATGACCACTAAAAACTTCACCCAATAAGCCATCCGATGTATGGTAAGAAAACGTTGGTCTATAAGGTAAAAGAAGTTTTTAAACCAGTTAAAAATGAATCAACCTTGGACCTATCCATAGAAAAACCACAGACAATTCCATTCTATTTTAATATAGAAAATGTAAACTCATGTGAATTGGATAGATTTACATTTGCATAGCTGTAATTTTTGTGTAGCATGCAAAATTTTCAGAGCATTTTGTGGATTTCCGTTGTATGTTGAAAGGAAAGATTCACATATTTTTAATTGCTTTGAAATTTGGAAATTGGGGTCACCTGTAAGAGGATCTGGGAGATAGGTTTAAAATGCTCATATTTAACTTCTTACATGTTAAGGATGACAATATACCATTTTCTATTTTTAACAACAGGATGTAGTTTTAGTGGGCATGTGTTAATGTCTATTTTTGGAATGCATTTTGAGTATTGTTGTTAAATGTCATTATGAAAGTCTATGACACCTTTTTGATTTTTTAGATAATATACAAATTTATTGTTTCTATACAGGGTAATTGCACATTCATGACTACCCTTATTTTTAGGGTGTTTATTTGTGACTACTCTGTGTAGTTACAATTGTTGTGTACATTATTTTCACTAACAAACTGGTGTGCAGGTATGCCTAGTGATCATTTGCAGCAGATGGAAATTCACTATTTTGGGTAAGCACAGTTACAGTTTGATCTATCTTTTTAGAGTTTGGTGTGTATGGATAGATCTAGTAGATTCATGTAATTTAGTCTTTACTATAGCCATTTTTGGCAGAGATGGTCTAATTATTCTGAATCGTGATATTTGTAGTTTTGGTTTCGGATGGACAGTGGGCTCTAGCCTAATTATGGGTGGTTTAGTTGTCTAGTATTGATCTATGTTTATGCAATTGTAATTTTGAAATTTTTGTATCACAAAGTATTATTGTTATTATCTGATCGATCATTTGTGATGGCATTACCATGGGATTTAATAGTTCATATTTGTGTGCAAAAGTTGATAGGGTTGCAAAGTATCAGTGGGACACTAGTTTCTATTGCAGAATGGGTGTTTTCATCTAATCAATCATTTGTGACTAGTTGATAAAAAAGTTTCATTTGATTAACCTATGATGCCTTTTTCAGGTGCATGTATGTGTTTTTGCAATTTCATGCGAGAGATAACATGTTTTAGTGGGTTGATAAACAACTTTTTGTGGACAAAAATCATTCCTAGTTAGGAGGAGTGATCTAGAGAATTTTTTAGGTGTTATAAGATTTGTAAACAATTACCACATTGTAGAGTGTTCTAATTCCTTTCCAATGGTATGTAGAACTCTAGAAACAAAGTCTGGAGGTAGAATTTACCGTGGGTCAAAGATGTGGTATGAAAATGGTTCAAAATGGTCGACAAGAAAATCACATGTTGACACTTGGTTTATTGGAAAAATGTTAAAAAGGTTTAATTTTATTTTTTTGACCTCTAGTCTTTGAAAAATAGTTAAAAATTTTATGGGTCCCACTTTTTTCTGGCTAGGAGACCTCATCCATGTTTGACACACTCTTTTGTAAGAAGGGTGCCTTTACCACCTTTACTTTATATTACCATTATCATATTTTCAATTATATTTTCCATATATCTCTCTAACTTTCCCAATGTGGGATTATTTATATTGGAGAGTTTATATTTTGCATTCCAGGACTCTATTTGTACTTTGCAAAGCTCGGGAAGCTACATATTATCTCAATGGGGTGATCAACTCCCAACCGAGTTGATCACACCATGGCCTATATTATTTCAACAATGAATTGATCACAAGCCTATCTATTTCCATATGGTTCAAGATTTTTTTATCCCCTATTTATCTTAGCAAGTCGCCGAATGGCTTATTAATCAACCAATTGACCGTTTAAGTTGTCAATGATTGGGCTTATCTATTATAGCTCAACCGGTCCATGTGGTTTGGTGTATTAATCGAGACAAATAACTATCAACAATGGACCACATGACCAATACATTGGCCTTATACAACAGCTCGGTGCCCACATCCATTGGAGTAACAAAAAAACAAATACCATAATGTTCGTCCCATACTTGGGTGATTGGAACATACACACGGTGGAACCAACAACTCGGCCTAGATACGAGGTAGTCCAAAACAATGCACAACGACCGATAAAGTCAACAACTTGAAAGGAGGGTGGCACCAAACAAAAGGAGTGGTGTGGTTAAGTGCCACATAGACCTTATCCACACCCAAAGTGTATTTAAAGGCTTAAATCAACCACTTAGCCGGAAGATGTGGAATTTTATCCCTAAGACTAAGCAAAGCGACCCAACCGAATGGTAAGCGAGAGGTTTGAACTCAGTAACCTCGAAGTGGAAGTCGTATCCACCTAACCAACTCACCCAAGGTGACTTGATGATATAAAAATGAGCTCATTGGTAATTAAGGGGGACAAGGCATAGATTGTTAAAAGGCATAATAGAGTAAGTTACAGAAAAGGCCATTTTTGAGGCACTTATGCTCCAAATTTGAACTTGGTGTAAAAACCAAAATTGCTCAGAATTTTGATACAAAGACATTGGTATTCTTTGTTTTCTCAAAATCAAAGTGTTGTATATTTTCTGGTGTCAGCATTGTACACCACATTTTCACAAGAAGAGCACTATGGAGAGCTTGTGGAGCCACGGGTAAACTTGTGGATAGTTTTTGACAGGAAATCGAGTCTACAAACCTGTTTTTAAGCTTCACTTTAGGTATAAAGGTCTATTGTCATTTTGGAAGAGTAATTGTACTTCTTTGGACTATTAATAGATCGATTCACTTTCTGTGAATCTAGAGACATAGCCTATAGGTGAACTTTGTTATCAATTTCTTGTTGTGGATTTAATTTTTTTGTTTGTGAAGCTTTTGATCAGATAAAAATCATTAATTGGATTAATTGATTAATTTGGTGAAGCAAGCAATTGAATTTTAAAATTATTAATTGATCATCAAGAAGTGTTTTGAAAATTGGGGTTTCAAAACACCCAAATTAGTTCAATTTAGCACTCTTGATCAATTTTTAAATCTACAAATTTAAGAATCTAGAAAATTTTAAAAGTACAGAAAAATAATAGTACCATTTTCAGATTAATGTAGGTCGGCCATGCCCAAAACCACTCAAGTGGCTCAAAACTAGCTCAAAACCCCATCACCTGGATGAGCTAAAACCAAAAATGCCAAAACCATGATTATTAAAGCTCCAAAATTCATCACACATGTGTAATATGACATATAAACATCATCCATGGTCTTTAATTATCTTGCACTAATCAAATAATTCATAACACAACTCAAAAGGCTCATATCCTTCACCAAACAATTGTTTCCAACACCCTGTCTTCACCTTTGGGCCTCAATACCACCCAAGAACAACTCAAATATGGCATGTAAGACCTCTATAAAATCTTGAAGACATGTATATCACATCCATACAAGTTATAAATCATGAAACATCCATATGTGCAAACCACACCTACTTTCCTCTTCATCAAATCAAGTTTCCTAGAAACTAGTTTTGTAAACTCAACTAGTTTGCACCCTTTCTGTCACTTCCAATACCTCCAAAGGCCTTCAATAGGAAAAAAATTCATCCCTATTCACTCTACAACTTATATAAAGCATCATCTAATCTAAATCATTCCTCAATCACATAATTTTTTAATCACGAGAAAATATGCCCAAAACAAGTAATCATTCTTCTTCACAAACCGACCTATGACCCATTAAATCTAATCACCAATATAAAAACCATATATAACTATAAATCCCTCTGAATCCTATTTACATAACATATTATATTTCCTTCCAAATCCAATTAGAAGGCTTTCAACCAAAGACCATCTCTACAAAATATTTCTTAAGCCTTCTAGGACTCGAGAACTGACCTTGAGCTCAACTTACTCCATCACTTCAAAAACCACTTCCAAGCTTAACCAAAGCATGGAAAACCATTATACATGATTTCTAAGCACTTAGAAACATTCACCAATCATGAACAACTTAAAAACCACATCTTAGCTCATGAAGCCACTTCACACCATGCCAAACCAAGCATCCTCCAAATTTGACCTCAAATATCGATCATAACTTATTCATTACTAAATCTCAAGTTTGATATACCAATGGAAATATCTCTAAAATAGGATCACAACACAACTTTAATGGAGTCCTAACTCCTCTTATAGATCCTACAATTCAACTATTACTACAAGTCGCTCGAAACTACCCCACAAACTATTCTTCATAAAAATGGCACAATTTTCCATTTATAAGATTCCCCATTATCTAAAAATATCATGGACCACTAGAAAAATTATAGGGCTAAAAACATTATGAATTTATTTTTCAACTCATCTGACAATCTTTCCTTAAACTAAAATTATTTAGAAACAATAATTTATAGGTGGGGCCCATATAAACTCACATGCTCTCATACACATTTATAGAAATGTGGAAGATTCCTCTAAAAAATACAATCATCTCTTTTTCAACATCAATCTAAACTGTTGGTACAAGTAATTTCCTCTAAGTCACTTTTAGCTAGGGTTTAGCTAGGGTTTCAAAGTAACTTATCTTCTTAACTATTATTCATAAAAACGTGATGATCAAACCACCTCATTATTTTTATTAAAAATTATTAGTTCCATAGATAAACATCCCTAAAATTCTCTATCTCCCATGCATAGCACATAATTCATAGCAAGCATCAGAAGGTCCACTTTTGTCTCAAAAACACACTCTAAATCACCCAATTTTCTAGAATCAAGTATCTTACAAATCCTTCTTCAGAATTACCTAAAACTTATCATGAAGCATCATGACAACATATTCTCACTTTAAATACTCACCATATAGCCCAAATATCTCTCAAACTCTCTATCCATTAAGACTTACCTATGCAAAATTTCTTGTTCTCGCTTGTTTATTTCCCAAGGACCTCATAAATGCATTGTATCACTAAATAATGACCTGAAACTAACCATACACCTCATATACAATGTCACCATGCTACTACCATTCTCCACCATGATTTATCAGCTCCAAATCTCATGAATCCAACTCATTTTGCATGCTCCAAGGATAGGAATAGTCCTAAAATGACTGACTCAATACATACAACCCATGAAGTTGTTAGGTTAATTATTCACAAGATATTTATTTAATTAATTTTATTAATTAAATAATAATGGTTATAATATAAACCATATTTTTCTTATGTATTGTTATATGGTTTCTAAACCATATTAGTTTCTCATGGATGTTATTATAGTTTTAACATTATATTTGTATTTATTCATTTGTGCTTCCCAAATGTTATTGGAAGCTAATGTAATTGGGAATATAGTTGCACCTGTGCAACTTAGTCTCCTGTTTGTATTTGGCTGTGCAATATCTATAAATATTGCAGCCCATTCTCTGTAAGGTTGGTTGATTGAGTTTAATAAAATTTAATCAAGCTTCCGCCCCTGTTGCTGAATCAACATTTGGTACTAGAGCGAGAATATGGACCTGTGAAGGAGTGGAAAGAGAGAGCAGCAGAGATAGAGAAGATTGGAGAAGAGTATGCAGCAATAGAGAGCATGTACAACCTCCTGCAACCTCCCAGCCTTATCCCTACCTCCCCACATCCCCTAGTTCGTTCCAGGTGTTTGGAACGCAAATTTTTTTGTGCACTCAACACCAGGTAAAATTTGTTGCAGGTATCTACATTTTAAAAAAAAATCAATTCAGGAGTTTTGTACTATTATCTTTTTGTTATCAAATTTGGAGGTCTTTGCATTGGAAGGTTGAAGACCGAACACCTGGACAAGCTCATTGAAGCAAGACCCTACTGTGTATTGATTTGCATTCGGGTTTTCATTAGTGAGATCACCAATCTCCACGCACAATAATCTTACAGCATCATACCATAAAAAAAACAAAAACAATGGAGTTCTAGTGATGCAACCTGCACTTTCATACACAGCAAGTGATGTGACTTGCACTCACAGGAATCATCAAAAATACACAAAAGCATCTTAAACAGAAAAAGGCTTGAAAAAAAAAGCCTAGCTATTAGAAAATACAGTGGAAATCCAATAAAAACGTTGAAGTGACCATATTGTTGTTTGTCCTCCATGCCATTATTGTCCTCCATTTGGTGAACTTTTTGCATACTTCCCTGCGACCTGCAAACAAACAGTCCTCCAACCAGACTCTGCGTCCTCCTCACGCCGGATTTGTGCACCACCAATGAACGGCCTGCACAAAATAAGGAAGAAACAGCTGCCAAAGGAAAATGAAACAAATAACAAGGAGCTAAAAAATATATCATGTTTCAGATCCTCATTTCAAAGGAACCCTAAATCACTCCAACTCAGTGACGTGGACTCTCACATCTGTTAGGTCACATTTTCAAAAGGTAAGTCGATTTTACCTTTCATTAAATACAAGTTTGCTCATTTCCATATCAAGCGCCCTTAGGTGGCCAAGTTGGATAGAGGGAAAGTCTTAGAAGTGGGAGGTGCATGGTTCAAATCCCACCCCCAACTTCTTTTTTCAAATTTGGTAGATTTTTTGGTGGAACCGCCAAATTTAGTAGAAATTTTGAATTTAGTTATAACTAAATTGAGTGAGAAATCCCTAATTTAGGGTAAAAAAATTCTCCCATTCGGCCTGGTTCTTCATTTCAGACATTTTTACAAAAGGAGACCCATCTAAAAATTTCTTTTTAAGCTGGTTTTCTGCAATTATTTGCATTTTGGGTCGTTTTGGGCTCAGAGGCCACCAGGCCCGCAAAACAAAAAAAAATTTCTCTGTCATTCAAATTTTCCAAATTTTTGAATGTAATTTGTATACTTGCTTTATATTGTACTAATTTATAGGTTGCTATAATCAACGCAAAATTTGTAACTTCTCATAAATCCGGTAGAATTGTAATCAAAAACAATAAAAATTGGTTCTCAGTAACACTTACGAGATCCTAGATATCATTCGCGGCGTTCGGTATATACGGTTCCTCTAGGAAGTGCTTACGGGTAAAGTCGTCGCGACTACTACTGAACTTAATGCCTAATATAGCTGCAACAACGTCATCTGGGCATCATCCCTATAAATTGATAGTGAGTAATAAGGTCACAGTGCACACATTATGAACCATCCCATCTGTCTTTGAATGATTGCACAACATAAATCTGGACTGAGAAATTATCCAAGTATATAGCAAAGTTACGTGCGCGTATGAGGATATTTCTTTGAGCAAAGATGTCAATAATCACACGACTCCATCAATATTGTCTTAGTACCACGTATTGAATTCTTTCACGTACGTTAATGCCTCTTTCACGTACCGCTAGGTATATAGAAAGGGTGAGCTTCTTCCACGCACCAACAGGTATATTGGAAGGGCGCGTATATAGAAAGGTTTGGTATATTAGACCAAGGTATTTAGATTGGGAGACCTAATACCTAGAGTGATAAGAGCCGGACCTTGTCGGTGATCTCTACAAAATGGGCACCAATTCCCCAAATTTTTCTTTAGGATTCATAACTACTCAAAGGAAACAACTATGTTGCATGGAAGACTAAAATCAAGACACGGCTTGAGTTTGAAGAAATCTAGCCTGCTGTGAATGGTACTTTGACCAAATCAGCCACTGATACAACAAAACAAAGGGCGCTTTGATAAAGCAGATCAGAAGGCCAAACTCATCATCTTGTTTGGAGTGTCTAATGATGTGCAACCCCACATTCAAGATGCCAAAACAGCAAAAGAAGCATGGGATAAATTGAGCACAGTATATGAGGCCAAGAACAAGAATGTTATACTCAATTTGCAGAGTCGAGTACATACATACACCGAAGTTTAAGTAGAATGAGAAAATTGAAGCTTTCTTAAGTTGAAAAATTAAGGGATTCACTTCTATCCCTGGGAGAACCAGTCACAGATGATGCTCTTGTTCCCATTGTTCTGAGAGCACTCCCCTCTTCTTACCGCATTTTTGTCACAACACTAAACGTGTTAGATACAACAGTTGGTTTTGAAAACTGGTAAACCTACTCGCAACAAGAGGAAGAAATGCACAACAAGGATGATGAAGAGGATCAGAACTATCTTCATATCAAAAATGGAAAGTAAAAGGTAAAGGAAAACCTAATTCCTATAAGAAGTCCCAACATCGAATCGGTATAACGGGAAAATCAACAAAAGAAGAAATTTCCTATCTACAAAAGAGGACATGACTTAAAATATTGTTGGTATAACACTTACAAGAAAGGTTCATCCAAAACTCGGACCACAACAATAATATTACAAGGGACATTCTAACAACAATCTCGGGTAGAAAAGGGGGAAAAGAAGACCCCACCAAAGAAGGTAATATTGCCGAGCAACAAGAACTGTCGAGAAATGAAGACTTCTTGTTCACTACTCAATCAAGTGAACCATCCACGTCATTTAGTGATGTCTCGTATGTTGATTCGGGAGCCACTTGACACATGAGAGGTCACAAAGACTAGTTTATTTCAATTAGGGACATGCCATTGAAAAAACATGTTTCATTGGGAGATGATTCTTCATATACGATTCGGGGATTGGGAACATTTCTCTACCCTTGGTTCATGCAAATGCGTACTATCAAATGTCCTATATGTCCCTAGGTTGACAAAGAATATTCTTTCAGCTTAGTCAAATCCTAGATCACAACCTAAAAATTGACTTTGATAGTCAATCCGCAAGAAAACGTGTTTGATTCAATATAATTCAAGAGGCTCAAAAATAATTGCAAAGGCCTCCAATGTGGGATGGATGTTCCAACTTGATTTTGTTCATAGAGTTGATTAAGCACTTGTGGCTAAAAAATCCACCTCAGCATAGTTGTGGCATCGAGATTTGGTCATGTAAGTTTCAAATATCTCGAAACACTTCGCCGGTGTAATATGGTACATGGGCTACCATCTCTTTAGAAGGATACAGACAAGTGTCCTCACTTCCTAACAAGAAAACAACACAGAGCTTCATTCCAGAGGAGTACATTTCAAGCTCATGGTAAACTTGACCTAGTTCATACCGATCTTTGTGGTCCGATGCAGCCAAGTCATTCTGGGTTCCAGTACTTCATGCTTTGTGTTGATGACTATTCACGAAAAATGTGGATTTTCTATCTTCGCAAGAAAAGTGAAGCATTTGAAACCTTCAAAAAGTTCAAAGTAATAGTTGAGAAAGAAACTAGTCATCACATCGTAACTCTCCACTTTGATCGGGAATTCACCATTGATGAGTTTAGAGACTACCTACAAACTCACAGGATTCATCGACAAATGCCTCCTCCACACACACCGCAGAAAAATGGTGTTGTTGTGAGAAGAAATCATACTATCATGGAAATGGTGTGATGTATGATTGATGATTCCAGATCAAAGACATTATGGGTAGAAACGCAAGAAAGACAATAGTGTATTTGTTGAACAGAGCACCCACAACTGCTCTTGATGGAATAACACCACAAGAAGCATAGTCAAAAATGAAACCATCTATTGAACACCTCAGAGTATTCGGGTGCAAAAAAAGCATGCACATACCCAAACAAAATAGAAAGAAATTGGACATGAAATCACAGAAACTCATCTTCATTGGGTATAGTGAAGAGACTCTTGGGTATAGATTGATGGATCCTAAGACCAGAAAATTTTACACAAGAAGAGATGTTGAGTTTTTTTAGAAGAAGGAAGCAGAGACTCCTCCTCCGGACTCACAAGATGTAGATTTTTCACTTGTTGTAAAAATTCAAGCTGATGTTCCCTCAGAAGATGAAAGTGATGATGGGGATGATGGTGTTGATCAGATAGAACCACGACCCATGGGAGCAGTTCAACAGTATGCCTAAATGGTGTACAAGTACATTACGAGATGCAAGATTGGATGCTCCACCGATACATCCACCCTCGGAACACGGACTCAGAAAGAAAGCAAGAGAATAAGTTAAATTTGCTTTGATGAGTAGATTTATTAAATTAGATGATCCCTCTACGGTCTAGGAATCCCTACAATCAAAATCTTGGAAAGATGCCATGGATTTTGAATATCAAATAGTGATGAAGAATAACACTTGGCAACTTGTTGATCTTCCACTAGGGAAGAAACCCATTGGATGCAGATGGATATTTAAAACAAAGTACAAAGCAGATGGGACAATGGACAAGTACAAAGCAAGACTTGTAGCAAAGGGGTACACACAAAAAGAAGGCATTGACTATGAGGAGACATTCGCTCCCACAACTAAGATTAAAACAATCAGGATGATTTTTGCTCTATTTGTTCAGTTTAGATGGAAATTTCACCAAATGGACGTAAAAAGTGCCTTCCTAAATGGAGATTTACAAGAAGAAGTCTACATGACTCAACCTGAGGGATATGTTGTACCTGGTCAAGAAGCAAAGGTATGCAGACTCAGGAAATCTCTATATGGTCTAAAACAAGCACCCCGGGCATGGTACATCAAGATTGATGAGCATCTCGTACAACATGGATTTGTTAGAAATCCATACGATCCCAATCTCTACCTCAAAAAGCAAGGGGGAGATGGTGATTTTTTTGTCTATGTTGACGATCTAGTCATCATTGGCAATTCAGTGAGGATGATCGATGCAATGAAGAAAGATCTTAATCGATCATTTGACATGACCAATCTCAGGCTGATGCACTATTGTCTTGGATTGGAAGTGTGGCAGAAAGAAAATCATATTTTTGTTTCTCAAATGAAATATACCAAGACTATGCTTGAGAAGTTTAGGATGATGGATTGCACACCAATTGCTACACCCATGGAGAATAGATTATAGCTATCTCATTCAAATCCATCACCTGAGGTAAGTGCCACTTTCTATCGACAGCTTGATTAGGAGTCTCATTTACCTGACCTACACTAGACCAAATATCAGCTTTGTAATGAGCTATCTATCCAGGTTCATGCAAGAACCCAAAAATTTTCATTAGAAAGTAGCAAAGTACATTTTGAGATATCTCAAAGGATCAGTGGATCTTGGTCTAGAATACAAGAAGAACGAAAACTTCTTCTTGACTAGATATTTGGATTCAGATCATGCAGTAACATTGATGATAGAAAATACACTTCTGGATTTGTATTCTTTATGGGATCTAGACCAATATCATGGGGAAGAAAGAAACAACACTTTGTTTCTTGTTCTTCCACAGAAGCCGAGTATTGTTCTACAGGAGAAGTTTTCTGTGAAGCGATTTGGCTACGTCACATACTAGAAGGACTTGGAATACCATAGGATAAACCTACTACCATGTATGTTGACAATGAAGGTGTTCTCAAACTTGTTCACAATCCAATTTTTCATGAGAGAACAAAGCACATTGAGATATAGGTTCATTTCATATGAGAACATGTGTTGAAGCGCAACATCCAAATTTCTTCAATATTGCCCAACAACTAAAAAAACGGTAGATATCTTCACAAATTCACTTGCACGTGATAAGTTTGAGTTGTTTACAGAGTTCCTCTCCTCATCTCTTCAGAGAATGCACAATTAAGGGGGGGAATGTTAGGTTAATTATGCATAGTATATTTATTTAATTAATTTTATTAATTAAATAATAATGGTTATAATATAAACCATATTTTTGTTATGTATTGTTATATGGTTTCTAAACCATATTTGTTTCTCATGGATGTTGTTATAGTTTTAACAGTATATTTGTATTTATTCATTTGTGCTTCCCGGATGTTATTGGAAGCTAATGTAATTGGGAATATAGTTGCACCTATGCAACTTAGTCTCCTGTTTGTATCTAGCTATGCAATATCTATAAATATTGTAACCCATTCTCTGTAAGGTTGGTTGATTGAGTTTAATAAAATTTAATCAGGCTTCCGCCCATATTGCTGAATCAACATAATTGACCTAGTTTACCTCATGCATAAAAATGTACACCTATAACACATCATAAAAACTATTTTCGACCTCATGAAAATCTTCACCACACTTAGGAGGACTCAAACAATGAGTATGAACACTCAACTATGCTCCAGACAACCTATAAATCACAAAACATGGACACTACCATTTTAAATTCATGTTTGACACCTAATTAACACCTCATGGAGACTCACATAACCTTTTAACACCCTTTTCATTAAATGGAATTGACATCAATGACAACACAAAAAACAAAATGGCTAACAGTATCCCCTTTTTTCATTGATGGAAACCACCTTCGGAAACATTGATGGCAACTAACAAGACCAACACCTACATGACCTCATTTCCATGTTTCAAATGCTTCTCTCCCCCTTTGACATCTATGAAAAATTCCATGTGGATCACTAGACATGGAAAATGAAAACACGCAACTAAACACAATGGAAATAATGCAAAAACATAAATTACTTGACTCAAATAGCTCTCCCTGGGACTATACCAGCTCCTCTTTGACTCATTCAAAAGTATGTGAAGATCCATGGACCTGATTTGGCCTTGCAATAATCTTCCCTTGAGATAATACTCCTTTATTTTCCTTATTTAAAACACAAAGGTCATCAATCAAGCATGCAGGCTCCTGTCTTTCTCTCTTAAACTCACTTTTGAACCTCTTTCTTTTCATTAGATGAATGTACTCCCTCTATTTTTTTACCTTGTTTACACTCAGTTTCTCTTACATAAGAGCATTGTATTAGTCCTTGTTTTGAATCATATTACTTATTCACATACCATAAATCATAACTTGGAGCTAAAATCATCTTCTTATCTTCATTCTTGGCAAATATTTTCCTGAGAAAACCCAACCTTGGCATGTATCTTTTATTTCTTGATTAAAATCTTCTCTTAGGACTAACACCCCTAAGTTACTTCTTTAATACAATATCTAAAATCTTCTCAATGCTATGAAAACAACCCAAACATGCAAAATAACCTCCAAATGTTCCCCTTAATTTTTTTGTGCCCTACTCTACTAGAAAGTACAAACATTGGGCCACATACCTTGCATATAAGTCATGAAAATGATTCAATCACTTTACCACTTCCCGAAGTTTCTTCTCTAACTTTTCAACCTTAAAATCATGATATTACACTTGTTTGATTCAAAAAAATTCTTACTCTAGTAGATCATCATTCACTCTACCTTTTCAATCTTCTTGACATCTTAGAGCATCTATAACATGTGTTAAATGACTCATACCCATTATAAATGATAAAATCTTGTGTCCATACCTGTATCATCCTAGTTCTTCTTTCACAATCACTTTGCATGCTATGTATCAGTATTTTTATAACCTTTATGATGCATTAACAACCCACTTTTGGCATAAATGTATAGAGAATACACCTTGATTTCCTTTACACTCTCTTAATATGATTTCTGAAACTTCAAATAGCAATGCACAAACTTCTATACATCCTCCAACCACTTGAAACTTGACATAAGAGTCAACAACCTGCTATAGTCCTCCACACAGACAAATTTCTTAGAATTAGGCCTTTTAGAAGATGATTTACTTCTCACAAAATTGATGGACTATTTTTAACCTATACCTTACCTCTTTTACACCTTCACAGACTTCCATTAGACCTGATGTGCACTTACATCACAGCTTCTTTTGATGAATTGACAACTCCCATATTTTTAAGGTGAACTTAGCCTTCCAAAGATAATGATAGTAACTTATACACCCTTAAAATCCTTTCGAGACCTTTTACTATACATTTTTCATTTCTCTTGTCTTTAACATCAATAAATCTGACTAATACATGATGAGATTCATAGAGATTCACTTATCCTATAGATTATTTGTTTGATAGTTCCAAAGTGAACTAACTTCAAGATACACATGATATGCAACAACTTCTAATATTCAAACTACATGAAACACACACATTTTGACACTTATAACTTATCAACGGGATAGGTTTCTTGACAAACTAACAATACTTAAAGCTTAGGTCAAGATGTTTGACTCACATTAAAAACACAAGTGCACATCACATTAGATTATGTAGATACACACAAAATTCATGAATGAGACACTAACTCATACCCAAGAAACACATACACAAACAACATAAACCACTTATCTTCTTTATGCAATATTCAATGGTGCTCATTATCCTTTGAGACTTCAAATTATGATTCAATAACCAACCAAATCTAGTGCTTATATAAAGACACACACTCTTAGAACTATAACCCCGAGACCTCTTCACAGTTTGGAAAGATCAACCTTACCTCCATGGTGTACTTCATCAAGCTTAAGACTATTAGTCATTCTTGACCTTGGCTTGAGTATAGCTTCACACTTCTTCATAAAGACACCATAACTTCTTATTATTATCTTGATAACTAAGAACAAACACTCTTTGATCAAATATATTATTTATCAAGATTATCATGCATTACCTTGTTGACTCTTAACCTTAATCATGTTTCCAAGATTACTAAAAACCTATAGCAGATAATTATTCTCTATGTTTATCTTTGGGATACAAAATATCCTCATAAAATAAACCAACACCCATCATAAAGGACTCAAGAGTGAATACTTAGGAAAAATTAGTCTTCATACCTTTTTATAAGTCATATCACACTATACCCGATCTAGCTCTTTACAATTTTGTTCATGATCATACTTCAAATCACCTCTCACAACAATTACAGCACCCTTTATTATAGAATAAAGACATATATCTAATTTTTTCAATGCTACTTTTTATCATCACTCATACTTGATTGAAGTACATATATGACTCCCCCTAAGCTCATAGGTCATTTACACCATGTTCACACATTCAACCTATACCAATACCTTTGAAGGCTCAATAGACTTCTTGACTCAAACTCTTAATGATCAAAGTGTTATACTTTTGGACCAAGATCTCTTGACACGACTAGGAGTATTGTAGTACTAAGACATGACTAAAAACTTCATAATAATGAAAAATACTATGTCATAGATCACTTATGAACAACATGGAATGAACTTATACAATGCAAAACCCACTCATTTTTCTTTGACAATGCTCACTAACTTAAGACATGGAGTGTAAAAAAATACCAAGACCTTTCATACTAATTTATTACACCTCTTCATATCCAAAACACTCATTTTTAGGCTTATGAATTTGAAATACACACCCACAGATTTTCGAAACACAAATACACATATCCAGATCAAGACAAGTGAAACATAATCAATCTCATACCATAAAGTACCTAATATTTGATCACACTTCAAACTTAAACCCAAAATGTTGACTCTTTATAACAATATATAATTACTCATGACACTAACTTTAAACTCGTTGAATAATAGCTCTAACATATCATACACATATCAAAACAAAGACTCGAAGAATCGTGGAGAGATCACTTCACATACCTTATGCCTCTTAAAGTATCCAAAACTCCTAGCTTCTTCAATTTTTCATGTACAAAAGCAAAGTGAGGCACATATGATCTTCCTCAACCAATGCAAACATACTTCCTTGACCTGACTTGGGCTTGAGAAACTTTTCTTCCATCATAATGGCACTAGAACCCTCTTTAATAAAATTCAATGGATCAGAATTCATGGTGTGCAATTTAGACTAGAGAATCATCTTTCTTGACCTCTTTGACTTGAACAACATGCTTCTTGTCCATAGGAGAAGACCTGACTATCACATATTCATTCTTAGGATTTGTTTTATTCTTTAACTCTTTCTTTTCTTTCCCTCTAAATGCTTGAAACTTGCTATTAAATCTTGAAGATTCACCTTGGTAACAAAACCTAGAAATGTGTCCTTGTTTGTGACACTTGAAACACACAACCCCTTTCTAACTTTTAGGCTCAAACAAACTTGAGTAATAGCTACACTCCTTAGCTCTATGGATATACTCACAACATGAATGACATTCATCTTTGAAGATACCTACATCATTCCTTGAGACATTTTTTTACAATCTCTAGCTCTATGACCAAAATCATGACAAACATAGCAATAACCATTGAATGAAGAACCATACCTCATAGCATTAGGTTTTATAATAGCATTAGACCTTTTCAAATCAGCCTTCATGATCACATTCTCATTAGACACTAAATCACACACTTTGGGTATCTATCCACCCGATCACATACTATTATCCAGATGATTCCTAAGCAAGAAAATTACTAATTGACCCATGTCTTTGGCCTAGTTTCTTTATTTCTATTTCTGCTTTTGGTCTTACACTCCTAATTTCCTAGTATTTCTTTTCATTTTTCAGAATTTTTCATTCTAGACACCAAAAGCCAGCCAAGATTGTAACTCTAGGCACCCTCGTTTCCTTTGGGTGCCCCTAACCTATTTTGTACTTTTCTCACATCTTTTGGGTCCTTTCTATCCATTTGGGCATTTATCTTTTTGGTAGTCATAATTTTTGGGGTTTATTACGAAATTTAAGAAAGGAAATCATATAAATATAAATTTATGTGACCATAATAAAGGACCAAAGCACTAAGCATCAACAATCACCACCTCGAGGTTACATCCAAAGGCATTATCAATAGCATTCAATCATTCATCTAGAATCCACACAAGGGAAAGGGGTTGCATTTTCCTATATACATTCCCTAGGAGGAAGTTCATTCTTTCATGAACACATCTATTTCAATCTTTTACATCTAGCTACTTTCTCACTATCAAGTGCAATTGGAAAAATAGTCACTTAGAGCATGATTTTGACACACACACATGCATAGAACTACATTAGTTCTCGAGATGTAGTGTAGCATTCAGTCAAAGTTCACTTGCTTGACATTTTATGACACTCTAACCCCTCATTTGCATTATTTTATTTTTGGGATTTGATGCACTTTTGGGTTTTTGTAGGTCATTTCTTCATTGCAGGAGTTACAGTACCATTGACAAAACTTGATGTTACATACTAGCGATAGGAAGTAAAGGACAAAGTGAGTAGCTTTGACCCTCCAAAGGAGGTTTTATGAGGTTCTTAGTAGTCATAAGTACCTAGAGAAGGTATGTAGTTCCCGCATGTGCCCCTTACCCATTCTAGGTGCCCTACTAGGCATATCTTGTGGTCACATATTTTTCTTAGATTTTGTGAAACACTTCTCCCTATTTGTTCATCAGTTCATCACTTCAGAATAGTATAGAATAAATTAAGAATCTCTTAAGTATTTTATACCTTCATTTGCAACTAAGGTTTCATATTTTTAGCTTTATTTTCTTGGGTAAATTTATGTGCTTCATTTCATATATCTAGCATTTTTATATAATTAGTATTATGAATCTATTTATTTCACTCTTCTTGCATTCACAACATATCTTTCTTGCATATAATTTCACATGTTGCACTCACTAACCTATGACACACTCTTGGTCTTTGGTTCATTCTTGAATGTTGACAAGGCATTTATAAATGAACCTCACTACACACATACTCATCCTTATTCACTCGGGGTGCATAATGCTCCTATCATTCACTCTGCACTCCATTTCATCTCATCCACAACATACTACATATCTTGGTTGCATTTAGTTTTTTTACATTTACTTGTTACATGTATAATCTATTACACATGCTAGATAGATACATTTTATATCATTATCTTTCTATATAAACATGTGTGTTCAGTTTCCTTTCTTTATGTGATCACATTATCTACATAAATCGATACAAACATCATGGATGTTTGGCACAAGATTCTCATACCAATCCCACAATGGCTCCTGGGGCATCCACTTTGGTACACATTATAGGTGTTATTGTTTCATTTTTTAGAGCACATTACTATATTATACTATACACACTTTGACATAATTTATATCTTTCTAACACACTCAAGGGTGCTTCATGTGCAGGATTTGTCTTATAGGTCTATTTGATTTCATGGTTATCTATCACATTTCTTGTTATTATTTTTCATTGTTTGTCATTGTTTGCATGATTTTCCCTTTGTCTTGTGTGTGCACATTTTCTGCTTGTTGATATATCAACCTTCCGTGTATTATGACATCGTGAGTGATATCCCATGTTTGAAACCCACTTTTTGTGGTATACTTTTTCTATTTCATGCATTTTATTATTCCTTATTAGTTTACATCATGTCTCCTATATGTGTGTTTATCTTATATGCACTAACACTTGTTTCAACCTTTTTGTTTGTGTGTTCTTTGGTTTCTACCAAGAACACTCTCCCCTGTAGGCACTAGTTTTAGTTCAAGAATTTGAACCTCTTTTGGGTTGTATGTTCCTCGGTGATGTCGAATTCAACCCAAACAAGGGGGCACCTATCAGGTGAATCATTCACCCCAGCTAGTAGTCTATAGTCACAGTTTAATACAATTCAAAGACACATTCAACATATTCTTCGGTCTCAAAGAACAACCCAAATCCCGACTTGGGTCCTCAAAGAAAAGAAATCATCAATTCCCATACCAAGATAGTAGCACTTGGGTGCCCTTGACCCTTCCTGGAAGTGTGTTACCATGGGGAATTTACACATATTTCCTCAATTTGGCACAATTTTTGGCAAGATACATAGCAACTTTTACATGACACATAGTCCTTCAACACTCAACATGCATGCAATACACCTTCTTTTCTACTTTCGTGTTCGATCAGAATTATTTGAAATAGATCAAATTTTTACACACCATCTACAATGGTGTTCACATTACAAGAAGCATTTAAAGGTTGGAGGATGACACCGAGACTTTTCTCCCTATACTTCTTTTATTCTTGGTGTGAGATCACCCAAAAAACTCGCATTCAGTGCAATTGGGGAGACCAAAAAAATTGTTCTTCTACAACATATTCATGATCCTTTCTATCTCTTTCAATCATCGTGGATCAGGTGCACATGTTCCTTTTTTTATTTTTTACATACTTTCTTACATGCTTCTTGTTATCTATTTTTACCCCTAGGTAAAATAGATAGCTTTGTAGGATGCATTTGAACATTTGAAAAGGCTTCAAGGGGAAATTTGGAATGATAAAAAGTATTCAAGTTCTCATAACACTAAGGATCTTATTTTGGAAGATTTAGGGAAGTTTTGGAGGTTTTGGAGTTGATTCATCAGAAGCAGGCTTTTGGGCCTAAAGGAGCATGCGCATGAAAGTGGACCCGAGCTTCAATGATAGATTTTGGGAGTAGTGTGAAGGATTAAAATTATAAAAAAATTCCTATGGAAATAATTTTCCATTCCCAACATGGTGGAAAATATGAAACATCTTGAGACATCATACACTTCCCAAGGAAGCTAATTCTTCCGGAACACAACTTAGAAAACTTGAGAAATATGAGGCCATTTTTAGGTGTTAAAGTAAAATTTGTATCTTTATACAACCACCATTGAATTAAATGGGTTTTTTCCAAGCCAAATCATATAACATTTCACCCCAAAACTCATCCTGGGGGCTTAAGATATCACCTCTGCAAGTTGGCCTCTAGGGGTTAGATGGTCGGGGGATTAGACAGGCCGGGAGTTGGACGGTTGGGTTGGATGGACCATGGGTTGGATAGCCAAGAGGTTATAAGGGGTTTGTAATGTCTTCCAACCTAGGCTAGACATCGTACGGTGACCCGTGTTGGGTGGCCCGGCAGGTTGTACAAAAAGAGGTTTGACGAGAAACCCGTGTTGGATGACTCAAAAGGAAAGAATGTGGTGTCAGATAGAGGTTGGTTGGGCATCCAATAAAACATGGTTAGAAAACTCACATATCATAGAAAATTTGAATTAGGTTGGTAGATGACAACTCAATAACCATGTTTAATGAGGTATGACACCCATGATTTCCCGTGCAATCAAAGTACTAATTTGTATGGCTTTCCATACCTCTTTAATGCATTATGTTAGTTGGTGAGACAAATTTATATATAATGTAATCAAGCCCTCATTTTAGAGATAGATATTCTTGGATCTAGGGAAACTCTTGAAAAAAATTCCTCAACTCCAATGAGTTGTAAGCCTTCTCCTGCGCCTAACAAGCATATTTATGCCTCTATGCATCAATGTAAATGGTCTGTGCATGTTTTGAAGTAATAAAAATCATGTTTTGTGGTGTTTCTTTAACCCTTGCTCATTTTTATTGTATTTCCCTTTCCTCCCTATTTTCTTGTTGCATTTTGTGTATGTTTTCTCACTTACAGGTGCAGGATGTTGTGTTTCATGGAGATTTTATGGTGATTAGGGATCTGGGTCTATGTCATTATTATTCTAACCTCTACTAGCCCTATTTTCCATCTTATTCCTCCCTCAGTAGAGTATCTCGTCCCTTTTTTATGGTTTTATCTCCCCTCTTAGTGTAGGATTTCACTTTTTGTGCACTCTTTCTCTCCCTGTGTGCTTGGATTTCTTAGGGTAGGTTTATATAGGTGTCTTTTCTACATTAGGAGTAGTTCTAGTAGTAGGATTAGGTAGAGGAAGTCGGCCTTCTCTGGAGGGTTATCTAAAGTTTTCAAATCCCAAATCTTAAGGGATAACCCCATGTTATAAAAATTGCAACAATTTCCCCACAGACGTGACAACAAATCGGGGGGTGCTATAATTCGACATAATAATTTTGGCATGCCCAAAGTGGGACAGGTTTGAAGTACCTTACCACTTTGTTTCATCAAGTTGATGTGCTATTGGTGAAGGTTTCATCCTTTGAGGCAATTTTAAGCATATCTAGTGACTTTGTTGATTCAAGCAGCCCATCATCTCTTGTTGCATATTTTTTTAATGTTTTCACTTCAATCATGGCTCTCCAAGGAGCTTTTCCATTCCCTCATTTCAGTTCTAGTCCTCTTCATTTGCAACAATGGGATGTTATTCCTAAAGTGGCCCTAAAAATCTTTTCCTATTCTATGGAAATGGAGATCAATCCGATTGATCACATTTAGGATGTTGCCAACCATTGTGCCATTCACATCATCATGAAGGACAATGTTTGCCTCAAACTTCTAGTTACATCTCTCAAAGGCAAAGTAAAAGATTAGTATAGAAATTTGGCTCCACAATCCATTTCCACATGGAATTAGTTGGGAAAACAACTTCACAACTAGTTCAAGGAGGATGCAGATGTTATTTTCCTCATGGAACACCTCAGCAAAATATAACAGATCCAATAGAATCCATCCCAGATTTCAATCTTAAATTCATAAGGACCTGGCACATAATCCCTCAAGAATACAGACCCCCTCAAGGTATGGAATTCTTGTACTATTTGAGGTCCTTTGATGCTGACTTGGTTATATTGATTCAGTCTCTAGGGGCAATAGTCTTCCTCAGGCCTTCACCATTGCATCACAAGCCGAGAATATTTTGATTCAAGACGGTAAAAGAAATCCCATCCATGTTGCTACATTCCCTCCCTCACCACCTCAAGTTCTTCCTTCCCCATGTGCAAACAAAGAAAAATCCATCATTCCTTACCAAAATTAGGAAGTTCCTATGCTTTCTTATCCTTCATTTGATGCCCCACAATTTTTTTATACCCATAGCATTGCCCAAGCTTCACAAATATCCCCACCATCTCTACCTAGTACATTACCCAACTTCCCTAAGACATAAATCAATGTCTCTAGGATTTGTGATATTTCATATGTTGTCCCTATCTTCTACCCAGCTATCACTAAACCAACTTACCCTAAAAGGATGGTAGAGAAAGAGACATGTTATGATGTCGAGAAAGAGAGATACGCCCATACAATTCCCCCAAACAAAAAGGCTTCAAGTAGAAGCATGGCATTGTTTTGGAGGAATCATATAAGTAGGGTAGGCGTGTGTTCTGAGGATCATTTGGCTACTCTAATTGATTAAATAAAATCCCTTGAGCATAAAAAAACTCATTCTAAACATGAGACAAAGAAGAAGCCTCTCTCTTACACCTCTCCCTCAACCAATCTTACCAATGATGAAATTTTTGTATCAATTGGTGACTAGTCTGATTCAGATTGGGAGGATGAGGAAATTCAAAATGTCCCAAAGGATTTGAACCAAAGAATAGGCCATTCGGATGATAAGGAAGCTCCGACTAGTAAGGTTGGGGAGGAGAAAGTGTTTTTAAACAATATTGGCATCCAAGGCCTCAAGGAGGAGAAATCTCAAGGTGAGAAGGATGTTCCAATGAAGGTAATGATACCCATCATTCTGTTTGTCTAGGACCTGCTACACTTTTGTCAAAAACAAGACTAAATAGGGAATGAAGAGACCCAAGGAATGCCAACAACCATCAAAGTGGAAACAAAGTTATTTGTAGAGGCACAACAAATCATAGATCAACCTGCAAACAACCATATTCAAGAAGAAGGTCTGCATGAGAGCCCTAGTTGTGGGGCCGAACAAAAAATGAATGGGAAAATCACAAGAATCAGGATTTTCCCAATCAAGTACCTAGTTTCTTTGGATCGGGGGTAAGATTTATCACTAGCCATGTTCAATCCATAGCATGGGGATGATTTTCAATGTACTAAGGGTTAGCAGCAACACATCCAACCAAATATAGATCACCGAAGGAGGTATTTTCCTTGTTTGTTAATACCTTGGCAAGTTGGGTGGGAGATTGTCTCTATGTTAGCCTCTCATCCATGACCATGCCCATTTCAAAATCAATTGTATGGTCTAAAATGTTAAGGAAATGCATCTATTTTTCCTTGCTAGTTTTGGGGTTCATGTGAATTTTCCCATTCCTCCGGTTAGAGTAGTGCGGTAGGTTTTCTTTTAGTAGAAGAAGTACTTATGCACACTCTGCATGTTTCCACTTAGAACATGTATGATCTTCCATTTTTACATAGTGTTTTTATTGTGATTTCAGCTCTTGCACACTGCATTTCAGAAGATGCTTGTTCATGAGGAAGAGTTAGGACCTAACAATAGTTTTGGCCTCTCCCAATCAGCTTGTGTTCCCATAACTTATGCAGTGTTATGCTTGTCAAGAAATCACCAGTTGGTTGTGCTTCACACTTGGCAAGAAATCAGGTTTAGGAAAGTTTCAGAGAGCTTCATCCTTCATCCCATAGATCAAACTTGTAGGAGAGGAAAATTCCAGATTCAAGACAATTTCCACTCTCACAAAGCCCTAATTCGATAATTTTGTAAATGAGAGGGAAAATTTGAGCAAAGTGGCGGTAGTTCCATGTTCAAGAAACATTGTTTAAATAGCTCATGGGAAAAATTCAGATTTTAGGGTCAGTTTGTAGGTGTATCAGATGACTCCATGCCCAATGGATGCTTCAGAAACTAGTCACACATCTAGCAGGAAGATGTCCCCGAGAGGTTACCAAATTGTTATCTATTTTTACCCCTGTAAAATAGACAACTTGGGAGGATGGGTTTGAACACTGGAAAAGGATTCAAGGAGAAATATGGAATGATACAAGAGTATTCAAGTTCTAGAACACTAAGGATCTGATTTTGAAATATTCAAGGAAGTTTCGAGTTTTTGGAGTTGATTCATCATAAGTAGCCTTTTGGGCCTAAATGATCATGTAGTGTGAAAGAGGACATGAGCTTCAAAAACATTCTCGAGAGCCACATGAGGAATTACAAGTCCAAAAATTTCCTATGGAAGTCATTTTCCATGCCCTACATGGTGGAAAAGATGAGACATCTTGAGACATCATACACTTCTCGAGGTAGCTCATTCTTCTAGCGCATAACCTACAACCCCAAGAAATAAGATGCAATGTTGAGGTGTTAAATTAAAAATTGGATCTTGATACCATCACCATTGGATTTATTTGGTTTTTTTTTCAATAGAAATCATATAAAATTTTACCCCATAATTCATCCGGGAGATTGAGATATTACCTCTACAAGTTGGCCTCTACGGGTTGGATGGCTATGTTAGATGGCCAATGGGTTGGAAATTCATAAAACCTATGGGTTGGATAGCTAGGAGTTTGGACATGGGTTGGATGGCCATCCAACCAGGTTAGATAGTATGGAATTTTTACAAACATGAGGTTGGAAGGGTACCTATTTTGGACGACTCACAAGGAAACGATGTGGTGTTATACAGATATTGGTCGATCGTCCAACCCAACATGGTTGGATGGCTCACAAATCACAAAAAGGTGAAGTAGATGGGTAAATGACAGCTCAACAATTGTGTTTAATTAGGTATGGCAACCATGACTTGCCGTGCAATCAAAGTACCAATTTGTACGGCTACCTATACTTCTTTAATGCATTAGTCGGGTTGGTGAGAAAAAAATTCTATATAATTTAGTCGACCCTCTCATTTTAGAGAGATAAATTATGGGAGCTAGGAAAATATTGCAAAAAAATCCTTAACTCTAATGAGTTGTAAGCCTTCTCCTGCACCTAGAAAGCGTATTTATGCCTCTATGCATCAATGTAAATGGTCTGTCATATTTTAAAGCAATAAAAATAATGGTTTGTGGTGTTTCTTTGACCCTTGCTCATTTTTATTGTCTTTCCCTTGCTTCCCTATTTTTTTGTTGCATTCTTTGTATGCTTTCTCACTTACAGTGCGGATGTTGTGTTTCTTGGAGATTTGATGATGAGTGGGGATCTAAGTCTATGTTGTTGTTGTTCGACCTTTCCCAACCCTATTTTCCCTCTTCTTCCTTCCTCAATAGAGTATCTCATCCATTTTTCTAGTTCTATCACCCCTCTTAGTGTAGGATTTCCCTTTTGTGTGTTCTTTCTCTCCCAGTCTCCTTGGATTTCTTAGGGTAGGTTTAGATAGGTTTCTTTTCTACATTAGTAGTTGTAGTAGTAGGATTAGGTAGAGGAAGTTGACCTTCTCTCTGAGGGTTATCTCAAGTTTTCAAGTCCCACATCTTGATGGATAACCCCGTGTTAGCAAAATTACATCTATTTCCCCACACGTGTGACAAAAATTGGGGGTGCTGTAATTTTTACATAACACTTCTAACACATTTTGATCAAATTTTTCATACACACATATTTGACTACTTGTTCATTATTCTCTTTTTGTAGGTTCTTCCTTATGGGAAGTAGTAGTCACATCAACCACACATAAAGTGGCATCAAAAATAGGTAGAACATGACATCTACACATATACTCTCACCCTAGGGTCATCATCCTCATTTTTCACTTCCACTTCTCTAGCTTTAACGCTTTATATTTTTATCACTCAAGATTTTTCCTTGTCCCTCAATATGCTTTTATCCATTGATCTACATGGTTATCAATTACGCATATCTTATCTACTTTATGTTATCAAGAATTTTCTCAACAACATAAATTGGGGGAAAATTTATACACTAAAGCACACACTTTGGGTATCTATCTAGTCCCGATCATATACTATTATTCATATGATTCCTAAGCAAGAAAATAACTAATTGACTCATGTCTTTGGCCTATTTGTTTGCTTTATGTTTCCTCTCTTGGTCTTACACTCCTTATTTTCCCAGTTTGTATTTTCATACTTCAAAATTTTTCATTCTATACATCAAAGACCCACCAAGACACCGTGATCAGTGCCCTCATCCCCTCTAGGCTCCCGACCTCTTTGTACTTTTCTCACATCTTTTGGGTCCTTTCTAGCTGTTTGGGAATCTTATCTTTTTGGTAGTTGGAATTTTTGGGGTTAATTATGAAATTTAAGAAAGGGAATCATATAAATATAAAGTTATGTGACCATAATAAAGGACCAAGCACTAAGCATTAGCTATCACCACCTAAGGTTGCATCCAAAGGCATTATCAAGAGAATTCAAGCATCCATCTAGCATCCACACAAGGGCAAGGGACTGCATTTTTTTCATACACTTCATAGGAGGGGAATTTCATTCTTTCATGCACACATCTATTTACATATTTTACATCTAGCTATTTTCTCACTATTAAGTGCAACACGCACAAGAGCCACCTAAGGCATGAGTTAAACCCACACACATATATAACTACATTGGGTGTTAGATGTAGTGTCACGATTGGTCATAAGTTCACTCCTTTGAAAATCGAGGATAGTCCAACCCCTCATTTGAATTAATTTCCTTTTGGGATTTGATGGACTCTTGAGGGTTTTGTAAGTCATTTCTATATTGTAGGATACAAATGACATATGTGAAGATGATGTGACATACAAGTGATAGGAAATGAAGGAAAATGAATATCTCATGACCCTTCAAAGTAGGTTTTATAAGGTTCTAAGTAGTCACGAGTGCCTAGAGCAAGTATGTAGGACTTGTAAGTGCTCTTGGCCCATTCTAGACACCCCAGTCTAGACATATTTTGTGGTCGCACAATTTTATGATATTTTATATAATAATTTTCCCTCTCTGTTCTTCAGTTCATCACTTTGGCATGGTCTAACATAAATTTCTAATCAGCTAAGTATTCTATCCCTTCATTTACAACTAGGGTTTCATAATTTTTAAGCTTAATTTTCCTAGGTCGATTTCTCTACTTCATTACATATATCAATTGTTGTTACATAATTAGTATTATGAATTTATTTATACAATATTTTCTTAATAAATGGGCAAGGTCGATTTCCTAAATATACAGGAGAAGAAAAAATTTACTCTTTCTTGCGTGCAATAGAGGACCACTAGAAAAATGAGGGGAATAGATGGAACATGATGATCTATAATTTACATAGAATAGCAAAGTGTGTTGGTGGGTGACACAAATAGATAATCTATTGGGTTGGCGCAAGGTCAAGGTATCCTTTTAATAAGACTCACTCATAGCAATGGTCCCTCTCTTATACATGACTATGATGGTAAGACTCATGTTTTGGTGCATATTCATAATTGTGAGAGACATTGGGCACAAGGGCCAAAGGCATTACCACCATCACTATGGGAACAAAATTTCTACTCCATTTTGTGTAGATGTGCATGGGAATTATATGTGTATACCAAGTTGAATCAAACAACCGCAAGTTGGCACGACATGGCGAAAGGTATTGCTCATTATTTCAATTATTTTTCTAATAAACCAAGAGTGTATGAGACCTTCTAGATCATGAAGCGCATCATATTGGGAAATAGAACAAAGGCATAGCAACTTATAGTTCATATTTTGGGAGAACCCGATAATGAGGCGCGTGAGGATGTAGCCGATACATAAGAAATCCAACTAGGTTGCACGTGGAAAGAAAAGGAAAAAGGGAAGATGGTATACCTTATTGATGATGAGGAAGTTGAAGACCTAGACATTAAGAAGACTAAGGGTACATGTGAAGTGATGGAATCCATAGGTGAGTAGGTGCATGTTGTTTGGAATTAGTAAACAAATATGTGGAAACTATTCCTCAAATCACAAAGCAGAGGGAAACAATTTAGCGTAATTGTAATTGTAGAAATATAACAACATAAATAAATAATGGACAAAAGAAGACAAGGCAAGATTTAACGTGATTCACCAAATGTGGCTACCTCCACCAAGAAATTATTCATATTTTACTATCAACAAGAGTAAAAAAATCTAACAATCTTCTCTCAATTATGAACTCACAACAAAATTCCAAAGATGTTAAACCACAATTGATACTTCAATTTCTCAACCTTGATCACTCTTGATCACTAAGACTCAAGACCTCTCAAACACTCAATATATCTTCAAAATACCCTAAAACCTCTATTAATAGGATTATAATCCTTGTAAGAAGTCATAAAGCTGACCCTAGAAGTTTGAAAGTCATAATCTTTCATCTTCCCACTTAGAAAAAAATTGTCATGACATTAACAAATAGTTAATAGAAAACTTAACAACAACGTCATATCAATGTCATAGCAAATGACTATAGAATGCTCCTAAAGTATCCAAAATTAACCATTCAAACTCTAGCAATTCAATACCGATTCTAGAAGACCAAAACTAGGCTCCACACCCCAACAATCTCACACTTGGAGACTCTGCTTCCACCGAGAAAAGTTCTCATCCCTTCATTATCAACCATGAAGGCCCATCAAAGTTGAACACAACTTCAAATTCTCCCTCAGTGACCTCCTCGATCATCATATCAATAGGATTCTAACTGGTATGAATCTTTTCCATCTTCAACCTATCTTCTTCCAAAGTTTCCTAATGAAATGATAGCTCAAATTGAATGAATGTGCTTCGTCGAGAGTGGAAAGTGAAGTTCTTCACCAAATGAATAGCACTCTGACTATCACTGTGTAGTCTCCCAACTTCCTCTTATGACCCAACTCATTAAGAAACTATTGTAGCCAAATCATCTCCTTACTTTCCTCTGTGGCAACAACGTACTCAACCTTTGTGGTTGACAAAGCCACAACCTTTTGTAACCGTGAATTCCAACTCATCGTTGTATCACCAAGCATAAATACATAACCTGTCATGCTCCTCCTATTGTCCAAATATCCTGCCATCTCTGAATCTACATAGCCATGTAATGTAGTGTCTGATCCACCAAAATAAAATGTTTCTCCCATGGTCCCTCTCAAATACTAAAGGGTCCACTTCACTTCCTCGTCAAGTGCTCTCTACCTAGATCTCTCATAAACTCTGCTCACTAATCCCACTACATGGGAAATTTTAGGCCTAGTGCATGCCATATCATACATCAAGCTACCAACTATTAATAAGTACGTAACCCTAAACATATGGATCCTATCCTCCTCACTCTTGGGACTCTGCTCTTTTGATAATTTAAAGTGACCGACAAAGGAGTATTAACCAGCTTTAGCATCCTGCATATTTAACCTCTCTAATACCTTCTTTATGTATTCTTCTTGAGATAATACCAGCTTCCTCTCCTTCCTATTCCAAGTTATTATCATACCAAGTATTTTTTTTGCTGCCTCCAAATCCTTCATAGCAAAGGAGTCACCTAGCTGCTTCTTGAGTACCTTTATTTCTTGCATGTTCTTCCCTGCAACAAACTTATCATCCACATACAAGCACAAAATAGTATAACTACCATCAATAAACTTCTTGATGTACATACAATGGTCTAAGTGACACTTGGAGTAACCCTTCTCCTACATAAAGCAATCAAACTTCTTGTACCAATATCGTGGAGCTTGTTTCAGGCTATACAAGCTCTTCATCAATTTCTACACTAACATCTCCTTCCCTTTGACCTCATAACCCTATGGCTGTTGCATATACAATTCCTCCTCTAAATCACCATGAAGGAATGTAGTCTTCACATCCAACTACTCTAAGTGCAGGTCTTCTACTGCTACTAAACCAAAAACAGTCCTAATAGAAGTCATTTTAACAACATGAGAAAAAAATTCATCAAATTCTATACCTTTCTTCTATGCAAATCCCTTGACCACCAACCAGGCCTTGTATCTTTCCTACCTCCACATTCCTCTTTGATTCTATATACCCACTTTTCTTTAATTCTCTCTTTCCCTTGGGTATATCTACCGATCCCAAGTTTGGTTCTCCATAAGAGATCTATGCTCTTCACCCATGGCCTTCTCCCACTTCTTCTTCCGGCATCTACCCGTACATCTTGCTTCCTCAAAGTACTGCCTCCACTATCGTGAGCGATAAATAATTTAAAGACAGAGTGAATCATACAGGTTCCCTTCTTACCCTAGAAGACCTTCTAACCTCAAGAGTTTGGGGTTCTTGATGAGTAGGTTCCTGAACTAGCTATGCCGCAACATGTTGCACTTGAACCAACCCCTTAGACACCTTGTTTTCCGCAATGTCCTCTAACACTGTGTATTCTTTCTTTCATTCCTCTTTTTATTCCTATAATTGATCTTTAGACATGAATTTTTCATTAAAGACAATATCTCTAGACCGAAATATTTTTTTGTCCTTAAGACTCCAAACACGGAAACCAAATTCATCCTCACCATATCCAACAAAGGTGCATTTCTCAGACTTAGCCTCTAACTTGGTCTTATCATCTTTATCAATGTGAACAAATACCTCACATCTAAAGACTCTAAGAAATGAGTAACCAATTTTCTTACTAGACCAAGCCTCCTCTCGTATACCTTCATCCAATGCCATAGAGGGTCCTCTCGTTAATCGGGAGATAAACAGTTGTGCTTATCGCTTCTACCCAAAACATGAGTGGCAGCCCCACATGTAACCTTGTGCACCTAGCATGCTCCATGATTATCCTGTTCATCCTCTCTCGACACTCCATTTTCCCGTGGAGTATTTGGGCTGTTCTTTACCTACGGATCCCATTTACTTGAACAGTAATCAAGAAATTCAATGTTGCAATATTCCCTCCATTATCCAACCCGATACATTTCAACTTAAGAAATCTTTCATTCTCAACCAAGGCTTTCCATCTTTTGAAATTTTCAAACACATCGATTATTTCTAATTCTATATACCTAAACTTTTCTAGTTGCATCATCAATGAAAGTGATATATAATAACATGAACCACCAATAGAGTTTACCTTAGTTGACCCGCATACATCCGTATGCACTAACTCTAACTTTCTCACCTTCCCGTCAGTCTAACCTTATGGAATATCACCCGCTTCTATTTCCTATAAACACAAAGACTCACGAAGTCCAAATATAACTCCTTTAATCTAGAAACCCATCCTTTATAATATGCATGCCCTTTTGACTCATATGACCAAGTGTCTAGTGCCATAAATTTACATCTCCATCTGCAACAACTAAATTACAATAATCAACACCACTGGTTAAATAGAAGTACCATTTTTCTTACCTCTTACAACCACAAGAGATCCCTTGGTAACCTTCCAAGAAACTGCTATATAAACTGACCGTACGAGACATCACTACCCGATATCAAGTTCGCCTCAACTTAAGCATGTGACTAACATCCTTAAGTAGCCATGTGTTCCCATTCTGCATTTTCACCCAAACAAAACCTTTCCCTACTATGTTGCATGGTTCATCATCACCAAGATATACATGTCCAAAATCTCCTTAAACAAAATCAGTAAAGTAATGTCTATGTGGGGTGGCATGGAAAGAATCCCCGAATCTAACACCCAAGACTCAAAAATATTATCTAAAGAAATAATTAAGGCATCTTGACAAACATCACCTGCTGCCACATTTACCTCTTTAGTTTCCTCCTTGTTCTTCTTATTCAAGATCCCAACAATCTTTCTTAGCATGACCAACCTTCCCACAGTGCCAACATTCTAACTTACTCTTGGACTTTGACCTTCTATGATCATTTGACTTCCCACGGTTACCTTTCCCTCTGTTCTTTTGTCTCCTTTTACTCTCCACTTTGTCAAAGTGTTTCCAAAAGTAGAAGAATCTCCAATTCTCTTCCTTCACATTTCCTCACTTAAAATCACACCTATTACATCCTCAAACTTCATCTTTGAATTATTAGAGACTAAATTACTTACAGCCATAAACAAGTTGTCCCACCTATCCGGAAAGTAGAACAAAATCAGCAAAGCCCTAACCTCATCATCAAAGTTAACTTTTACTTGAGTTTAACATACAACCGTATTAAATTCATTCAAATGATCAACAATAGAACCATTCAAGACATCTTCATATTAAATAATTTTTTCATCAAAAATATT
Organism: Taxus wallichiana var. yunnanensis; assembly: GCA_018340775.1. Classification (NCBI taxonomy): domain Eukaryota; kingdom Viridiplantae; phylum Streptophyta; class Pinopsida; order Cupressales; family Taxaceae; genus Taxus; species Taxus wallichiana. The sequence continues at coordinate 99,581,734 of CM031244.1, read as the reverse complement.
TTATTAGAGGTAGAGGTTTTTTCATATAACTTCTCCAACGCACTCATGAGACCTTCTATGTTCTTCTCCTATGATATGTTGAAAGCAACCAAAGATGCATGGCATAACCGAATTACCTTAAGCACCTTTCTATCCAACAACTCCCAATCCTCATCCGACATGGTTGTAGGTTTCTTTTCTTTTCCATCCAAAGGAACATAGAGGTCTTTCTAATACAAGTAATCCTCCATTTGCATCTTCCACAAACCAAATTTCTTCCCATTGAACTTCTCAACCCTTAATCTTCCCTCATCTGCCATAGCTCCCACTCAAGCTAAAATTTCCCTACAATTTACCACTTCAACAAAAAACCACCAAAGCTCTGATACCAATTATTAGGAATTAGTGAATAAATATGTGGAAACAATTCCTCAAATCATAGTAGTAGGAAACTATTTAGCAAAATTATACTTGTAGAAATATAACAACATAAATAAATAATGCACAAAAGAAGACAAGACAAGATTTAATGTGGTTCACCTAATGTGGGCTATGTCCACCAAAAAATTGCTCATATTTTATTATCAACAAGAGTAAAACAGCTCTAATAATATTCTCTCAGTTATGAACTCACAATAGAATTCCAAAGATGTTAAACCACATCTAAACCACAATTGATACTTCAATTTCTCAACCTTGATCACTCTTGATCACCTCTTGATCACTAAGACTCAAGACCTCTTGAACACTCAAGATATCTTCAAGATACCCTAACACCTCTATTTATAGGATTACAATCCTTTTAAGAAGTCCTAAATCTGACCCTAGAAGTTTGAAAGTCATAATATTTCATCTTCCCACAGCTAGAAAAAAACATTTCACAAAGATTGACACCAATTAATGAAAAACATCACAAAGCAGAATGCTCCTGAAGTCTTAAAACTACACCGTTCAAACTCCAATACTTCAATAATGATTCCAGAAGACCAAAAATAGGCTCCACACCTTAACACATGAATACTATGTACCTATGAATACTTGGGAGGTGAATATTGGCATTGAGGACGTGCCTAAGGAGGTAAATATTGGAGATTATTGGTTAGAACCAGAGGTTGTGAAGATCATTGAGTTGTTGTGTGACTTCCATGACTTGTTTCCAAAGGTCTATCATGAGTTTAATGATATGCATCCTCCACTATGAGAGATGAATATTAAGGTGAAATAAGGTGCAAATCTGGTTCGAAAGAGACCTTACAAGATGAATCGAACTTGTGCAAGAAGGTGAAAGAGGAGATTTATAAGATGCTTAAGTTAGGGATCATAGAGCCTATTTATGAATCTAAGTGGGTTAGCCCCATGGTGATCAACATCAATAAGGATGGCCAAATCAGGATCTGTGTTGACTACAAGGTACTCAATACATCATGTGTGATAGATCCTTTTCCTACACCATTCATAGAGGAGATCCTTGAAGGCATCGTAAAGCACAAAATCTACTCCTTCACTAATGGATTATTAGCGTACCATCAAATACACATTGTGTGTGAGGATCAAGAGAAAACCACCTTTGTAACTAAAAGGGAAGTTTTTATATATTGTGATGCCCTTTGGATTGAAGAATGCACTAGCGGTGTTCTCGTGCATATTTGTACATGTATTGCATGACTTCATTCATAAGTTTTTGAAGGTCTATTTGGATGATTGGACCATTTATGTCCTAGTGAAGGATCATTGTGATAACCTGAGGTGAGTGTTTGAAATATGCATACAAATTAGCATCTCCCTAAACATAAAAAATTGTATTTTTTCCACCACCTTGGGTACATTACTTGGGAACATCATTTGTAAAGAGGGATTTTCGGTAGACCCAAATAAAATTGTAGTAATCTTGGGGTTGGAAGAACCTACCAATCATAGTGAAGTGCACATTTTCTTGGGGCACACTGGTTACTATAGAAAATTCATTAAGGGTTAGGAAAATATTTTTGCACCCCTAAAAGAGGTACTCGAGGTAAAATAAAAAATTTATTGGGGGATGTGCAACAAGTGTTTGATAGCTAACCACCACGCCCATTATTTGTTTTATTTCATCAAAAATACCTTTTCATGTTCATGTAGATTCCTCTAGCATGGCTATTGGTATAGTCTTGATGTAACTAGGAGAGGGAAATGTCAATCATCCCATATGCTTTGCTAGTATGGAATTAACACCAAGTGAGCAGAATTATACTATAATGGAGCGTGAAGAGTTATCCATGATCTATGTGCTTCATAAGTTTAGACAGTACTTATTGGCCACACCATTTATATTCTATTAATTTTATAAGGTCACATCTGTCACTAGATTTGTCTATTTCAAGAATTTGATTTTACACTCATAGTAAAGCCAGGAAAGAGCAACCTGGGACCTAATCACTTGTAAAGGATAAAATATGGAGAATACACACAAAACATTCAGTATGCTATTCTAGATGCACTATTTTTTAGATTGAACTATGTGCTAGCTAATTTAGAAGAAATTACAATATTTTTGTGCACTTTGGACTAGCGATGGAAGGGATGAAGACCTTGGAAAAGTAATAACTTTTTATTTACATTGTGCCATATCAACTCATTAGAGGATACCTATACAAAATGGGCCATAATGAGATCTTTCACAAATGTGTGCTAGATCATAAGTGTGAGGCCATTATGGCGGAAATGCATAGATGCATAGCCAGTGGACACTTTACAGGGGATGCAACTGCACACAATATCCTATTAGTTGGTCTATGGTGGTAAATGTTATATAATGACACTAAGGATTTTTTCAAATCATGTGACCACTATCATAGAATTGGAAAGCCTAGGAATAGAGATGAGATTCCATTGAGGCTTATAGCAAGTATGGAGCCTTTCGAAAAATGAGCAATTGATTTTGTAGGACCTATTACACCACTTTTGTGTAGGATAGGTGTGTGCTACATCATCACATGTACTAATTATTTAACAAGGTTGGTAGAGGCTATGCCTACAAAATATTACACTACAAAGTGAAAGTTGCAAGGTTCCTTTGGGAAAACATCATTAGTAGGTATGGATTTCCATTGAGCCTAATGAGTGATAGGGGAACTCATTTTTGAATAAGATCATTAGAATTTTGTTGGCATAGTTTATGGAGGAACACCATAAGACTACCCCTTATTTCCCTAGGCTAATGGAACAATGAAGCTTTCAAAAAGATCTTTTTTAGACACTAATGAAGATATGTGATGTTAGAAGAAGAGATTTGGATGAAAAGGTATTAGACATAATTTGGGCATACAAGACAACCTATAAATGGTTAAATAAGTTCACACATTTTTAGGTGGTGTTTGGAATGAATGATATGTTACTTATTGAATTTATGTTTCCATCTTTGTGTATTACGTGAACATGAGGATTGGATGATGAACAATCCATTGATTTGAGCACATTTACAAATTGATATAATTGGATGAGTAGCGCATCATTGCATGTTGGATTTAGAAGATATAAAAGGCACAAAAGAAGGCTTGGAATGATAGGAACATCAAGAAAAATTCTTTTACAGTTGGAAAGATGGTACTTCTATATGATTCCAAGTTTTTGCACCATCTAGGAAAGTTGAATGTCCATTGGTTGGGACCCTTTGTAGTGACCAAGCTATTAGAATCTGATGCATGTCAATTACATGCACTGGATGACACCATGTTTCCTAGTTACTTTAATGGGATTAGGCTGAAGCCCCACTATAAATAAGATTCCTTTGTGTTTGCAATCAGGTAGTATTTCCACTTAGATTAGATTACCCTGTCATGTTTTTTTTTGTTTCTTTTGTCCTAATAAGTTTGTTTGCACACAAGATATGATTATTATCTAATGAGTTGGTACATATAAAAATATGTTATGAAATTTTTTTACAACTATTGGAGTTGGAATATGGGTGCACGCGACAAAAAATTAAAGAAGGGTATTTGATGAATATGAATTGGGTATCTATGAAAGTAAAGGAGAGTGTTGTAGGTTCTTAAAGATGATGGTGCTTGAAAGGAATTTCTAGGATGATGGACAACCACGGAGAGGGCCATGCATTATAATGTGATCGATGAATTAGCAAGATAAAATACTTTGTATGGTGCGAGAAGTACATGCAAGGATATATGCAGCATGTAAAGTAGTGGCGAACCAAAAGGTTACGAATTCATGCGAAAGAATGTAGGATAAAGCACGAGAAAATCAAAAAGTGCATTTAAATATTTCTAGCGGTGGTAGGTAAGGAGAAATTAATGCATTAAAATTTGGGAAAACTATAAAAAGGACATGGGTGAGTTCATTTTTACCTTGCATATTGAAGAGTTTAAGTGATTAGGGAGCGTCTAAGTGCGAATTACGTGTGTGATTGTGAAGAGCTTATACGAAGGATATTTGGGTCAAACCAAAGGAAACCTAGAGCTGATTTGGGTGTGGAAACCTCATTGGTGGAAGTAGGAGTGGGGAAGAAAGGATCTTGATAAGGGTATTTGGTGAAAGCTCAAGATAGGGTTTAGAGAAGTGTATAAGTCCACAAAACTAAAATTAGGGAAAGCAATAAGAGCTAGGGAATCAAATTAAGGAGGAAAACAGCTAGGTTTGAAGAAAGTACAAAGGGGAGTCAAATAATTATACACTAAGAACATGGATTGAGTAAGTTATCAACACCTATGGCACACACTCTTTGTTAATTTGAAGTCTTGAGAAATTGTGAATTTAACAATGGCACCGTATAAAGCACCAAGCATATCAACCAAAGGGAAGGGAAAGGAAAAAACAAGAAACCTGAAGTTAAAGATGCATTAGAGGAGTGGTTTTCATAAATTTAGTACCCTCTAGAGGTAATGTTAGAGAAGTTGTGGGATTCGCGCTTGAATAAGTGCAATATTAATGACTATAACCATCGATCGAGCATTCTTTGGAGGAAAAGAGGAACAAAGAACAAGAGGTCCAGAACTCAAAGAGGAGTTGGAAATGGTAGAGAATCACACAAAATATGCCTTTAACAAAGCCAATCATATTATAAATGCAATCACAACAAGGCACCCCAACCTAATAGACAATGAAAATAATGAATATACATTGAAATTACACTACTTGAATACTTGGTGCTTATGTGGTTACATAAGAAGAATTATGTGCCAAGGTCATCAGAAGAAGAGTTGGCTATAGAGAAATAAAATAAAAAGGAAGCGTCCGCATGCAAGATAGTTGAATATGAGGTGTTAAGCACCATGATCAAAGAAGCCATGAAGAAAGTGGGGTGCACATTTGACAACTGTCAAGACCTTGATCCCATCCTTAAGGTGCACACCACTCAAGAGGAGAATGAACTTAAGAAAGCGCAAGCCGTGAAGAAATACAACAAGATTGGGTATGATGAAATCATGTATGAAGTTACGTGGAAGAGGGATTTAGTTAAGGCTATGTGAGAAACACTTGAGGTAAGACTCAAGGAACTTGGCTCTTTGGTTACGTGCAAGATGGATTTTTTCGGGGAATGGCATCAAGTCTTGCCAAAATAATCGGGTAACTAAAGGAGAAGGGTGAATAATTGACCCTTTAGAAAGTTCCAGATGTTGTCGGATCGGTGTCATATATAGCTGCCAAAGAGCTTATAGGGTGGGAAGAGCTAGAGAACATCTTGAACACAGAGTTCCCAAAACTACTCTAGTCACCCCCAATAATAAATTTGAATGTGCCTATTAGGAATGTTGATATTATTTATTCATTGGTATATACCCCACCATTTTTTGATCTTCCAATACTTTATTCTTTAATTCTTTGGAGGAAATTATTTTGATACAAGTATTGTCAAGGAAGGACAATATCCCTAGTGTGGGGTAATGTTGGTCTGAGGAAATGGCTAAGTGCTAGCAATGCACGAGAGCTAGGAGTTGCATATAAGGGCATACACACAATAAGAGGAAGTAATAACAGGAGAGTGCATAGAAGTGCATGCACTACGGAGGAATAGGTCATCACGTAAGGTTACGTGTATTGTATATGACATTGAAGACTTATCCAATTTTCCGGAGACAAGGCTAAAAATAGAAAAGTAGTAGATGGAGTATCGCTCAAGCAAGGTCCAAGAATAGGTTAAAGTAGGATGACTTGGTGGCCAAATAAATACTATAATTGGGAAAATCACATGCATATGAAAACAAAGGAAGCACATGATGGATTCCTAAACATAGGAATTAAAGAATACTTAAAGTAGTCTATTTATAGGTTGAATTCATGTATAGTAAAGATAGAAAAGCATGTAGTCTATTTATTTGTAATAATGCTTATTATTAGGAAAGAAAACATGAAGTTGGTGAAATGAAATTATTTTTCTAACTCTCATGTCCAAGAAGAAAGGAGCAAGTTCTAAAAAGGGGTGAAAAAGTTGCAAAAAACAAGCTCAGGCCAGAAAATCATGAAAATTGGCTAAGTCCTAGTCCAGCATAAAGATCGGGATAGTTGGGACGTCGGGGCATGAATCGCCGAAAATCCTCCAGGTGGTCCACGCAACAATTGGGACATCCAAGGGACATTGGGACGCGCGGACGCGAAAAGCCAACCGCCAAGGTGAGAAAATCGACTAATCTGCGCGCGAGATAGGTTGGGACATCTGGGCCGAAAGGACGCGAAGGATGTGAAAAGGTGAAGTGGCCGCAAAGAGGGACAAGGAAGCCCATTTCGGGTGGTTCGGAAGAATTTGTCCCAGACAGTCCGGGATAGTTGGGACATAAGTACGCGGGACGCGAGAGAGCCGAAGAGCCGAGAGCCAATCAAATCACGCCACGTGTCATCGCCCAAAGAGGGACAGGGAAGCCCGAATCGGGTGGATCGGAAATTTATCCCAACAGCTTTGGGACAACCGGGCCAAAGGGACGTGAGGGACGCGAAAATCCGGCAGGCCCGTGGACGAATCAGGAGACGCCACGTGTCACAAGGGAAAACGTCCAAAATTTCAAAGGGCAAGGTTTGAAGCGCTGGCCCGAGCCAATAAAAAGAGGACACGTGTCCAAGGAGAAGGGGAGTGTGAGCTCGGGGAGGAGGAATTAGAGAATTTGGCAAAAGTTTTGGCCAAAAACTAAAAAGTAAAGGTCTTCCCCCCCCTGTCGACCAATCAATGCATGCCACGTGTCCCAAGTGGCGGGGGCGCGGGGAAAAATGGAAAATTTTCCAAAAATTAAAAAAGGTCAAATTTCAAGGAAAACCCATGGGTAAGGGAAGGAGAGAGAATTTCTCATCCAATCAGCGCCCGACACGTGTCATCCAGGTGGCGGAGCGCGGGAAAAAATTTCAAAACCCATTTTTGCCTGTTTTGTGCCCTAAATCTTCAGATCGCCATATCTTTCGATCCAGAGCTCGATTTGCACGTTCTTTATATCATTGGAAAGCTTATAAAATTATCTACATGATTCCAGGTCAATCTTGAATTTTGGTGTAGTCTAGAGAGAGAAAGTTAAGAAACAGCTCTGACGCGTGTTCATGGCCAGAAGTGACATTTCAACGACCAAATTTAATACAGAATGGTCGCATTCTCCTCCAATTTCAGTCAAAAATGATAGGGTATGGGTTTGTAAGGTCCCCCATGCCATTTTAATGCATTTACAGTCAATGAGGAATGGGCTCCCATGTTTTGTACATTTTCTCTCTCCTGGGCTCGACCCATGCAATGTAAAAGCCAGATTTGGCTCATTTCTAAGGGGGGAACATTTTTTTTGCATAGCAATCTTCTTCTTTCACCTCCAAAAGTGATTGTTGCAAGAATCAGACCTCTTCAAAGATCAGTAATAGTTTTTACCTCTCTCGAGGTTGTAATGCATGGTTTTGACACTGAAATGATAATGCAAGCTTTGTGAATGGTTTCAATCCTTTGTCTGTATTATTTGCTTCATTTCGATCCTAAATTATATCTTATCAGCCTGTGTATGTTTTATGTTGCAATCTTTGGTTTGTGTCTATTTGCATGACAAAAATATTCACCACTCCTTTTGGTGCATCACCATCTTTAGTTAGTTTCAATTTTTGCATTTCTATCCCTGTCTCCTTGCAATTTAGAGTAGGATTAGGATCTGAACCTCTGTAGTTGTGCAAATATAGATCTAAATCGAGGAGTTTGAGGAACCAACCTCTAATCTGAGATTCCTCTCTCGCCACAAGTCCCACACTTGGAGAGAGGTTTCCATGTTGTGCAATCACACTGGATGCTAGAGTGATCAACCTAGAAGCCTGATCTGCATCCAGGGGTGCTGTGAGCCTCGCAAACAGCTTTTGCACGCCCGGGGGACACTAGAGGTCTCATTTTTATTGCAGCAAAGTTGATGTGCATCTTCTGCAATTTTCTTGCTTGAAAAGAGCTATTATTTGCATATCCGCGACTCCAAGGGGAAGAATCAACTGGTTTCAAAGCAAAGGCAGCCCGAAAACTCATGAGAAGAATCACCACAAGGTCAAGAGTTGAGAAGAAGAAGTGTTGTTTGAATACCTGCAATTATCTCCAAGAAGAAGGCAAAGAGGAAGAAGGATTCAAAGGTCTCCATCTCCACCAAACAGAACTCTCTCAACTCCTCCACCTGGTAGGCCTTTCATTCACCAACAAGGGTTTTAAGACCAATTAGAATGGCACAAAACAACCCCTATGTCAACTTCACAGTAGCAGCCCACTTGCCCTCAATGCACAACATCCAATTCCTATTGCAGCCTTGAAGAACATTCCCTACTTCACCGGAGAAAATCGACTACTCCAGTGATCATGTTAAAGATATTGCTAACCTTTGTGCAATCCATGAAATCAATGAGATGCAAGTGGTCACAAGTTACCGCATCTTCATTCAAGGGTAAAGCATTGCAATGGTTTAGGAGCCTTGAGCTGGTTCTATCACAAATTGGAATCAGCCATGTATAGCACTTCATGAGCAATTTGGAGAAAAGGGAGACAACTTGTCTCTTTTGAGCAGCTGACAACCATCAAGAGAGCTCCCAATGAGCAAATGACCGATTTCAACTTCAGATTTCAAAAGACTTGGGAGAGAATTCCAAAGTGGCACAAAAGCCAACAAAGAGAAGGTGCTTTTCTCTACTATCTCAAAGCTCTAAATTCTGATATTTCATGTTGATTCAGTCCATGGGAGGCATAACTATCCCTATGGCTTATAAAGATTGCCATTAGGGCTGAAAATTGTTTGATCCAAGTTGGCAAACTTGCCCCTAGACCTCCCATGCCATTGTTTCCAAGTTTAGAGAGTCCAAACACCAATCAAGCACCTAATTTGGCTCCTTCTCCCACTCCTAGAAATCAGAGTTCAAATGAAGCTTCCACTTCATCTCCAAGTGCCCCAAATGAGCTTCAAGAAGTCATGAAGCAATTGCAAAACCTAGGCAATGAGCTGGTTACTCTCAAGAGGCAACAAGCCCAAGGTTTTAGACCTTCTTATCAACCCCAAGCTCAACCTAATAGGCAGCCATACCAACCACAAAGGCCACCTAATCCAATGCAAATATGAATCAAACAAGGCCTCCTGCCAATAGACCATTTCAGCCCTATAATCCAAATGCCATATCTGCCTCTAAGGCATTGGTGCCAACACAAAACAACATTGCTCAGGAGTATGACTGGTGTTTTCCATGCAATGAGCCTCATAACCAATCCATGTGCTTCAATGGTGCTTTGAATCAAGCATTAATGGTGACAACTACTGGTGTGGAGGGTGAGGGCAACAAGGAAACAACCAACAACAAGAAACATTCCAACAAAGAATCAGCCCCAAATGACACCACATTGGTAAATCGGCAAGCAGAGGATTTTTGTGGCATGAACTCAGTAGTTTCTCAAGGTGTTGCAGCCAACACAAGGTCAAAAAGGAGGAATTTGGGTGAAGAACAGCCATTAGCCCCAACCAATCCACAACCTTCCATGGCTCCACAAATGATTGGCAAGCAAAATCCAATTTCAAATGCACAAGGGCAGCCAAGAACAGCCCCTAGGCCAACTCAAATACCAGTTGTTGCTGCCCACATGCAAGGAGTGAATGTGCAAACCAAGGGACAACAAAGAGATCCTTCATCACCATTCAATATCATTGATCAGATGAAGAAGACAAACGTCAATATATCAATGTGGGAATCCCTATCTATCCTAGGCCAAAGAGATCTGCTGCAAGCTGCCATGAAGGACTGGCCAACTTCAATCAACAAGTTCAGATGCAAGACAAAGTGCTTACAAATGCTGCCCAGCCTGAGGGAAATCATGGAGGACAGCAAGGTAAAATGTTGAAGCCCCCTCCTTTCTATGTTTCATTAATCATTGGAAATCAGCTAGTGCACAATTGCATGATAGACTCCGGGCAAGTAGCTCAGTAATGCCTAAACAAATAGCTGATCAGCTAGGGCTCCAAAGATGAAACAACATCCAAAGGGGTAGTGCAGCTGATGGGACAAAGAAAGTAGCAATAGTTGGAGTGATTAGAAACTTGAGTCTTACCTTGCATGCATGTCCAAATGTTGTTGTTTTACAAGATGTATCAGTCATAGACCTTCCACCACTCTTTTCCCTATGCTTGTCAAGGGACTTCACAACCAAGATTGGGGGATATTTGTCTATTGATTGGTCACACATGCTGTTCAGAACGAGGTATGGAACTAAGGCTACAATCAGGTCAGAACCTATTGCAAACTTCCACATTGAGCCTTACACTCCAAGTCAGATTAATGCCAATTGCTCAAAATTTGATCAAGAAGATCACCCAAGCACTGATGAAGCTGACACTAAGGTTGGAAGCATCCCGGATCTAACTCTTGATGAATGGGCAAACAAGATACATGCATTTGATCCTTATCAAGAAGTGGAAGAATCTGAGCTAGGGGTCTATTGCATACACGAAGAAAATCAGCCTATTCCTAGCATCACCAAGCCAAACCACAAAGATGACAATGAGGTATGGCAGCTATTTTTTGATGGATCAAGGAGTAGACAAGGTGCAGGAGGTGGAGCCATGCTTGTTTCACCTCAAGGAGTAAAGTACTATTCAGCTTTTAGATTTCAGTTTGCATGCTCCAATAACACTGCTGAATATGAAGCCTTGGTGCAAGGGATGCATTGGGCAATAAAGAAGAAAATAAAGAACTTGCAAGTCTTTGGGGACAGTGAATTGATTGTAAATCAGGTCAAGGGACAGCATGCTGCCAAGAATGATCTTCTCAAAGCTACAAGAATAGGTGTGGGACCTCATGGAAGATTTTGAGGGTTTTGGCATCAAATCCATTCCTAGAAAGAGAATCAAGTCACCGACAGGCTTGCAGCAGTAGGGGCAGCCTTTGACATTGTGGAAAGCATTCAACAAGACAAGGTACAACCAAACATCCACGTGATTGTGAGGCCTTCAATGCCAGATAACAATGTCAGTTGGCAAGTGTTTGAAAATGACCAACAAATCATCCATTTCTTGTAAGAAGAAGCTGAGTTCTCAGCCAAGAATCAAGAAAAATTGGAACAACAGTATGGTGACCAAGTGGTACAACTGAGAACTAACAAGCTGCCCAAGGGACTTATCACTTTGGAGTCCATTTTTAACCCCAATGATCAGTTTAGAAAGGAGAAAGCAAACATTCAGGTCAAGAGAGGATTCAGTATCCATCTTGGTAGAAGAGAACAAACCATTGCAAATTGGAAGGATGACAACTGAACAAGAAAGGTATGAGTTCATACAACTGTGTCAAGAGTTCCCTGACGTGTTTTCTTGGAGCTATGAAGACTTGAAAGGTTTCAATCCCAACTTAGCTCAGCATACCATCGAATTGGATCCAAATACTAAGCCCACAAAGTAAAAACAAAGACCAGTCAATCCACACATGGAGCCTCTCATGAGGAAAGAATTGGACAAGCTGATTGAGTCAAGGATCATATTCCCAATCAAGCATTCTAGTTGGGTTACCAACTTAGTTCCAGTCAGAAAGAAGAGTGGAGAGATCAGATTGTGTGTTGACTTCAGAGACTTGAATAGAGCCTCTCTCAAGGACCATTACCCACTCCCTTCCATGGAGCAAATCTTGCAAGTTGTGGCTGGCTCCGAGAGGTTTTCACTACTTGATGGCTACTCAGGCTACAATCAGATTATGGTGAAGGAAGAGGACCAATTCAAGACAACCTTCACAACCAAATGGGGAACTTTTGCATACAGGAAAATGCCATTTGGGCTGTCCAACGCTGGTGCTACCTTCCAAAGGGCAATGGACATGGCATTCAAAGGTTTGATTAACAATGTGGTGCTGATTTACCTTGATGATATCACTATTTTTTCCAAAAATGCAGCAGACCACCTCTCTCATTTGAGGCAAGTCTTCACAAGGTGCAGGAGATTTGGAGTGTCTTTGAATCCTAAGAAGTGCATCTTTCTTACACATGAAGGAAAGCTCCTTGGCCATATTGTCTCCAAAGAAGGATTAGCAATTGATCCAGAGAGGGTTGAAGCCATAAGAGCACTACCATTGCCAAGCCACAAGAAAGCCCTTCAGAGTTTCTTGGGAAGGATAAACTTTGTTCAGAGGTTTGTCCTAGATTTTGCAGCCCTTGTCAAGCCCATCACCAAAATGTTAAAGAAGAGCATGGCTTTCAAGTGGACAACAGAAGGCAAGGAGAGTTTTGAAGCAATCAAAGAAGCCATCTCTCAAGCACCAACTCTCATCAACCCAGACTTCTCCAAGGATTTCATCCTCTATGCATTTGGAGGTAATGACACTATTTCTACCATTTTGGTACAACGCAGAACAAGGATAATGATGAGCAGCCAATTGCCTTCTTCAGCCGGAGCCTAGATGACTATGAGGTGAGGTACTCTTTTATTGAGAAGCATGTACTTGCAGTAATCAGAAGCTTGAAGAAATTCAAGCATTTAATCTCAAACAACAAGGTCCAGTTGCTGGTCTCACATGTCAAGTTAAGGACTTCCTCCTCAACAAGGATTTGAATGAGAAAAGGGCAGGTTGGATCACCCGTGTCATGGAGTATGACATTGAGATCAAGATCACCAAGCTGGTAAGAGGGAAAGGATTGTGTGAGCAGCTGGTTTTGGGGAAGCAAAAGAAGTATGCAATGAAGAAGAGGTTGTTTTGACAGTCCAAGACAGCCATGAGCCAAGTGGCAATCAAGAAGAAGACAATGCTTCCCCCACTCCTTGCTGGACCCAAGGCATTATACACTTCCTAGGCACAGGCCTATGCCCTCCGAGATGAACAAGACCCAAAGGAGACACTTCAGATTGCAGGCTGTCCCGTATGCCATTGTTGATGGAGTTTTGTTCAAGAAAGATGTGAATGGAGTGCTGCTGAGATGCATTAGCACAAATCAGATTCAAAGGGTGTTGGAAGAGTTTCATGGTGGACCAGCTGGTGGTCATTTTGCACCAAGAGTGACAGCTCTAAAATCATGAAGGCTGGTTATTATTGGCCTAAAATCTTCAGTGATTGCTATGCATGGATCAAGAGGTGTAAGAATTGTGCATTCTTCACAGGAAAAGAGAGACTTGCTGCCCTTCCATTACATCCAATCTCAGCTGACCAGCCATTCATGCAATGGGGTTTGACTTCATTGAGTCATTAATCCCAATTCAAGCCAAGGGCACAAATGGATTTGATACCACACTGCACTACTTCACCAAATGGACAAGTAAGTAAGAGCACTCAAAGAGGCAAATGAGTCTAAAGATCTTAGACTTTTATGAGGGGATAACAACCAGATTTGGTGTACCTACTACAATAATCTCTGATAATGCATTGGCATTCATTGGATCTAAGGTGACTGAGTGGGCTGTCAAGAACGGTATCTACCTAAGCACTTCATCAAACTATTACCCTCAAGGTAATGGCCAGGCCGAGTCTACAAACAAGAACTTGTTGAGGATCATTAGGAGGACTCTTGACGAGAATCAGAGGTCTTGGCATACCAAACTAAAATCAGCCTTATGGGCTGATAGGATAACTCCCAAAAGATCCACAGGTAACTCTCCATTCAAACTTGTCTATGGAAGAGAGGCAATCTTGCCCATGTCACTTGAGTTGCCAACATTGGAACTCATGAAGCAGCTGGAGTTGCTAGAGTTTGAGCCCATGGAGGTGAGGTATGCAGAGTTGATGGAGCTACAAGAGATCAAAATCAGGCATCCCAAGCAATGGAAAAGGATCAAGCTTTGATCAAGAAGACCTTTGATAGAAGGCCAAGGATAGATCTTTTCAAGTTGGAGATCTAGTGTTGAAATGGGATGTGGATAGAGCAAAACCGGGAAGGCATTCAAAATTTGATGCCATTTGGAGTGGCCCATACATGGTCACGAAGTGCAAGAACAACAATGCTTTCCAATTGGCCTCATTGGATGGTGAAGAACTGCAGATTCCAGTCAATGGAATCTATCTCAAGCATTGCTTCTAGAGGGAAATTCACTACCTTGTAAATATTAGATTAGATTTTCATTCCTCCAAGTGCTTGTGCACATTGTTTTGCTGTAGGTTAGTTTTGTTTTCCCTAAGTGCTTTGGCACAACTTGCTGTCCATGGAGATGTTTTGCAGTCCTTGCTTCCATCAGGTGATATTCCATCTTCCTCCTTACACATTCTAAGTCAGTTGGGGTTCTAAACAATATTTGATGACTCCATGCCCAATGGACTGCTTCAGGCAACTGGTATCTTCTACCTAGCAGGCAGGTAACCCCGCTGAGTCACCAAATTGTTATCCAAAATTCACCCCCAGGGGTAAATTTGATAACATGCATCAGAATACTCAAGTCCTAGGCAAATAGATTGATTCAAGGCAAAAATCATGTTTCTAGGGTCCCCTCGATTTTTTCTAACTCTCCTGTCCAAGAAGAAAAGAGCAAGTTCTAAAAAAAGGTGAAAAAGTTGCAAAAACAAGCTTGGGCCAGAAAAAATCATGAAAATTGGCTAAGTCCTAGTCCAGGCGGTCCTTGGGACAGTTGGGACGTCGGGGCGCGAATCGGCCGAAAGCCTCCAGCGGTCCACGCAGCAAAGGGGACATCCGGGACATGGGGACGCGCGGGACGCGCGAAAGGGCCGACCGGCCAAGGTAAAAGAAAATCGACTAACTCACCGCAGCAAATAAGGTTGGGACATCTGGGCCGAAAAGACGCGAAGGACGCGAAAAGGTGAAGCGGCCGCAAAGAGGGACAAGGAAGCCCATTTCAAGTGGTTCGGAAGAATTTGTCCCATGCATAATCCGGGACAAAGCTGGACAAAAGTACGCGGGACGCGGAGAGCCGAAGGAGCCGAGAGCCAATCAAATCACGCCACGTGTCATCGCCAAAAGAGGGACAGGGAAGCCCAAATCGGGTGGATCGAGGAATTTGTCCTGCATAGTTTGGGACATCCGGGGACAAAGGGACCAAAGGGACGCGAGGGACGAAAAGCCGGCAGGCCCGCGATGAATCAGGAAACGCCACGTGTCACAAGGGAAAACGTCCAAAATTTCAAAGGGCAAGGTTTGAAGCGTTGGCCCGAGCCAATAAAAAGAGGACACGTGTCCAATGGAGCAGGGAAGTGTGGAGCTCGGGGAGGAATTAGAGAATTTGGCAAAAGTTTTGGCCAAAAGCTAAAAGGTAAAGGATGACCCCGCCCCCGTCCTCCAATCAAATCATGCCACGTGTCCCAAGTGGCGGGGGCGCGGGGAAAAGTGGAAAATTTTCCAAAATTACAAAAAGGTCAAAATTTCAAGGAAAACCCATGGGTAAGGGAAGGAGAGAGAATTTCTCATCCAATCAGCACTGACACGTGTCATCCAGTGGCAGAGCGGGAAAAAATTTCAAAACCCATTTTTGCCTGTTTTGTGCCCTAAATCTTCATATCGCCATATCTTTCGATCCAGAGCTCGATTTGCACGTTCTTTATATCATTGGAAAGCTTATAAAATTCTCTACATGATTCTAGGGTCAATCTTGAATTTTGGTGTAGTTTGGAGAGAGAAAGTTAAGAAACAGCTCTGACGCGTGTTCATGGCCAGAAGTGACATTTCAAATGACCAAATTTAATGCAGAATGGGTCGCATTCTCCTCCAATTTGGTCAAAAATGATAGGGTATGGGTTTGTAAGGTCCCCATGCCATTTTAATGCATTTATAGTCAATGAGGAATGGGCTCCCACATGTTTTGTACATTTTCTCTCTCCTGGGCTCGACCCATGCAATGTAAAAGCCAGATTTGGCTCATTTCTAAGGGGGAACATTTTTTGGCATAACAATCTTCTTCTTTCACCTCCAGCAAGTGATTGTTGCAAGAATCGACCTCTTCAAAGATCAGTAAGTTTTTACCTCTCTGAGGTTGTAATGCAGTGGTTTTGACATTGGAAATGATAATGCAAGCTTTGTGAATGGTTTCAGTCCTTTGTTTGTATTATTTGCTTCATTTCAGATCCTAAATTATATCTTATCACCGTGTATGTTTTATGTTGCAATCTTTGGTTTGTGTCTATTTACATGACAAAATATATTCACCACTCCTTTTTGCATCACCATCTTTAGTTAGTTTCAATTTTTGCATTTCTATCCCCGTCTCTCTCTTGCAATATTTCTTATTATATTTTTTTGAATTTACCTTTTCTATCTTATTAAATAAATGGGTGTTATGATTATTCATGCTAACATCTTGCTAAGCACAACAAAGGAGGGACATGGTGGTTTTGTGCACTTTGGGTGAGTTTCCATACTTTCTGGATAAATTTCCAATGCACATAGTTGTATTACGAAATAAAATCCTATAGATTTGCAACCAAAACTCTATTATAATTACTTTTGCAGATCTAGTTGTCTCAATTAAGTTTTGAGACCATTATCGAGGTTTTGATCAAGAATTATCTAAAATATATCAATTAGTGGTGTTTTTCATGCTCTAATTTCCCTTCAACACCACCAACAGTTTATTGGCATTGTTTTCGGGGATCTAGTTGTCTCATTTCATTTCTAAGAACGTTATTAGGGTTTTCATCAAGAATTATCCAAAGTATATAAGTTAGTTGTGTTATTGCATGCCCTATTTTTCATCAATGCAACCAATACTCTATCAAATGTTGTTTTCGGTGATTTTTATCTTGTTTTAGTTATGAGACTATTTTTGGGGTTTTGATCAAGAATTATCCAAAATATATTAGATAATGGTGTTCTTGGATGTTTTTTTACCCATCACTATCCCAGTCCCGTCACCCAATGCTCTATATCATCCTTCCTATCCTCCAAACATCCCTCCCCTATATATATTTCTAAGATATATAGAGATGGGGGCCCTCGAAATTCTAGATAAATACTTCAGGGAGATTAGGCCTCAGATTCCACCACCATATCTTCAAATTAATAAGACCAGGTGATCTTATTTTCCATCTCCAGGGAAAAATATTATCATCTCCTATTAAAAAAATCCCTAATTCTCCTTTGGGAGCTTCTACTCTAACATAATGTTCTTGTTTTGATAACTCAAACGTAGGGGAAGGTTTTTTACTAATAAATCGAGATTCAAAATCGTTCCATTGTCTATGAATTGGAAATATAGCTTAATAAAGTAATTCTACGAAAAACATTTCTTTTGAAAACTTTTATTTTTGACTTAATCACTTGCAGCAAATTTTTGTTTGGATCGATATAAAAGTGCTAAATCTATAGTCAGCCCCCTATATCCACCCCTCTTTCTATAGGGGCCCTATCTAGTTCACATCTGGGGCTGAATGAGACTATGGGGGCATATTGAGATCGACCCCCTATATCTCTATAGGGACTCCCCGCCCCTAAATATATATAGTCCTAACACCAAAACACTTTATTGGTGTCATTTTTAGGTATATAGTTGTCTCGACTTAGTTACGAGACTGTTGATGGGATTTTGATCAATAATTATCGAAATTATATAGTTAGTGGTGTTCTTGCATGCTCTACTTTTACATCAACACCACCACCACTCTATTGGTATTGTTGTTGTGGATTTTTTGTCTCTATTTAGTTATGAGACCATTTCCAAGTTTTTAATCAAAAATTATCCTAGGTATATAAGTTAGTGGTGTTCTTGCACGCTCTATTTTCCCATCAACACCACTAACACTCTATTAGCACAATTTTTGGGGATCTAATTGTCTCATTTCATTTTTGAGACCATTTTTGGGGCTTTGAGTGTAATTCAAACAAGATTCATCAATTTTGCATGTGTTAGGAAACCATATCGATCTGCCAACATCACCAATGTTCTATTGTCATCATTGTCAATAATTTTATTGTCTCGATTTAGTTATAAAACCATTTTTGGGGTTTCGACCAAGAATTATCCAAGGTATATGATTTTTCAAAGTGTTATTGCATGCTCTATTACTAACACTCAATTGGCATCATTTTTGGGGTCTTGAGGTCATTTAAGGTTGCTTTATCATCCTTTTTCTTCAAGCATGTTTTATCTGAAGTTCTCAATTATATTTACACTAATTAATCATGTTGTTTTTATTAAAGAGATCCATTAGAAAGAAAAGATTATTTGTTCTCAAATTTTAGAGGTTTTAAGAGAGTTTAATTATGAGCCCTTAGCTACTATTATTCAAGGTTTATCATGGTATATCATATCATCTTCTCATTGTTGTTTTGGTAAAGGTATTCAATCATTTTTCAAGGTCAATCTATAATTTCTAGAGTGTAAACTCTAGTGGTGACTCCAATCTCATTGTTGGATTAGATCAGTTTTAATTATTGCTATATTTTTTTGTTGATTCATATTTGTAAGACTATAAGTATCCAAGTCTTCATTCAGATCATATTTTACATAAGAAACCTTCCTTGAGTTGGATACTTTTCATTGGAGGAGACAAGTTTGATGCTCAAGTGTTGATCATATTTCATAAGGTAAGAGTCTACAAACATATGATCATAATATTATTGATCCTATAATTACAAATTTTGATCTTAGAAAAATGGATCGTCCTCCTCTAAGAGCGCCTTTCAAATTTAATTCCTTTAGACCTATCAATTTTAGGGGCATGTCAGGGTATCCTAATGATGTTCCAGATGGAATCAGAATTAGATTGCACAATTTCAAGGAAATAATTCCATTTTTGGTGAGAAACATCTTAGATTATTTGAAAATATTATGGATGATTATGAATTAGAACATGAATATGTTTTCTTAAATTTATTTATACACATATTAGAAGAATATGCAACAAGATGGTTTAATTATTTTCCTCATAGTTCAATAAATTCTTGGGATAAAATGATAGATTTTTAGAATTCAATATGGTCACATGACTAACCCTAGGTTCCTCCTATCTAAATTTGAAAACATTAATAAAAACCAAAGTGAATGTGTATAATACTTTAACACTATATTCAATAAAACATTGACAAGATTACCAATAAGCTTGATACGAGAAGAATCCTTCTTAATCAAGTATTGTGATGCATTTGATAAGAAGGAAGCCTACTTTTTGAGAGATAAATATCCTATGGCTTTGAGACAAGTAATTTTTATGGAAATTAAAATTGAAAACAACATCAAGGAAGTTGATGAAACTCCAAAATGAGGTGTCAAATCAGTCAATAATGAGAAGAAGTGGTTAAAAATCTAGTTAGTGTTATAAAGGCATATCATACAAGCTAGAATATGCTTTGAGAAGGGGTTTATTTGGGACTCCAAGTTCAGAATTAAGGTGAGAATC
Source organism: Taxus wallichiana var. yunnanensis (assembly GCA_018340775.1). Classification (NCBI taxonomy): domain Eukaryota; kingdom Viridiplantae; phylum Streptophyta; class Pinopsida; order Cupressales; family Taxaceae; genus Taxus; species Taxus wallichiana. The sequence continues at coordinate 99,562,051 of CM031244.1, read as the reverse complement.
AAAATCAGATTCAAAAGAGGTATGTGCTTCATCCTGGAATGGATCATAGAGGTAATTATAAAAAGGAGGCATGCGGATCAAATGGAAAGACAAAATACACCTAATCATGGTAGAGTTGTTTCCCCTTTAAATGGAATAGTTTCAATAGTTGAAGAAGATAATCACATCATTGATTAGTGTGATAAGTGTTTCATGCCTCATGTTCCTTCTAAACAAGTTGATTTGACTAATGCAATTGTTGAGTATGAATCAGACTCTAATGGTGCCTTCATGTTTGATGAGCAAGTGAACATTGAAAATGGTGCTACCTCAACTAATATTTTGTGTGCCAAGATAACAAATGATTTTTAGATAGTTTTCAAGAAGGTATGTTGTCTTCCCCTTGAAGGTGATGATGTAATAAATTTGGATCAAAATAGTAATCTTATTAATCATGACTTTGGATACCTAAGAAATGTAATGATTGGAAAGTATGATGGGAGGGTTCCTTCAAGGGAAGATAGGTGGTTATTAATCAATGTATTAGTTGATCAAGAAAAAGAGTACAAGTTGAGAAGTGAAAAACAAAGAAACTCTATTTTTAATTGCAATCTTGACAAGCTTTCATTGGATAATGATCTTAAGGGCATTTATAGGAAAAATAAGTCATATGTTGAGCAGCCCTATGTTGATACACCGTTTTTTCTATTGATGTTTTATATATTTTTGTCTTAATTTTTGTATCTTTTTTGCATGTACATGTGATTTTCATTTCCATAGCCTTATTTAAGCTAGTGTAGCTCGTTATCTTCATTAGCATTCCTTTTTCGATTTTTCACAAATCCCAAGTTGATTCCCTTGTTTGATTCTGAGAAATAATTAGTAAGTATTCTCATGCTAGAGCTTAATATGGAATTATCATTCTAAATGAAAATGCATTGATTAAATAATTTTGAATAACTAATCGATAAGGGAACACAAATCAAAATATCCCTCAATTACTTAAGGGCCTAATCAAAACTCCTATAGATCAACCTAATAACGATACTTATCACAATCAACATCAAGAAAAATAAAAATTATCAATTGAAATCACAACATTTTGAATGATGGGATCACTTATTCTTGTAATGTTTAGAATTTTCAAACAACACTATCAAATTCAAAAAATCAACTAATCAACCAATTATCATTCCTCGTAAATAAAACACTCCATGTGAGTTCAAAAGAAGAAAATTCACACCACTTGGAGAAACTATTTCTAATGCATTTTTCCACTTAGCAAGTGTAGATATGATCATCTATACAATATCAAGACTCTTCAAGGAAGGGAAACCAAAAATAACATGGTATAAATAAAATGAATATTGCAAGTACCATGGTATAAACAGACATCATACAAATTGGTGTAAGAAAATGGTTATCCATTTTTGCACCCCTACAAAAACAGAACAACTTAACAAGTCTAAACATTACCGGTTGATGGGTGTAACACTTTGAAGTTTTACGGGGTGGCTCATGAGTTGGTCTTCTCCGGATCTCCGCGAGAGAGGTTTGAGTTGTTTTGGGTGAACTCGGTGAGTCATGAAAGTGACAAGTAAAGGTTATCGGTAGCATCTTAAGATACTACCAACCGGTAGCATTTTATATGCTCTTGGGCAGTAAAATACAGATGCTACCCGGTCGATAGTGAGATGCAGAAACAATGGCATCATTGGCGGATGGTTAATAGTCACTTTGTAGCATTTTCAATGCTACAAACCAATATCATTTTTGTGCTACTAGTCATAGCACAAAGGTGACAATAAGGAGCGATCGGTCGATAGCGGGGTCTCCAGTAGCATTTTTACGAATGCTACCAACTGATAGTAGATTTTAAGCTACCAACCAAAGAGCGGAGAAAACATGTTACCATCCAGTTACATTTATGCAATCGGCTAACACCAAGGAGAATTATGTAACCAATTGAACCCATGAATGAACTAGGAATTAATGAAATCACTACAAAGTAGTTTAACCACTATTTTAATGAGGTATGGCACCCATGACTACCCATGTAAGAAAAGTACCAATTCATATGGCCTCCCATACCTCTTTAATAAAATTTATCGGTTGGTTAGGAAATTTTGAGGTCCTTCATTTATATATTGTAATTTTTACCTCATTTTGAAAGAGACATTTTGAAATGTAAATGAACTTTTCCAAAATTGTTTCAGACACTTTCGTGAGTGCAAGCCTCGAATTTATGCATTTGTAAAGGATTTTTTCCTTGTGCCTATATTGTAATGGATTGTGCATCTTTTTAAGAAATAAAATCAGTGTTTTGTGGCTTTTCTTGCCCTATCTCAAGTTGTATTGTGTTCTTTTCCTTCCATTATACTTGTAGGTATATTGTGCATATCATGTTCTTTTGTAGGATCAAAATTCATTGTGCTCCATGAGGATGGAGATGTGAATGTTGTTTTAGACTGTGGCACTTTTTTCTTCCCTCTCCCACTTTGTTTGCTCCCCATTTTCACTCACTTAGAATCTCTCCACTCCCTTGTTCTTGGTGCTATCACCTCCCTTAGTTTAGGACTTTCATTTTATGCATATCTCTCTTCCTAGTCCCTTGGAATTCTAGGTTAGTGTTAGAATAGTTGTATTTTGCCTTTCTAGGAGTAGTTTTAGTATTATAATAGGTAAAGGAACCAACCTTCTGTAGAGGTTTTTCTGAAATTGCAAGGGTCCCACACCTTTACACAATCCCATGTTAGTCAAAAGTAGGGTTTTTAATGTAAAAATCCTAGGGTGCTACTTTCTTGACATAATAGTTTTTGCATGCACTGGTGGGAGAAAGAAGTCAATATTTCTAGTTTTATCAAGTTTGGGTGTGTATCTTAGTGAGATTCTAGCCTTTAGAGGAGATACATAAACACACACTGGTGACTTCGTCATTCAAATCAACTAGTTTCAGCAGTGTAAGTGTTCAAGAACATGAGAATAATTTAGACAAGGTCTAGAACAATAGAGGAGGGAGATTTTGAGTACCTGCAATTATCACTTGGAAGGGGAAGAAGAGGAAGAACTATTCAAAGGTCACCTTCACCACCCAACAGAATCCTTCCACTCCACCTCCTAGTATACCTTTCTTGTAGTCTACTATAGCTCTCAAGCCTATTACAATTGCAGCACAATAGAATTTGGGATTCGTCAATTTTATTAATAGCAGTCCTCTTTCTCTTAATGCCAATAATCCCATACCAGCATCTACTCTCAAGAGCATCCCTTTCTTCAATGGAGATAATCAGACTACTCCAGACCACATTTAGGATATTTCCAATGTCTACGCTATCCATTAGATCATTGAACAAGATGTGGCTATTAGGTTGTTAGCTTCTTCATTCAAAGGAAGAGCTTTGCAATGGTTTAGGAGTCTGACAATAGGGTCAATTACAAATTGGAAAGAATTTTGCATGGCTCTCTACAATTAATTTGGAGATAAGGTAGATAACCTCTCTTTTCTAGAACAACTAACAACTATAAATAGGGCACCAAATGAGTAGATGGCTGACTTCAATTTCAAATTTCAAAGGATGTGGGATATGATTCCAATTGTTGTGAGACTAGTTATTGAAGGTGCATTTCTCTATTTCCTTAAAGCTTTAAATTATGATATATCTATTATGATACAATCTATGGGAGGGATAACCTTACCAAGAGCTTATGCCATATCCATTAGGGCTGAGAATTACCTAATTCAAGTTGGTAAACTTACACCTAGGCCACCTATGCCTATTTATCCAAAATGGGAATCCTAGTTCTAGTCAAACTCCTACATTAGCCCTTATTCCTGCCCCTAGAAATCAAAGTTCCAATGAGGCTTCTACCTCTTCTTCTAGTACCTCAACTGAACTCCAAGAAGTTATGAAGCAATTACAAAACCTAGGGAATGAATTGGTGACCCTCAAGAGGCAGCAAACCCAAAATTTTAGACCTTATCAGCCTCAAGCCCAACCAAATAGGCCTCCATATTATTCTAATAGACCCCTATTCAAAATGCAAAAAAAAATCAAGGACATCCCTAGCTACTAGACCATTTCAACCATACAATCCTAATACACCTTCAACATCCCAAGCCTTGGTTCCAATCCAGAATAACATTACACAAGAATATGAATGGTGTTTTCCTTATGGTCAACCCCATAATTAGGTAGCATGTTTCAATGGTATGCTAAACTAGGCCTTGATGGTACAAAATGTTGGTGTGCCTCAAGAGACAAGCTAAGAAGAAAATCAATAACAAACATCTACTCAAGAGGCACCTTCAAGTGAGACTACACTTGTGGTAACCGACAAGTGAGGATTTTTGTGGTATAAATTAGTTTCCTTCTCAAGGGGTAGCAGACATAACACAAGGTCTAAGAAGATAAATATAGAGGGAGGAAAATCATCAAATGTAGGTGTTTCTCAACCTTCTATCACACCCCAAGGATTTGGTAGCTTGAATCTAGTCCCAAACTCACAAAATCAGCCTAGAGTGCCTGTTGTAGCAGCTCATGTATAGGAAAAGGAAGTGCCAAGTAGAGGGTAGCAGAATGATAGCCCACCTTCATTCAATATCATTAACCACATGAAGAAAACAAATGTAAGCATATCTATGTCATAATTTTTAAAAAATTGAGGTAAAGGGACCTTTTCCAAGTAGTCATAGCCAACTTTCCCATCTCAAATGACTCACTCAAAGATCAAGAGAAGGTCCTCACCAATGCAATGCAAAAAAATATGGTCAACCAAGTATAAATATGAAGCGTCCACCATTTTATGTGTCCTTAATTATTGGGAACAACTTGGTACACAATTTCATGATTAATTCAACGGAAAGCAACTCAGTGATGCCAAATCATATGGTAGATCAATTGGGTCTCAAGTATGAGCCTATTTCTAAAGGATTAGTGTAGTTAGATGGGACAATAATGGGAATAGTAGGAATCATCAAGGATCTGAATCTAACACTGCATGCATGTCCAAATCTTACGATTCGGTAAGACATGTCAATGATTGATTTTCCCCCACTTTTTACTTTGTTCTTGTCAAGGAATTTAATGGCTAAAATTGGCTGGTACCTATTAGCTGATTGGTCCCACATCCTCTTCAGAAAAGGTATGGGGCTAAAGATACAATAAGATCTGATCCAATTTATAATTACCACATTGAGCCTCACATTCCAAGTACAAATCATGCTTATTTTTTATCCTTTAATCAAGATGATTACCCAAGCACTCAAGAATCAAAGACTAAGGTTGGAGGCATCCGAGATTTTACACTTGATGAGTGGTCTCACAAGAGGAATGGATATGATCTATACAAGGAGATGGAGGAGGTTGAATTAGGGATATATTTTCTACATGAAGAAAATCCACCTCTCCCTAACATCACAAGTCGATGTGAAAGATGAAAAATGGAGTATTGCGGTTGTTCTTTGATGGATCAAGGAGTAGGCAAGGTACTAGAGGAGGATCAATGCTTGTGTCACCTCAAGGTATAAAATACTACTCATCTTTCTACTTTCAATTCAGTTGTTCAAACAACATAGTTGAGTACAAAGCATTGATCCATAGATTGCATTGAGAAAGGAAAAGAGGTATCACAAACTTATAGGTATTTAGAGATAGTGAGTTAATTATCAATCAATCCAAAGGGTAGAATACTGCTAAGAATGACCTTCTTAAGAGCTATAAGAACCGAGTATGGGATCTCATTGAAGACTTTGAAGCTTTTAATATTGTTTCCATCCCGAGGAAGAAGAACGAAGTTGCATGACAGAGCTCACAATAATTGGAGTAGCATTTGATTTGGTTGAAAGTATCAAGAGGATAAAACTCAACCTCATATCAAGGTGGTTGTGAGACCAAATATTCCATATAACAATACAAGTTGGAAATTATTTTAAAGTGATCAATAAATCATCAATTTCTTATAAGAACAAGTTGAGTTATCTGCTAGGAATCAAGACAAATTGGAAAAATAGTATGGAGATCAAGTGGTTCAATGAAGGAAAAACAAGCTTCCAAATGGCTTTGTGAAATTGGAGTCAATATTCAATCCCAATGACCAATTCGGAAAGAGATAGAAAGTATCTAAGTCAAAGGGGAAGATTTAGAGTCCATTTTGGTTGGAGAGGGTAAAGTACTCCAAATTAGAAAAGTGAGTACTAATCAAGAAAAATATAATTTCATACATCTTTTCCAAGAATTCCCAAATGTATTTGCTTAGAGATATAAGGAATTGAGAGTATTTAATCAAAATTTAGCACAACACACCATTTAAATAGATCCGAAGATAAGCCTATTAGGAAAAAGAAAATGCTATTCAATCCTCATATCGAGCCTCTCATGAAGAAAGAAATGAACAAGCTCATTGAGGAAAGCATAATCTTTCCAATCAAACACTCTTCATGGGTAGAAAATCTAGTGTCGATTAGGAAAATAAATGGGTAAATCATAGTGTGTGTTGACTTTTGAGACTTGAACAGGGCCTTTCTCAAGGATCACTATATGTTTCCTTCTATGGAGAAGATCTTACAAGTAGTAGGTGCTTCAGAAAGGTTTTCGCTTTAAGATGGCTACTCAGGCTATACTAAAATCATGGTGAAAGAGTAAGACCAATTCAAAACAACATTCACCACCAAATAGGACACGTACGCCTATAGGAATGTGTCATTTAGATTATCAAATTCCATAGTTACATTCTAGATGAAAATGGACATGGCGTTCAAGGGGTTGTTAAATAATATAGTGTTTGTTTATATTAATGATATCATAGTGTTTTCCAAGAATTTAGCGAGCCACCTCCACCATCTCAAACAAGTATTTCAAAGATGTAGGAGATTCAGAGTCTCTTTGAATCCAATAAAGTGTATATCCCTAGCTCATGAAGGAAATCTCTTAGGCCACATTGTGTCTAAGGAGGGGTTGGTAATTGATCCAGAGAGGGTAGAAGCTATTCGAGCATTTCCATTACCAAGTATAAATAAGGCTCTCCAAATTTTCTTGGGGAAAATCAATTTTTTTATGAGGTTTGTTCCTAAATTTTCTACTCTTATCAAGCCACTAACGTTAATTTTGAAAATGAATATGGATTTCAAGTGGACTATTGAAGGAAAATAAATATTTGAAGCTATAAATCAAGCCATTGCATAGGCCCCAACCCTCATAAATCCATATTTTTGAAGAACTTCACTCTATATGATTTTGGTGGCACAGATGCAATATCTACCATATTAGTAAAACTTAATAGAGAAGATCTAGAGTAACCTATTACATTCTTGTTTGTGATAAAAAAATTTAGGGACAAATTGATGGACTTCTTGCCAATGCTCTAGGATTCTAAGTCCCTCTACTTAACTGGTGTAATTATTGTATAATCATGCATGAGTGAAAGTGGGTTTTCCTTGAGTTGGCCTTGGTGTTGGGGATCCAAAAAGGCACACCACTAACCCTCCAAAAACTAGAAATATTTTTATGGGAATACTTTGTCTAAAGAGTGAGAAAGGGGAGCGATAAAAGACGTAGGATAAACTAATGTTACAAGTAGAAAATCAAATTCCTACACACACTAGTTAGAAGTTTCATCACATGCACTAAAATTAAGAGGAAACAACTCACAAGAATAATAAGACCAAATATAATTTTTGATCACCAAGTATCAAGAAATCCCTTAGTCAAAGAAATATAGAAACTCCTTCTTCTTGTATTAATTTCTCAAACAAAATTTATACATAGTGGAGAAATGGAGAAAATTGAGAATGGGGAATGGAAGAATTTGGCTATCTCCTTTGTTCTCTCAATACACTCTTGAGTATACAAAATCAATCACCAACCCTTTGAAATGGGAATGGCTTTACAATTTATAGAATGATATATGACTCTTTATCTACCTCCCAATGCCTTTTCATATGTCCTCGCACAACTTTAAAAATTTCAACTTCGTAGGAAACATTTAAGTCCCTTTTTATAACATAAATGTGACTTATTAAATTAGGCACATTGAGACATATGAAAAAGTGCAACCCCAACGTAAAATCAGAACATTTACTAGAGAGATAAAGTTGGGGAAGGAAGATAAGAGAGAGAAGAAGAAGAGGAGATGTCATTCTTGATGAATTTTTTTGATCCCTGTCAATGGAAAGCTCCAAATATAGTGAAACTTTGAATCTTCAAACTCCTTGCACCTTGAGAAACTCCTTCAAATTATCTCATGAACACTTTCCAAGTTGAATGAATTGTTCCGCCTATGACCGCAACTCCCACCCTGCACATGATATACATGTGACCCGAACCATGTAGTGAGTGTTGAAAGACACTATCGGTTTCACCTAGGATGGATCTTGAATGCCCTATGAGAAATGCCCATGGATGATCCCCTTATGTTATATTGTGCCAAAATTTCCCTTTAATTGTAACTTACCATTAATAGCAAGTTCCCAGATGGAAGACATACTATTTTTAGTAAGAGGTTATTTTTTCCTCTTCTTGACCATCCTAATGTGATGAACACCCTCATTCACTTTTATGCACACTACCTTCGCCTAGGCTACTTCTTGGGTGACTTATTATTTTTAGTAAGAACCCATATAGTGAGCTTACTTTTTTTAGTAAGTGGTCATTTTCACCGTTTTTTATCCGAACACTCATTCTAACTTCCCGGTGACCTTCAAAGCACACGCTTTTTCCACAATCTGCTTTTGTTGATGAATTTCCAAACATAGCAAGTATGTATAGGAAAACTTACTATTTTTAGAAAGTGGGTTTCTAGTGCTCGGTTTGTGATAGAACATATTATTTTGACTTGTCTCGCCATCGTGGTCATGTCCTCTGAATTTCACTTGATTTCACCCACCAAAATACTTGGAAATAAAATTTAAAATTTTCACCTAGTAGTGGCTTTGGGCACGAAACTACCATGGCGGCCATTAGTGGAGCTCGAATTTTTTAGGTCTTATTTTTGTCTCTAATCATGATGAAATCAACTTCATTTTGATAGGTTTTTTTCATTTGGAGTATGTGTGCAAGTTTTTAGCTTGATCCAACCATCAAATTGTTGAGAAATCCAACAAACATGAGCTAGGGCATGAAATGGGATTTTTGTTTGAACAAAAATTTAGGGAACCATTTGACCTCATATTTATTTCATCTTGATCATCTTTAAAAATGAGGAAGTCTTAAAAATATGACATCTCAATCTGACTTGTATTTTTCAAGATATGAAGATTTTTTGATTTGGAGACTTCATACTTATTTGGCGAAAAATATTCGTTTTCTCTTTGTTCTTCGTCATTTCGATCCATTTTTTCTCGAGACTATTGTTTTTTTATGTTTTTATATGAAAAAGATTTCATGGAGTTTATTGAATGCAAAAAACTCACTTTCAAATCTGGAAAAAATCTAGCACAATTTCAGCATCATATGAAGGCATGAGGGAAAAATGAGCAAAACTGCACTAAGTGTCATATTTATATCTTGAAAATGGAAGGAGGGAGAGGGGAAGGAACATTTATTTTTATTTTTCATCCATTTTGGCCAAATGGATAAATAATACATCAATTTCCACTTTGAACCTCATCATGACATTTGGCGAAGATCCAACGGTGGACTGTTTGGCTCCACTAGCTCCTAAGGGGCTGGAAATTTGCATTGGAGAGGGTCACATGGATGACATGAGGGATTAAAGGGATTGGGTGAATTTTCTTTTGCCTCATGTACCTTTAGAAAAGGTGGAAAAGGGGACATTAGTTTGCACATCGTGCCTCCATGTGACACTTGGCGATCATCCGTGCAGTGAGAGGTAAGGCTCCAACTAGCTCTCGAGTTTAACTAGTAATGTGGGAGGTCATATTAGGGTCCAAGAGGCTAAAGGGGGTGGGCACAATTTTATGTCCATCAATCCCTTTTCTAAAGGGACAAAAGTGACATCAAAATGTGTCATGCACTGGAGCTAACACATGTCCTCTTGAAAAATTGGCTAAGTGGCAAACCTTGAGAGCGAACTTGTGAAGGTCGTATTTGGAGTTCCCAATGGAGTTTTTGGTGAAATTTTATATTAAATTGACTTAAAATTTCCTTTTTAATCGAATGGTAGGGGTATTATCTCTTTATTCCTACATTTAATCCCTATAAAGCAAATGTTTTATCTGGTCCTCCACCAGTACATGAGAAAAAGCTGCTTGAAAACCTATTACGCCAAAGTGTTGTGAAAAAAATAATTTCACCATCTTATATGGATTGGAATTTCCTTTCTAACGATGTATTTTTGGATCTTAACTCCATCTAGAGCTCCCATAATCACTTATTGAAGCTTAACAACTCTTTTGACCTTGTGCGTTGCTCAGACTTGTGAACCCTAATTTTGGTGAAACTCCCCAACTTCTCTAAATCTTTCATGAATCTTCCTAAATCACTTCCATGATGTTTTTAGGAAATCAATTCACCTACATGTCATATTTTTATCCTCTATTCTACACCATGGGTTTGTTCCAAATTCTATGAAGGCTAATGATAGCCCTTCCCACAACTTCCTGAAGTTTGCATTTTTCAATGAAATCCTAAAATCACCTAGCAGATTTGATTTGACTTTCCTAAATCACCTAGAGGACTAAGTTAACATCAATTGGTAGGTTACTTGATTGACTAGGTAGACTCGGGGTGTCGTGGAAGGGTAAAACTTGTAATTTTTGACACAATGGTATAGTTGTCAACCTTGGAAATTGTCAATTTTGTTGTTGCACATTTGCATGAAAAAAGTTGGCTCTAACTTAGGGACATGACATGGAGAATCCATAATCTTAACTTTATAGCATATAGTCCATTGGCCAGTGCCTTATCCATTGTGCCCTACAGAGTCATGTACAACTTGAAACAAGAGAGAGAGAGAGAGAGAGAGAGAGAGCAAAGAAGGAAACACACAACAGAAAGGGAAACACACCTAACAATCACATATGGTACAAGGTAGGGGACAACCCACTTTCACTAAAGCACTTTTCATTCCTCAAAAGTTACCCTTGAGTGGGCAACACTAAGTGATGTTGTTCTATAAAGCCATTGACTGGTTCCAAAAAGTAGCCTCCTTTCCTTAACTATTTATGAAAGCCAAGTGCTTCCATGATTTTCTATGTACTTGGTAGGAGTGATTCTACATGAGCTTATTGATGCTCAATCCTTCGCTTAGAAATTCCATTTCCTTCATGCTCTTTGAAATTGGTTTCACAATGTCATTTTACTTCCTTATTTATCCACAGCTTAATTCTTCAATGAGCTTCTTATCGCTTCCCGGAAGCTTATTTTCTTTCAAATTTTCTAAATATTCGAGTTACTTTATTTCTTGAATCTATTCTCATTGACCTCTTTTCTATGAGAAACCTCGACTTATTCTTTTCCATAATCCATTGTGAGGTGTTTGAGTACTGATGGGAGGATCGGAAGAAACCTCACACTTGTCGTATGGTAATGGCACAAGTTAAGAGATCAAGAATCAGCTTGGTATCTTCTGCAAATTCTACTACATCCAATAGTTCTTACATGGAGATCTCCTTTGTTGCTTCATGCAGTTCGTCTTTGTACTTCTTAGAAGAATCTTCATTTTTAAGCTCTAGGAAACTATTTGGATGGATTAATTCATTTCCCTTAATCTTATTACATTTTAATACTTCTTTCTCAAGGGTATCTTTGCCTTTAATGACCTCAATACCATCTATTTCATATTTTTCATCATCGAAACAAGTTTAATCAGCATCTATGGAACAAGCTTAAGATTGGGGGTTTCAGTAATTTCATAGCCAAATTACACTGGTCACGAACCCTCCCTGTCAAAAGGATTTTGGAAAATCTTGGAAAGAGGGTAAGTTTGAGGTCGAGGTATGGAAATTGAGGTTTCTAAGTCCACCATTTCCCTAATGACAAACATGAAAATGGACGGGCTCAAAAATTTTAAGGACAGAACCCGCAGAGAACATGAAATTGAGTTGTTCTTTGTGGGTAAGGAAAGGTGCTCTTTCTTTATTGATGGTATCGCTTGAGTCATGTATTCGAGAATATGGAGAGATGTTTTCCTTCAAATCATGAAGTATATAACTCTGGAAGGAAAATACTAAAAATATATACCCACCATATGACCCTTCTGAATATGTTCCGCCATAAGGTCATGGTGAGCATCCCTTTCTTCCTGTTTATTTCTTTGACTAACTCTTTGATGGATTTCCAATAGGAGAAAGTAGAGATGCCTTTGCATGAAGGGATCATCCTTCTGCTGTTTGAAAATGGGAAACCTATTCTAAACTCTTCTTTGAAAGATAAGGTGGAAGAGGATGACCTCACTCTTGCAGAATTCCTTACTAAGATGAAGGCTAGGAAATGCAAAAATGTGGGGGAGGATTCTGGTAAAGAGAAGGGCAAGGAAAGTTGTGGGGAAGATAGCACCTTGAGAAAAATGAATTGGGATGGTAATTTAAAGGGTTTTGAGGAGTTGAGTATAAATGTTCAGTACTTAGAGGGTGTGCTTCAAGAAATGGAGGAAACCAATGTTAGCCAAAGGGAAACTATGTTATTAACGCTTCTAAGAAAATTTTCTTTGCTCAAGTGAAGTCCAAGAAGAAGAATCTAGAGCGTGAGTGCCGGGTCAAAAATCTCGGTGACATGTTGGAAGGGATAGAAGAGGGCACTAAAAGAAGGAACTTTAACTTGCACATCAGTAGCTCCAAGGACGAGCTAGAGGAAGATATAAATGTCAAGGTCGTTGAGGGTGCCAAGATCAAAGACATTCACAAAGGTAACAGTAAAGGATCTCCTAAAAATTAGATAGTTTTTTCTGGATTGTTGGCAAACTTTTGGTGAGCTTCTACAGTTTTGAAGTTTTGGAGCTAGTTTTCTTTCTCTCTTTTTTCTCTCTTTGGTTCAAAGTGCTGAACTTCAATGTAAGAGTTAAGCATGTTTAACTCCTTTCTTGGAATTTTTTGTTTCTTTCTTGTTCATGGGTTTCTGTTCCTCTTTTCATAATGGCCCTTGGGAGCCAATCCCTATTTTTACCTTATCTAATAAAAATATTTATCATCATGGAAAGAGTTTTCTTCTTCAAATGGGAAAGAAAATACCTCCATTTCGTCATTGTATCCATCAACTATTAGCTTAGGAGAGACGTCATATTTCTCATCTTGATTTACTTCAACATGGCCAACCTTCACACTAATTGAGGCTTTCAAATCAGATTCACGCTTGTCTTGTAGATTCATGGCTTGCATCAAGAGTTTGAGACTGAGCTCAGGATATTCTATTTCTTCCACATATCTTAGCATTTCTTGTATAGATGATTCTTTCCCACTATTTGAGGGCTCATTATAAACTAACTTGGTCTCTTCCTGGGTGACATGATCAAGGGAGTCCTCATATTTGAATGGGAATGAGAATATCTCCTCATCACGATAAGCACATAAGCTGATTTTTCTTCTTGAAAATCATCAAGAATGATTTCCTCTTCCTCATGGTTTATATCATTTGGTGGTTCGGGGTTGCACTCTTGTAACTCAAATATCCTCAATGCTTCTTCAAGGCCCATACCTCTCTGGGCATGAATTTTTGACCTATCAAGATGGGAATATCATCTTCCTCCTTGGTTGTCACAAAGTGATTCATCTACCTGGTATCTTGGTACAAGATGTTAGTTCCTAGACTTCTGGAATTTCACACTGTGTACCTCATCTTCTTCTTTGGAAAAAAATTCTCCATGTCTCCCTTCACTAGTATGGTTGTAGAAGACCAATTCATATAAATTTTCCCCCCCAAGTCTTAGCAGAAACCCCTATTTAGCAACATTCCAAATGAAGTCGGAATGTCTGCTACCAAAATCATCATTGAAACCTTCTTGTATGGAAATTTGACAAGAGCTACGTGTGTATCTATGACCTTCCCTACAAGTGGGGCCTCTTTTGACTCTAGGGAGTAACATGAGCCATCGGGTGGAGTCATGGTGATTTTGAGGGCTTTCGCGACCTTTATAGGCATTACATGATCGGAGGTTCCAGAATCTATTATGTAGTTGTTCAATACATAATCTCTAATAAGAAGAGAGACATAGAAAAGTTCAACTTTATCAATCTTGGATGCACCCAATAAAAGCATGTTCTATGATGGAGGTGTAGGTGGGTTTGTTACTATTCCTTTAGATCTATGAGCTACAGCATTGGGTGTTAAACCAACACTCCTTATGTATTGAAAAAATCTCTCTAATTTTTTAGGGTGAGTCCATAGATATTCACTTTCAGTAATCTGCACCTTATCTTTTTCACATATTCTATGAAGTCAAAGGGAGAAGATGTGGACAAGGGGGATGAAGGGACTGATTTTGGATTTGGGGTAGGTTTGGAAGCAAGGTTTGATGCTTGGAGAATGGGGGGAATTTTGAATGGTACATTAGGATCTTTCAGAGTACTATATTTTATAGGAGAAGATTTAGATTTAGAATTGGAAGAGGCATTAGAATACATACTTGGAGTTTTAGGAGCCTTCTTACTTGCTACAAGATCATGTTTCAATAATGCAAAATCTATGGAGGGTGGGATCAGATATCCTTTACTAATGATTTTTTTAGAGGAATCACCACATGAGTATCTTCGGTCTTATTTTTCTTAGCAGAAGTGGAGGAAGAGGTTCCTTTCTTATACTGAGAATGATTGAATACTACACATGAGAAACTAGGTGCATCTTCTTCGTCTTCTTCATCACCTCCAAAATACTCACAAAATCTGATTTTTGTATCAATTTCAAGCTCATTAACTTCTAGGAGATCATCATCTTCACTTTTTGTTTAAGCTCTGCTTCACTTTCCCTAATCCTAAAATTTGCATTCACAAGTGCGACCTCTAAGGAAATCCTTCAGGGTGTTCCTAAAATTTGATTTTTATTATTTCTTTGAGAAGATACTCATTCAGAGAATTACCTCTTCAAAGATGTCATCTCATTTTCTAATTTTTGTAGTGATGGATTGGTTCTCTCATCATCGGGATGTTGGTTCTTTCCCTTTGATAGATTCTTGATCTTTCCATAGAGGATGAGATTTTCATCAAGTTCAATGGCCATCCTTTGTGCTTCTACAATGTTCCTTGGTTGAACTCTTTGTAGGAAAAATCCTACCTATGGTGCTTGATCTTTCAATGAAGAATCTCTTGATATTGTTTTTAGATGGTGAATCCTCTTCCAAAGATCCTACAAAGTAACCATTCAAAACAAGCCACAAAGTCTCTCATAGTTTCACCTTATCCTTTCTTCATTTAATCCAACTACACCAGGAGGTCCTGACAGTCTTCAATTGATTTAAATCTTTCCTCAAAGGTAGTCTTGATGTCATTTCAACCAGTGATGGATCGTAGGTAGGATATAGAACCATTCTCACATACTTTTTTCTTGAGAGATTCCATGAACAATATCATCACAACATCTTCATTTTCAACTCCAAGAAATCCACATTATGAGGTGAAAGCAACAATGTGTTATTCAAGAATTTGTGTGCCATCACCTTTAAACTTTGGAAAGTTCTTGTGGGAACTTATTGGTAGGTCATGAAGATGTGGTTTGAGAGCTAGAATGCCTATATTTCTTCCCCATAGAACAATGGGTTTACGTCTTTCTACTTCATCTACCATTTTTATTTCTATTTATGCTTTTGCTTCTACAAATTCTTCTTCAAATTATTCTTCCTCTGGGAACTCAAAGCTCAATGGTGGTCGAAAATGGGATATTTTAAGGGGGGTATCAACAGGATTGGATGGGATTTCAAGGTGAACTACTTGAAGACCCGGATAGGGATGAGGCTTGAGAAAAATAGTAGAGATTGTCTCTAACTCTTCCTTGCTGATTTTGCAAATCCTCAAAAGTGGGGTCGATAATTTATCTCAATCTATTCAACCTAGTGTATCTCCTTTCAGATGAGATTTTGGAAATTATTGCAATTGAAATACAAATAAAAAGTAAAATGTGGAATATGAAAGGTAACGTGAATGAATTGACAAAGTGAATCTTTCAAAGAATGGATTTCCTTGACCTCTTTTTTTCAATATTTGATTTTTTTAATTTTTGGACCTTACAGTCATATTTTGGGTGCAGATGCTACTAAATCTACCCCACGGTGGGCGCCAAAAACTGTTGGTGAGAAATTTTGTTGTGGAAAAATTGATGAAATTCTTGCCAATGCTCTAGGAGTCTAAGTCCCTCTACTTAACCGGTGCAATTGTTGAATAAGCATGCGTGAGTGAAAGTGGGTTTTCTCTCGAGTTGGCCTTGTGGTGAGGATCCAACAAAGGCACTCCACTAACCCTATACATACTAGAAATATTTTTCTAGGTAATAATTTTTCTAAAGAGCGAGAAAGGGAGTGATAAAAGACGTAGGAGAAACTAATGTTATAGGTAAAAAAATCATATTCCTACACACACTAGTTATAAGTTTCATCACATGCACTAAAATTAAGAGGAAACAACTTTGCAAGTAGCAATAAGACCAAATAGAATTTTTGATCACCAAGTATCAAGAAATCCCTTAGTCAAAGAAAGCTAGAAACTCCTTTTTGTTGTATTAATTTCTTAAACAAAAGTTATACATAGTGGAGAAATGGAGGAAATTGAGAATGGGGGAATGGAATAATTTGGCTATCTCCTTTGTTCTCTCAATGCATTCTTGAGTATAAAAATCAATCACCAAGCCTTTGAAATGGGAATGGATTTACAAATTATAGAATGAGAGATGACTCTTCATCTACCCCCCAATGCCTTTTCATATGTCCTCACACAACTTAAAACTTTTCAACTTCCTAGGAAACATTTAAGTCCCTTTTTATAACATAAAGGTGACTTATTACATTAGGAACATAGAGACATATGAAAAAGTGCAACCCCAACACAAAATTATAACATTGATAAGAGAGAGAAATTTGGGGGAAGGAAGATAAGAAAGAGAAGAAGAAAATATGTTGTTCTTGATGAAGTTTGTTGATCCCTGTTGATGGAAAGCTCCAAATGTAGTGACACTCTGAATCATCAAACTCCTTACACCCCTGAGAAACTCCTTCAAATTAGCTCATGAACACTTTCAAAGTTGAATGAATTGTTTCACCTATGACTACAACTCCCACCCTGCGTATAAAATACATGTGACCCAAACCATGTAGTGAGTGTCGAAAGACACTATCAGGTTCACCTAGAATGGATCTCTAATGCTCTATGAGAAATTCCCATGGATGATACCGAATGATGATCCCCTTATGTTTTATTGTCCCAAAATTTCCCTATGAGTGTAACTTACCATTAATAGCAAGTGCCCAGATGGAAGACATGCTATTTTTAGTAAGGGGTGATTTTTGCCTCTTCCAGACCATCTTGATGCAATGAACTCCCTCATTCACTCTTATGCACACTACCTTTTCCTAGGCTACTTCTTGGGATGACTTACTATTTTTAGTAAGCACCCATAGAGGGAACTTAATATTTTTAGTAACTAGTCATTTTCACTATTTTCTTCTCTGAACACTCATTTTGAATTCCTAGTGACCTTCTGTGCACACTACTTTTCCACAACTACTTTTATTGATGACTTTCCAAACATAGCAAGTATGTATATGAAAACTTAATAATTTTAGAAAGTGGGTTTCCAATGCTCGGTTTGTAGCAGAATATATTTTTTGGACTTGGCTCATCATCATGGTCACGTCCTCCGAATTTCACTTGATTTCACCCACCGAATGCTAGGAAATAAAATTCAAATTTTCTCCTGGTAGTGGGTTTGGGCACGGAGCTTCCATGGTGGCCATTAATGGAGCTCAAAATTTACAGGTCTGGTTTTTTTTCTCCGATCGTGATGAAATCAACTTCATTTTGATAGGTTTTTCATTTGGAGTCTGTGTGCAAGTTTTTAGCTCGATCCGACCATCAAATAGTTTAGAAATCCAACAAACGTGAGCTACGACATGACATGGGATTTTTGTTGGAACTAATGAATCAGGGCACCATTTGACCTCTTGTTTATTGCATCTTGATTGTCCTTAAAATTTAGTAACTCTATAAGATACGTCATTTCAATCTAACTTTTATTTTTCAAGATAGGAAGATTTTTTGATTTGGAGACTTTGTAGTTATCTCGGCAAAAATATTTGTTTTCTCTTTGTTCTTTGTTGTTTCAATCCATTTTTCTTTAATATTTTTGTGTTTTTTTGTTTTTCAGATGAAAAATTATTTAATGGAGTTTATTAAATGCAAAAAAATCACTTTCAAATCTGGAGAAAATCTAGCACGCTTCAAAGATCATATGGAGGCGTGAGGGAAAAATGAGCAAAAATGCACTAAGTATCATATTTATATCTTGTAAATGGAAGGAGTGAGAGGGGAAGGTGAATTTTTGTCATTTTCATCCATTTTTTCCAAATGGATGAAGGGGACATAAATTTCCACTTTGCGCCTCATCGTGACATTTGGCGAAGATCCAACGATGGAGTGTTTGGCTCCACTAGCTCCTAGGGGCTGGAAATTTGCATTGGAGAGGGTCACATGGATGACCTAAGGGATTCAAGGGCTAGGTGAATTTTATTTTCCCTCATGTCCCTTTTGTAAAGTGGACAAATTTGATATCATTTTGCACATCGCCCCTCCATGTGACACTTAGTGATCATCTGTGCAGTGAGAGATAAGGCTCCAACTAGCTCTCGGGCTTAACTGGCAATACAAGAGGTCATATTAGGGTCCAAGAGTCTAAAAATGGGTTGGGTACAATTTTATGTCCCTCATTTCCCTTTTCTAAAGGGACAAAAGGGATATTAAAATGTGTCAGCTCCCTGAGCCGACATGTGTCCTCTTAAAAAATTGTTAAGTGTTAAACCCTTAGAGTTAATTTTTGAAGGACGTATCTGGAGTTCTCGATGGAGTGTTTTGGTGAAATTTTATATGAATTTTACTGAAAATTTACTTCTAAATCTAATGTTTGGGTATCATCTCTTTATTCCTCCATTTAAGCACTGAAAAATTAGAGTTTTGATTTGGTCTTCCACTTGTGCATGAGAAAAACTGCTTGAAAACCTATTGTTCCAAAGTGTTGTGAAAAAAATACTTTCACCATATTTTATGGCTTGTAATTTCCTTTCTAAATATGTCTTTTTTGGCTCTTGACTCCATCTAGATCTCTTGGAATCACTTCTCGAAGCTCAGCAACTCTTTTGACCTAGTGCACTTTGCTCGACTTGTGAACCCTAATTTTGGTGAAACTACCCCAACTTCTTTGAATATTTCTTGAATATTTCTAAATCACTTCCATGATGTTTCTAGGAATTCAATTCACCTCCATACCATATTTTTATCCTATGTTATGCTTCATGTGGTTACTCTGGTCCTAGGAAATCCAAAGATAGCTCATCCCACACCGCCCGAAGTTTGCATTTTTCAATGAACTCCTAAAATAACCTAGGGGTTTTGAATTTAATTTCATAAATCACCTAGGGGACTAATTTAACATCAATTGGGAGGTCACTAGACTGATTAGGTAGACCCGAGGTGTCTTGGAAGGGTAAAACTTGTAATTTTTGACATAGGGGTATAGTTGTCATGCTTTAAAATTGTCAATTTCTCTATTGCACATTTGCATGACAAAAATTCTTTAACCATGGCCTTGATGATTATGAGGTGAGGTTTTCATTCATTGAAAAACATGTCCTTTCTGTGATAAGAAGTTTAAAGAAGTTCAGGCATTTAGTATCAAATAATAGGATTCATTTACTAGTTTCATTTAAATAAGGACCTAAATGAGAAAAGCACTTGTAAGATAACCAAGGTCATGGATTATGAAATTTATATTAAGGTGAACAAATTAGTTAGGATAAAAGGGTTGTGTGAACAACTAGTTTTAATTCAACATGTAGATGAAGAGGCCACCCTTTTCATTCATGATGATCAAGAACAAGTAACCAATGCCTTACCCAATCCTTGTTGGACTTGGGATATAGTCCACTTCCTCCAAACAAGTCAAATCCCTCAAGGTTTGAGTAAGGCCAAGAGAAGGTATTTCAGGCTGCAAACTATACCATATGTGCTTATAGATAATATTTTGTTCAAAAGGGATGTGAATGGTGTCCTCCTAAGATGCATTAAAACTGATCAGATCGAGAGGGTATTACATGAGTTTCATGATGGAGAAACAAGTGGTCATTTTTCCTCAAAAGCAACAACTCTTAGAATCATGAAAGATGGTTATTATTGGCCTAACCTCTTTAATGATTGTTATGCATGGATTAGAAAATGTAAGAAGTGTGCCTTCTTCACAAGTAAAGAGAAACTAGCAGCCCTCCCATTACACCCCATCTTTGTAAGTGAACCATTCATGCAATAGGTTTTGGACTTTATTGGGGTGATCAACCCAAATTCCATCCTAGGTCACAAATGGATCCTTACAGCCACAAACTACTTCACTAAGTGGACAGAGGCAATTGCACTCAAAGAAGCAAATGAAACCATCATTCTAGATTTTTATGAAGGTATTGTGGTAAGGTTTGGTATCCCTTCCACTATAATATTAGATAATGCCTTGGATTTTCTTGTAACATCCACTTTTGTCACTTCACCTCTAGGATTTTTTTAATTAACATAATGCTTCACAATTTAAATACCCATATATTTAAATCCAACATAAACCTTAATGCAATCCATTTCGATAACTATCATAAACCATGTGCACTTGCATGAGACTATACATATTGACTCGATCACTCTCAATGATCTTTACAAGCCAATACACAATAGTATCATTTGGTTTTTCCTTTATCAAGCTTTGATAATTAAGTGATACTTTCTAAGATTCTACTTGGATTCTTCCATGAAATCCATCTGACATCTCACAACTTAGATCCTGGTGAAATCACGACAGTGTAATCAACATCTTACACTACTTTACACAAAGTTTCAAAGTCATATATTCCATGCTCAAGTTATGTGACAGACACACTCTCCATTGAGAACGTGTCATCACTTATTAAGTTATATGGATAAGAAATCAATGGTGCTATAACCAGCTACAAGCCTTGTAAAAGGTATAAATCTAGATTAAATCGCATGAAGACATGCCTCTATGTCATCCTATCATGTCTATGGGAATGTAAGTGTCTCTGTAATGATTTTCATCAATACTAGACCACTTCCCTTCATGTAGCCATCACAAGTTGGCATCAGGCTATGTATCTCTGAGGTTCAATCAGCCTTTGTAACTCTAACAAAGCTTGTACTTAATGCAATACCATGTCATAATTTAGGGTCTTGATGACACTACTCAAGATAGTTGTTAAGTGGCGGTATTCAATTAATGATTAATGTCATTAACTGGATACATAGACATAGTGGTTGTAGTGAGTTGACTCTGAAAAGGTCCTAAATTGGAACATGATGTCTTAAGTAATTTAATCATGACAGTTATTCTAGATTCCACGACTCTTTCACCACTAATGAATCATATCTAGGGTCATGTCTCATAGTATCACAATAGGTCAAATGTAGTTCCAATAATATTCATTTCTACCTATCTATTCCAAATATAAGTTAGATAACTCCTTTAGATCTGTATTCCCAATCTTACTATTACACAATTAATGATTCAATTTCAAACTATATAAAATATTGTCTCTCATTATCAAGGAGTAAACAACTATTAATGTTTTTCTTACCCCTATATGTAATTATGAAAAGCTACATAATCAATCAGCATTTAGGATACATTGTATCATTTCTATTAGGCCCCTTTTAATAAAACTTAGGTTTATTTTCAAGGTTATTACCAACTTGGTAGTTTATTTATTCCTCTTGGATATTCATGCCAATTTCCTTGGCATCCAAATATGTATTAAAATGCATCTCACCTATAAGATCATCGTTAGCATTCCATTATATGACTACAACATCATATCTTAATTATGGTTATGATAAACTTACTCTTTTTGGAGTATAGATCCCAATCCTTCATAGTGGATTTGTTAATAAGTACTCAAGGTGAGCACAACTCTAATTATCCTAACAATAAAATCATCATTTTCTTATGGCCTACTAACTATGATTTCATAGTAGATTAGTATGCAGGGATTTAATCTCCCATATAGTTCTTTCCCAACCATATCCCATATTCTATGGGTCCTTTAAGTATTTAAGTTTAATTTGATTAATAATGAATTGGCCTCATTACATATTGATAATTGGAGTAAAACTTCATCATAAATGTTCATCACATAATATCTTAGATGATGGTAAATTTGATAGAACTTTTACTTCATTTCACCACTTCTTACATTGACAGTTTTTTTAGGTGTAGGAGAACATCCTTATTCTATTTTATACTCAAGTAATTACTGGTATTACGTTAAATATTTTTCCCCCCTTTTTTTAAATCAAATTGGTTGATATAATCATCCTTCTTAGTCCTTTAAAAGGTTGAATGCTTCCCCAAGAGGACTACATTTAGGCATCTCAAAGACTCTACTCGACTCAAAGATTATATCTCTTATTTTCCCTTCGAGATAGATGCATAACCGGTGAATACGTCCTTTATGTAAGTCACTTTTACCTACTTAAGCAATATAATTTCTATCTAGTATGTAATATACCATTAACTTGGATTTTGAGGTTTACAACTTATTTCTTCAATTCCCCTTTAGTGCTAGAAAGTTATCCCCTTAATAATGTATATCCCCAACACTAAATATTAACGTTCATATCATGTTATGACTGATTCACCGAGTTATATCAGTCCTTCCACATAATCATTTTATGGTTATATTTTTAAAATTGATCACAAGAATAAAGCAATATCCATACAAATAGTACTCCAACATAGTCTAATATATTACAGAGACTCCGGGATGATAACAACAAATTTTTAACAATAGGTAACACATGATCTATTGAATAAATTATCAAGTCACAATCATTATACAATTTATTACATATTCGCACATAAAGGTTTTCACAAGTAAGACCTTGCACATAAAATTCAATGACTTCTTAATCATTATAACAATCACTCATTTCAGAAAATTGATTGCAATCTTTATCCTTTTAAAGTAAGAATACAATTCAATTAAATAACTAAGATGTCTCTTTACTTCACGCTTTGCTATCTTCACTCACCTTCTCGCAATGGTTAGAAAAGGTCGAGTTCGGATGAACCGAGCAAGAAAAAATTTCTATTATCTCTCTTATCAATTTATGCCAAAATATATTAAAATGGATAAATACCACAACATTTAAATTCATACTATCAACAAAATCATGAAGTACCTCTAACATCATGTTTAATATTTCAATTTGCATCCATTAAGCACTACACATTTTACCTTTTTCAGTATACCTCATTGGCAGAGTCTCATTAACAATTCACATAAACAAGTTAAGGTAAGATGAGATAAATATAATAATGTCCAAAAATGGTCATCAAATAATCAAAACAATAGATTATGATAGAAGAAAACGATACCCTTAGATGTTAGATAACAATATAAAACTCGTATCAAACATGGTATAAATTCATATCATCTCATTCTTAGCTAGAAGTTTCTACTTGCTACTATTATTCAATAAATTCAAAAATTATTACACTTGGGCACACAAGTAATTCATTCAACGCAATCGATCCAAACTAATTTCAACAAATCTAAAATAACCGTCAATTAAGCTTTTACTATAATAACTACAGTCTTATTGTTTGAATCCCATGAAGTTTATATGTCACAAATTCATAAAACAACATATCTTATACTAACCATTAATATCTTAATATGGAATAAGCCTTGTATAGCTCAAAGTTATATATCACAATAGCTTATACAAATTAAGGTAATATAAACTTCATAGCTCAATCATACAATCTTGTATATTCTTTAACACAACTCATCTCATTGAGTTAATTCCTATTACATTCAAATCATAATAATAATCCACTTTCAAGTGCGGCCCAAACCAAAACTTGATCACACTAATGTATGTATAAGTATAAACCTTCTTAGATTTTCATAGTGACTAGTATGTACTAATCCTCCATAATGGGTTATAATACACTCCATATACCATCCAACAGATAATCATATAATATCCAAATGGTCACCACATAATACAAGTTATGAGATCATCCATAAAATTGAATGATAGCAAAAAAAACTGATTAAGTTTTAGTTCCACCATCAATCCTTTTAAATGAATCAAAAAAACTTTAAGCAACATTTCAATTATGCCAAACCAGTCAAAACTCCTTGGTTTAGGGTAAGACTTATTGGTCTTTCTAATTTTTTTCCAATCAATTTTTTTCCATTCATTATCCCTTAAGGCCTAAGCTTTAATTGATCTTTTTCACAAGTTTAAAAATTGGTAACATATATATATATATTTAACATCCGAACAAAAAAAAATTCCGAATGTGGAATAAATGGTTTATCATTCCAAACATAGGATAAGCTAGGCTCAAGTCTTTTAAAATATAATCTCTAAATTCATTTTCAATTTGTTTCAATCCAAAATGGTTTAGACAGTAAACTCATGAAAATAAGCAGATGATGACAGTATTTTAGATCAGAGTGAGCCGAATGCTCGACATAATCAACATCTTATTACAACAACTAAGGCACATATCTTATTCCAAAGTAAAAGAATGTTTGGGTTGATCTTACACCTACATAAGACTAAACGATAACGAGAGAAGATACGGTCTGCCACTTAGCAAATTATTATAGTTTAACTCCTAAAAACCAATAGTAGTCCCAAGATACTTCTCAAAAACTCCCCTAAGAGTTTTAGGTATCAACACATCAACCCAAAATAACACGAAGTGCTACCTATTCATAAAGACACTATTCAAACAGGGAAAAATAGGAAATTGTTATACCCACATTAAATTTACGAAGGATGAGTGATAGAGAAAGATCACTCACGTAACCATTAAAGGTAAGTGAATCAGGTTGAGTAAATCTAGTAAACCCTAAGCCATAAAAAAGGTAAATTCTTATTTAATATAAGTCAATACGATTTGTAAATAACAATCCATTAAATATCTTTTATTCAAGTTAATATAATGAATAAAGAAAACATCAACTCTAAATCTCCATCTCAACCTCAACGTATACCCAAAAACACTTTCATTTCTCATTTCCATAGTTAACACATACATACTAAAAAAAGAGAATGATTTTAACACATCGGTAACATGGACAAAATTTCATACCAATTCCCAAATGATCAAATTTTGATCATATACATAAATCCCGAGAACCCAGATCGACTTGCATATTTATTATAAAAATTAGCCCAAACCCACAACTATCTGGGATTTCCCAAAATCGATATAAAGATAACAATAATACAAAGGCTCAAAACCTCTTCCTGGATATCGTTCCATCTCATATATTAAAAATACATTTAGAGCAAGATTAGAGGTAAATATTAAAAAATGCCACTATTTCCAACCATAATTTTTATCATTACTTTTCACATAAATAAATTTTATAAAACAACAAGCTGTGGATTTCACATGCTCACAATTTTCTCAACCCAAGCATGATTGCAATATGTATTCAATCTAATACCAAATGAAATAAAATGATAGGAGGGATAATGAACAGTTCTTTCCTAGAAAAGGGTTGACTGAATTCTTTTCTTTCAACTTTATTCTCATCCACAATTCGAATTCCAAAATTGAACCAAGAAATTCAATTCCACCTTCATGGCCCTTTGATTCCATGTAATGCTCTTATAGAATAACCGATTCAGAGCTAGTGAAGGCAATAAAAATTTTGCAAGTAAACTTCACCAAGATCTAGTTTTCATTGACAAAACTATCAATTTCAACCCTATGAACTGATAGTTGTTAGATGGAGTTGCACTCAAATCAAGGTAATTAATTTATATTAATGACATGCATGCCAGGAAATTGCTTTGGTTTACCCCACCACCTTTCCATTCTGGTAGATAGAAATGATGTTTAACCCTAGTTGCATGGATTTTTAAGCCTTAATCATGGAATTTGAAAATTCATCCATTGCATGGTCAATTGCATGAATTAAAACTTATCATTACACCCAAGCTTACATGCATGGCTCAGTGTAAGCCCAAAGCCTCTCTTTTTTAAATAAATAACATTATAACCTTTTAATTACCACTATAATCCCATAGTGATACATATAAAACATGAAATCAACTATAGTAATTACATAGTCCAAAATAAGCATTATGACCCAAGGTTTCATAAGCCAAGTCATCTGATCACTAGTGTGATCGATCATAAAAATGATAGTTAGGTGAATCTCTTCAATAGATTCTAATGTTTAAACATGTTCCCGTCAAGGGCTAGAACAATGTTGATTATTATATCACAAGTATATATATATATATATATATATATATATATATATATATACTAACCTTAGAACACTTTAACCTAAGGCCTATTGTGATATCATGGTCCAATGCCTCTGGTGTGACACATTATGTCAACTATTTTTTTGATACCAATTGATAGGAGCCTATCAACTTAATCTTTCCTTTGGCTTTCATGCCACTTCCATTCTAAACATTAAGTCATGTCGTCGATGTCTTATTACACGAATTTCAATCATAACCAAATTTACATGTTTTCGATAAGCAAGATCATCTACTTTAGTTTATAATAACCATATTATTTCCCTTTTCATGGTTTTCCAACCATTACTAAAGTCATTTATTAATATTTTTTACTATTTTCATGATCGGTCTAAGACGACTCTTGTTATAGTCTCGAATCGAACTTGCAGGGTCTAACATTCTTCCCCCTTAATTAATTATCATCCCAATGATTTCATTTGGTTACTCACAATTAATTTGTTCATGCATAGAATTAAACACTTTTAATTCTAGAGAACATCATTATTTTTATAAAACTACAATTCCATATTACATAATTTCACATTTACCAGCTTTTCATTACTTTTCAACCAACAAATCATCATACATTCAAAGAACACATCAAATTTTCTATCTTTTCTTCAATTATTTCATGAATTACTATGCAATATATACAAAATATTTTCTCCATAATCAAGATTTATCAAGCTAAAGAAGCATGGCACTACTATTATGAACCAAACAAGTACAGTTACAACTATTTTTCATCAAGGTATTACAATACGCAAGACTTGCCATGAGAAATTTTCCTTTTAAGATCATCCTAACAAATTACAATCATAAAAGAAGTCCAAAATCATACTTCGACAAAGCTTTAGAACTAGCATTTCACTCCTTAATAATCTTATAATAACTTTCACAAATTTATAGACCTGAGTTAGGTAGGCTTTACTTTTATAAGCCTGCAATTCCCTTTTGCTGAAAATTACTATTCTTAAGAATCGGGATGACTGTATTTGATCTTAAGAACATACCATCGGTAAAAATCTTGAATTTAAGGATAGTTTTGACTTTAAAACCTTTAAAGTAAGATTATAGATTCTAATGGAATCATGAATATCAAGCTACATACATGAGATTCTTTTTAGACTTTTCAACCTCTGGGTTTTTACCAGATTTGAAATTTTATCAATTTGTTAATCTTGTCTCAAATTTCCATGAAATGTTATTTAGCAAAAATAAAATTTTATTCAAATCAATGTCCCAGATTTTACAGAGGTTTGAAATGACAATCAGTACCATTTATTTGTATAAATATTTCAATATTCTTTATCATCTCAAGAAAACTAATTATCATAGTCATCACTCAATCATCCAAACAAGTGTTTACTCAATAAAACATAAGTAAACCAGTCAAACATTTTTGACCATATTAATTCACGTAGTACATTAATAGGATGATTGTACTTCATTTATACACTTTCGTAAAGAGTAACCAAACCGAATAATGATAATACAATCATATATCTCATATCAATATCATTGTATATTACATTCATCTCCTAAGAAGATCAAGAACTAACCTTTAAATACAGTAAAATGTAAAAAAATCCCTCTATACCTTAACAAGCTATAAGATCCAAATTGTAGGGTGGAAGTAAAATGTACAAGGTTAAAAAAACCCTCCTATCTCTATAAATAGTCTTGTAAACATCCTTTACCACCCAAGTGGAAAACTTAATTTGTTCAATCCAAACTTGAGCTACTGCTTTTCTTTCCCCTTACAACCACTAGCAGAGGATTGGGTTGTAATCTCAGAAAATTTTAGCATAAAGGTCTTGGAGAAGGAATATCTTACCATTTCCTTCCTGGAAGCATACAACTTGTCTTCAAACTCTTGGTTATTTTGGAAAATTTAAGCATCCTTTAGTTTTACTAAACTCCAATTTTAGAGCCATAATATTCTTATTTTGTCACAACCAGTCAAGGTTGCACAATTTATGACACATAAGAATCATGCACAAGTTCATTTTTACCTGTAAGGATATCATATAAGGATGCATATGCCTGAATCTATCTCTAAACCACTTTCCCATTGCATTTTGTTATAAAAACAATCTCATGCAACTATGTTATAGTCAAGAAATATGCAAACCAACCTTATAGAAAGATTTCCTTCTTCCATTTTATCCCAAAATAGAATCATATTGATTCTCATTCACCCATTTTTAGGTTTATTATCCCCGGGAGCTCCTTCTAAGTGTCTATATAAGGCCACCTTTCATATTCAATCAAGAGTTAGACTTTTTCTTCTTATGTATATTCCAAGGTTGATGGAACTCCTACATCATTAAGTCATTGATTTTTTTTTAGACAAACAACCAAGTCTTAATTATTAAAACGTAGGTTCCTACCTAAACTTAAGTATGCCCCCCCTTTTCCGTAATTAGTTCATTCGGTGACAATGTCATAATTATTGACACAAATTTATGATTCACGCAAATTTTCTATTATTTTCTATCAAAAATATGAATTCTAATTCAGTTTTAGTCACTTCATACAAGGAAATCGATTGCATTAATCTTATGTTTAGTCAGTAAGAGATAGTTTTTAATTGACTTACCTATCATTATGATAGGGAAGACTTGTCTCTTTTTTTTACCTTGGTTGATTATATTCACACTTACCAGCTGATCTCTACATCTATCTAGTTTAATGTGTCATGAAATATTGTTAGAGTATTATCTAACTTATTTACCCTTAAACCAAAGCTTAGTTTGGTCTGGTTCGTTATACATGGTATATCCTTCCTTCATTTTTTTATTCATAAAATAAGAATTTTCCAAGCATAAGGACCCAATAAGTCCAAGAGTTGCAACCTTCAGCTCTAATACCAAAATTTAACATCCACTTTTGTCACTTCACATATAGGATTTTTTTATTAACTTTATGCTTCACAATTTAAATACCCATATATTTAAATCTAACATAAACCTTAATGTAATCCATTTCTGATAACTGTCATAAACCATGTGCAACGCATGAGAGTATACAGATCCTACTCGATCACTCTCAATGCTCTTTACTGAGCCAATACAACAAGTGTATCATTTGGTTTTTCCTTTATCAAGAATTGATAATTAAGTGATGCTTTCTAAGTGTCTACCTAGATTCCTCCACAAAATCCATCCGGCATCTCACAACTTAGATCTGGTGAAATCACAACAGTGTAATCAACATCTTACACTACTTTGCAAAAAGTTTTAGAGTTATGTATGCCATACTAGGTTCTCGTGACGGCACACTTTGGCCATTGGGAACTTGTCATCTCATCTCAATCACTTATTTAGTTATATGGATTAGCAATCAATGGTGTTGTAAATAGATACAAGTATTGTACAAGGTACAAATCTAGATTAACTTGCATGAAGACGTACCTCTATGTCATCCTATGATGCCTATGGAAAAGTGTCTCCGTAATGATTTACATCATTACTAGACCACTTCCCTTCCCGTAGCCATCATAAGTTGGCATCGGGTACGTATCTATGAGGTTCAATCCACCTTTGTAAATTTAACAAAGCTTCTACTTAATGCAATACCATGTCACAATTTAGGGTCTTGATGAGACTACTTAGTATAGCTACTAAGCAACAGGATTTAATTAATAACTAATGTCTTTAACTAGATACGACCACATAGTGGCTGTAGTGAGTTGACCTGTCAAGGGTCCTAAATTGGAACACGGTATCTTAATTAATTTAATCATGATAGGTTATTCTAGATTCCATGAGTCTTTCACCACTAATGAATCATATCTAGGGTCTTATCTCATAGTATCACAATAGGTCAAAATGTAGTTCTAATAATATTCATTTCTACCTATTTATTCCAGATATAAGTTAGTTAACTTCTTTAGATCTATATTCCCAATCTTACTATTACACAATTAATGATTCTATTTCAAACTGTATAAAATATTGTCTCTCATTATCAAGGAGTAAACAACTATTAATTTTTTTCTTACCCCTATATGTAATTATGCAAAGCTACATAATCAATCGGCATTTATGATACATTGTATCATTTCCATTAGCCCCCTTTTAATAACACTTATGTTATTTATTTGAATCATGTTATCCAAGTTTACTTCTGCATCTTTATATTAGTCAGGTCTATTTTACATGTATATGAATCTTACTCATTTTAGGTTTCTCATTTTAGTGATACACTAATTCTCTTGAGAAACTTCTGTAACAATATCCATACCCAACTTAGGTTTATTTGCAAGGTTACTACCAACTTGGTAGTTTATTTATTCTTCTTGGATCTTCATGTCAATTTCCTTGGTGTCTAAATATATATTCAAATGCATCTCATCTATAGGAACATCATTAGCATTCTATTATATGACTACACCATCATATCTTAATTATGGTTATATTAAATTTACTCTTTTGGGAGTATAGATCCCAATCCTTCATAGTGGATCTTTTGATAAGTACTCAAGGTGAGCACAACCTACATGTTCCTAACCTCAAAATCAGCATTTTCTTATAGCCTCCTAACTATGATTTCATAGTAGATTAGTATGCAAGGATTTAATCTCTCATATAGTTCTTTCCCAACCATATCCCATATTCTATGGGACCTTTAAGTAGTTAATTTTAATCTAATTAATAATGAATTGGCCTCATTTCATATTGATAATTGAAGTAATACTTCATCATAAATGTTCATCACATCATATCTTAGATGATGGTAAATCTGATAGAACTTTTACTTCATTTCACCACTTCTTGGATTGACAGTTTGCTTAGGTGTAGAAGAACATCCTTGTTCTATTTTATACTCAAGTAATTACCAAATACTACGTTGAATCATTGCCCCCTTTTTTTAATGTCAAATTGGTTTATATAATCATCCTTCTTAGACCTTTAAAAGGTTGAATTCTGCCCCAAGAGGACTACATTCGTGCCTTAAAGACTCTACTCACAACTTAAAACTTAATCTTACGACTCAAAGATTATATCTTTTAATTTCCCTTACGAGATAGATGCATAACTGGTGAATACATCCATTATGTAATTCATTGTTACCTAATTCAGCAATATCATTTCTATATTACGTAATATACCATTAAATTGGATTTGGAGGTTTACAACTTATTTCTTCAATTCCCCTTTAGTTTTAGCAAGTTATCCCCTTAATAGTATATATCCCCAACACTAAATCTTAACGTTCATATTACGTTATGGTTGATTCACTGAGTTATATCAGTCCTTCCATATAATCATTTTATGGTCCTATTTTCATAATAGATAACAAGAATAAAGAAATATCCATACAAATAGTACTACAACATAGTCTAATATATTACGTAGACTCCGATTATAACATCATATTTTTAACAATAGGTAACAATGATCTATTGAATGAATTATCGAGTCACGATCATTTTATAGTATATTACATATTCGCATAGAAGGTTTTCATAAGTAAGACCTTGCACATCAAATCCAATGAATTCTTAATTATAATAGGAATCACTCATTTCAGCAACTTGACTAAAATATTTATCCTTTTAAATTAAGCATATAATTCATTTAGATAACCAAGATGTCTCTTTACTTCATGCTTGCTATCTTCACTCACCTTCCTGCAATGGTTAGACAAGGTCAGTTTGGCTGAACTGAGCAAGAAAATTCCATTATCTCGTTTATCAATTTATTTCAAAGATATTAGAATGAATAATACCGCAACATTTAAATTCATACTATCAACATAATCATGAAGTACCTCTAACATTATGTTTAATATTTTAGTTTGCATCCATTAAGCACTCGCACATCTTACCTTTTTTAGTATACTTCATTAACAGAGTCTCATTAACAAATCATATAAACAAGTTAAGATAATACGAGATAAATAGAATAATGTCCAACAATGGTCATCAAATAATCAAAACAACAGATTATGATATAAGCAAACGATACCCTTAGAGGTTGATATAAATATCAAACTCATATCAAACATGGTATAAATTCATATCATCTCATTCTTAGCTAGAATTTTTTTGCTACTACTATTGTTCAATAAATTCAAACAATTATTACCCTTGGGCATACAAAGTAATCCATTCAATTCAACTAATCCCAACTAGTTTCAACAATCCTAAAATAATCGTCAATTAAGCCCTTACTATAATAACTACAGTCTTATTGTTTGAATCCCATGAATTTTATATGTCACAATGTTTATCAAATAATACTTTTCTAAAATCACACAAGGAATCTGCGTGGTATAGTAGGCCAAGAACAAAGGCGCGGAAGGACAGGGAGGGACTGCGCTTGGCCCGAAGGCAAGTTCAGATTTCGGGACTTAGCCAATTTTGAGCATAAAGATTTATTTTTAGAAGATGGCATGTGGAACACATCAACGATGCAAAGATGTGTGCGCCATGCATTGTCTATATTTAGAGAAGCATTTAAAGATTCTATGCATGAAGACAAGCTAAGAATAGAGATTGACACTTCATTAAACTGTAAGAGAACTATAGATAGTGCACTTACATGTGTGGCTATAATTGTAAATGGCATGTGGCTATCAATAGCATGCGACCTATTTCTAGAGTAGTTAAGTGGTGAAGGGAAAGTCCCCACCCTATATATATGATGTTAAGTGCATAGTAGAAATATATAGAGAGAGATCAGAGAGAGTGGTGTATGTATGATTCTGGACGTATGAATGTGTGTATCAGATCCATACGTGCCCTGGTATAAATTGATAGTACTGTAAGGAGCTTCTATATTTATTAATAGATGGAAGATATTGGCTGAATCTAAGTGTAATTTTGTACAATTGAGTAGTGCATGTTATTAATTCAATCATGATTACTATTTAATCTTGTTCTTTTATAGATCTGGGAAGTTTGCATTGTAGAGAGATGGATTAGTTATGAATCTATATTTCTATTTTTATCATGTTAACATCATGTTACAAAGCAACCCTAAAGAGGGACCCGGTACCTTTGCGCACTTCGGGTGACTACTCGCCTAGGCTAAGTGATGTGCCAAAGATGACTAGGGTGTTATCTTACAAATTCTAGGTTGCATCACACAACTTCATAAAACAACATATATTATATTAACCATTAATATCTTAATATGGCATAAGCCTCATATAGCTCAAAGTTATATACCGTAATAGCTTATACAAATTAAGGTAATATAAACTTCATATCTCAATCATAAAATCTTGTATATTCTTTAACACAACTCATCTCATTGAGTTACTTCTGTTATGTTTGTGGAGCCTATTTTCATGTTAGAGTGTGGTACACCTTCTATGTGTTACACTCGGGTATTTTTACGGTGGTCCCGCTCGCCACTGAGCGGGTCAGGGGGGTTCGGGGGCGAAGCCCCAAAGCAAATTTTCATGGGTGGTTTATTAACCCATGGGTAATGGGTAACCGTTATGGGCTGTTTTTGGGCCCATGGTTTTTCGGTCTTTTGCCCATTGTTTTGATACCCACGGTTTTTTGCCCTTGGTTTTGATACCCACGGTTTTGTATCAAACTGCTTAAGCAGTTGTCTATTTATATGGTCTTATGCATATGATAGATGAACAAGCAAATGTATTGCAGATGTGTTTTGAATTCGGCTGTGAATTCTGTAGAGTTTGTTGAGCATAGCTCCAAACGGATCTGGGTATTGTATTGAGAGAGCAGTGGCTTGTAATAAAATCTGAGCAAGTGATTCTTGGTGGACGTAGCCCAAATTGGGTGAACCACGTTAAATACTGTCTCTTTGTGTTGTGTTATTTTATTCTGTAATTTTATTTGAGATCTGTAATAATTTCTGCATATTAGTTTCTACTATTGCGATTCTGTGAGGGATTATTCCACATATTTTATCCCTTATTTCCTAACAATTGGTATCAGAGCCTGGTTTGGTTTGCTGAAGTGTTGAATCGTAGGGAAAGTTTTTTAGCTTGAGTGGGAGCTATGGCAGATGAAGGAAGATCTAGGGTTGATAAATTCAACGGGCAAAATTTCAGTCTTTGGAAGATGCAGATGGAAGATTACCTTTATCAAAAGGATCTTTATACTCCGTTGTCTGAGAAGGTGAACAAACCCTCGAGTATGATAGATGCGGAATGGGATTTGTTGGATTGGAAGGCACTTGGAACGATTCGGCTGTGTCTTGCATCCTCGGTATTATTTAATGTTTCAAAGGAAAAGACTACAAAAGATCTAATGGATGCATTAGGGAAGTTGTATGAAAAACCCTCTGCCTCTAATAAGATATTTTTAATGAAAAAGTTGTTTAATATGAAGATGTCTGAGAATAGTTCAGTAGCAGATCATTTAAATGATTTTAATACGGTTGTGAATATGCTAGCTTTGGTTACAATAGAATTTGATGAAGAAGTTAGGGCTTTATTAATTCTGTGCTCTTTACCTAAGAGTTGGAATAGCCTGGTAATGGCGGTAAGTAACTCGGTTCCAGCTAACTCAAAGTTGAAGTTTGAGGATGTTGTAGGGGTGATTCTAAGCGAGGAAATGCGAAGAAAAATCTCTGGGGAATCTTCTACTTCAGGGAATGCTTTGACAGTGGAAACTAGAGGGAGACAGAAGAATAGAGGAAACCGTGGAAAATCAAAAGATCGGGCAAGGTCAAAATCCAAGAACAAGATTGTATGCTAGAATTGTGGAAAGCCTGGGCATGCAAAGAAGGACTGTTGGGAGCTTCGGGATAAGAAGAAACAACAGGAAGAAAACAAGGAGGCAAATGTGGCATCGGGTAATGTATGTCAGGATGCTTTGATTCTTTCTTTGCATAATATTACTGAATCTTGGGTTTTAGATTCAGGGGCTTCTTTTCATGCTACTCCACATAGGCATTATTTTGTTGATTATGTTCAAGGGGATTTTGGGCATGTTTTTCTTGGTGATGATGAGCCTTGCAGTACATAGTTGGAAAAGGTTCTGTTCAGGTTAAGATGCAGAATGGGAATACATGGCTATTGAAGGATGTCAGACATGTGCCTACATTAAGGAGAAATTTGATATCGGCAGGGCAGTTGGGAAGTGATGGTTGTACTGTGATATTTACAGCAGACTCTTGGAAGGTTACCAAGGGTGCTCTTGTGGTGGCAAGAGGTAAGAAGGTTGGAACCTTGTATTTAACCACTGATAATACTAATGATTGTAATATTGTGGCTTCAGATGCAGATACAACATTATGGCACTATAGGCTCGGTCATATGAGCCATAAGGGCATGAACATCATAAAGAAGAATTTGCCTGGATATACAGAAACAGGTTTGGATTTCTGTGAAAACTACATATATGGGAAACAGAAGCGAGTAAGGTTTCTCAAGGTTGGACCTATGAAGAAAGAGAGTAAGTTAGAGCTGGTACATTCTGATGTGTGGGGCCGGCTCAGGTATCATCTCTTGGGGGTTCAAGTTATTATGTTACTTTTATTGATGATGCAACAAGGAAAGTTTGGGTTTATTGTATTAGACACAAATATGATGTATTTGACACTTTTGTTAAATGGAAAGCCTTGGTAGAGAATGAAACAGCCTTGGCTAAAATGTCTCAAGTTAGATAATGGAGGGAGTATTGCAGCAATGAATTTAATGATTAATGTTTAAGAATGGAATCCAGCAGGCAAAGATAGTTCCGGAACTCCGCAGCGAGAATGGGGTATCGTAAAGTATGAACAGGAAAAATAATGGAACGTCTTTAGGAGCATGAGATTACATGCAGGACTGCCTCTTTCTTTTTGGGCAGAAGCGGTGAGCACAACTGTGTACTTGATAAACAGAGGACCCTCAAGTGCCTTGGATGGAGGCATACCTGAGGAGGCATGGTATGGTAAGAAAGTTGATTATTCATTTCTTAGAGTCTTTGGATGTGAGGTGTTTGTTCATATAGACAAGGATGATAGGACCAAGCTAGAGGCTAAATCAGAAAAATGTACTTTCATTGGTTATGGCGGTGATGACTTTGGATTTAAATGTTGGAGTATTAAGGACAAGAAAATCATTCGGTCTAGGGATGTGGTCTTTAATGAGAAAGTCATGTATAAGCAACAGTTGCAGGAAAACAGGGAAGAATCCAAGAAAGAATATGCAGTGGTAGAGGATCTTCCTGGATGGGAAAGTGACCCATGAATCAGTTCAGGAACCTACTCAATAGGAACCCCAAACTCCTACAATGAGGAGGTCTTCTAGGGTAAGAAAAGAACCTAAACATTTTTCTCCTTCTCTTTATTATTTATTACTCACTGATAGTGGAGAGCCAGAGAGCTTTGATGAAGCAATGCAAGCGGATGCCGTAAGAAGATGTGGGAGCAAGCCATGGATGAGGAGCATAAGTCTCTTATGGAGAACCAAACTTGGGATTTGGTGAACCTACCTAAGGCAAAAGAGCATTGCAGAACAAGTGGGTGTATAGAGTTAAAGACGAAGAAGGAGGAAAGAAAAGATATAAGGCTCGGTTGGTGGTCAAGGGGTTTGCACAGAAACAAGGTATAGATTTTGATGAGATATTTTCTCCTGTAGTAAAAATGACTTCTATTAGAACTGTTCTTGGAATAGTGGCAGCAGAAGACTTGCACTTAGAACAGTTAGATGTAAAGACTGCATTTCTCCATGGTGATTTGGAGGAGGAACTATATATGCAGCAACCAGAGGGCTATGAGGTCAAAGGTAAAGAGGAGATGGTTGTGTAAACTGAAGAAGAGCTTGTATGGCTTGAAACAAGCTCCACGTCAATGGTATAAGAAGTTTGATAGCTTCATGATGGAGCAAGGTTATATTAGATGTCATTCTGACCATTGCGTGTATACAAAGAAATTTGAGGATGGAAGTTATATTATCCTGTGTTTGTATGTTGATGACATGTTGGTTATAGGTAAAAACATGCAGGAAATAAAAGTACTCAAGAAATAGCTAAGTGAATCCTTTGATATGAATGATTTGGGGGCAGCCAGACAAATCCTTAGTATGAGGATAAATTGGGATAGGAAGGAACGAAAGTTGACTTTATCTCAGGAAGAGTACATTAAGAAGGTATTGGACGGAGTTTAACATGCAAGATGTTAAACCAGTTGGGACTCCTTTGGCAGGCCATTTCAAGTTATCAAAGGAGCAAGTGTCCCATGATAGAGCAGGGAAAGAAACCAGATGTCCAAGGTACCTTACTCATTAGCAAATTGGCAGCTTTGATGTATGCTATGGTGTGCACTAGGCCTGATATTGCCCATGCAGTGGGAGCTGTGAGTAGATTTATGAGTGATCCAGGTAAAGAGCATTGGCAAGCAGTAAAGTGGATCCTTCGGTATTTGAGAGGGACCATGGGGACAGTTTTGTGCTATAATGGATCAGACACCACTTTACGTGGTTATGTAGATTCGATACATGGTGGAGATGTAGACAGCAGGAGGAGCATGATAGGTTATATTTACACTTGTAGGTGGGACAGCAGTGAGCTGGATTTCACGACTACAGAAGTTGGTGGCTTTGTCAACCACGGAGGCTGAGTATGTTGCTGCCACAGAGGCAAGCAAAGAGATGATTTGGTTACAACAATTGCTTGAGGAGTTGGGGCATAAGCAGGAGGAATGTAAGCTGCATAGTGATAGTCGAGTGCTATTTACCTAGCTAAGAACTCTGCTTTCCACTCCGGATGAAGCATATACAGGTTGAGATATCACTTCATCGGTATAGCTTTGGAGGAAGATAAGTTGAAGTTGGAGAAGATTCATACCAGTCAGAATCCTGCAGACATGATGACCAAGGTGGTCACAAGGGATAAAATAAAGCTATGTTCAGCTTTGGTTGGCCTTCGCGGATGACAGTGAAGGGTTGAGAAGCTTGCTCAGAATGGAAATCAGTCTCCAAGTGGGAGATTGTTATGTTTGTGGAGCCTATTTTCATGTTAGAGTGTGGTACACCTTCTATGTGTTACACTCGGGTATTTTTACGGCAGTCCCGCTCGCTGGCGCCGAGCGGGTCAGGGGGTTCGGGGTGAAGCCCCTGAGCAAATTTTCATGGGTGGTTTATTAACCCATGGGTAATGGGTAACCGTATGGGTTGTTTTTGGGCCCATGGTTTTCGGTCTTTTGCCCATTGTTTTCATACCCACCGTTTTTCCCCTTGGTTTTGATACCCATGGTTTTATATCAAACCGCTTAAGCAGATTGTCTATTTATATGGTCTTATGCATATGATAGATGTACAAGCAAATGTATTGCAGATGTGTTTTGAATTCGGCTGTGAATTCTGTAGAGTTTGTTGAGCATAGCTCCAAACGGATCTGGGTATTGTATTGAGAGAGCAGTGGCTTGTAATAAAATCTAAGCAAGTGATTCTTGGTGGACGTAGCCCAAATTGGGTGAACCACATTAAATACTGTCTCTTTGTGTTGTGTTATTTTATTCTGCAATTTTATTTGAGATCTGTAATAATTTCTGCATATTAGTTTCTACTGTTGCAATTCTGTGAGGGATTATTCCGCATATTTTATCCCTTATTTCCTAACACTTCCTATTACATTCGGTCGTAATAAGAATCCACTTTCAAGTGCGGCCCCAACTGAAACTTGATCACACTAATGTATGTATAAATCTAAACCTTCTTATATTTTCATAAAGCAACTAGTATGTACTACTCCTCCATAATGGGTTATAATACACTCTATATACCATCCAATGAGAATCATATTATAGTCAAATGGTCACCACATAATGTAAGTTATGATATCATCCATAAAAATTGAATGATAGCACCAAGAAGTAATTAAGTTAATTCCACCATCGCACCTTTTTAAATGAATAAACAAAACTTTAAGTGACATTTCAATTGTGCCAAACTAGTCACAAATCCTTAGTTTAGGATAAGACTTATCAGTCTTTCTAATAAAAATACATAATCATTTTTTTGCTAGTCTTTATCCCTCAAGGCCTAAGCTCTAATCGAGCTTTTTTCACAAGTTTAATAAATGGTAACGGTTTTATATTTAACATCTCGAACAAAAACAACTTCCATAATGTGGAAGAAATGGTTTATCATTTCGACATAGGATGAGCTAGGCTCACCCATCTAAAATATAATCTCTGAATTCATTTACAATTATTTGGTATCAATCCAAAATGGTTTAGACAAAAACTCATGAAAATAAGTAGATGATGACATTTTTTTATATCATAGTGAGACAAAGGTTTGACATAATCAACATCTTATTACAAAAACTAAGGAACATACCTCATTCCAAAGTAAAAGAATGTTTAGGTTGAGCTTACAACTTACACAAGACTGAACGATAACAAGAGAAGATACGGTCTACCAAGTAGAGAATTATTACAGGTTCAACTCCTACAAAACCAAGATAATAGTCCCAAGCTACTCCTCAAAAAACCTCCCTAAGAGTTTTAGGGATCAATACATCAACCTGAATAACACGAAGTGTTACCTAATCACATATACATTATTCAAACAGGGAAAATTAGGAAATTTTTATACCCAAGTTCAATTTATGAAGGATGAGTGACAGATAAATCTCACTCGCATACCCATTAAAGGTAAGCGATTCGATTAAGTAAATCTAGAAACCCTAAGCCATAACAAAAATACTAATTTACTATCATTCAAGTCGACTTGTAAATAATATTCCATTAAATACCTTTTATTTAAGTTAATACAATGAATAAATAAAACCCCAACTCTAAATATCCATCTCAACCTCGACATATACCCAAAAACACTTTCATTTCTTGTTTCCACAGCTTAACACACACAAACCAAAAGATAATGACTTTAACAAATCGTAAGATGGTCATACTTTCATACCGTTCTATTAGCATATGGATTTGCACACATGTAAATGACATGCAACAATTTGGGAATGAAGTCCCTCCTCAATGAATGTGAGGTTGCCTTTATTGAAAACCAAAACTATATTTACACGTGTACATTCAAAATTGTATGTGGGGGGTGTTTTGGAACATCAATGGAAAGAAAAGTGAATGAGGACGATGGAATGGAATGAAAGAAAGCAATGCAAAGGAATGAATGGAAGAAACATGTAATAGTTAGGTAAAATTATAGCCTAATATTGCATGGAGAAGAACAATCAATCAAATAACACAAATAAAATGGAGTTTTCATCAGTTAAACAAGAATGAGTAAAAGGGAACACACGTGAGCAAGTAGATAATCAGAGCTTGATCACTGTGAACTAGAACAACATATTAGTAGCATTGACAATAAGATCCAAGATAATATTTGCATGCAAGATTCAAACACTAACATCTAATGAACATAAGAACATCAAATGCTATAAGAGACAATGAATGAGACACAAAGTTCATATTTCATTAACTCCAAAATGTCTTCTCAAAATAACACAAAGTTTATTTCTTTGAAGTAAATATTGCATACAAAATTATTTTCTTCTCCTCTCTCAAATTCACCCTTTACAAATGAGCCCCTGACTTCCTTTTATAACCCAAAATTTGGTTATAAAGTAGTTAGGGTTTTACATGAACATTAAATAGGGCATCTTAAGTGACTTTGACTTTCTCAACCAACTTTATTAAAAGAAACTAAAAATAGAAATCACTTAAGTTATCCACAGTTTTCCAAAAGTGAGTTCAATAATAACACCATTTTAAAATACCACTTTTAAAACATACAACAAAAACTAGTGCCTTATCCATTGAAATGGGGTCCACCTATCTCAATCGTATGAGAAATGGACTCTCCCACTTCGCTAGATACCAAGAAAACTATCTCCTCATCCCATCGGTGAAATTAGGATCCACCGCCTTCGCCAATTGAAAGGATATGAACCTTCCCAATGTTTTGAACATCTTTTCTTCTTCTGGAGGTTCATTTGGTCAAAGAATAACCTCACAAAATACCTGCAATTCCAAGATCCTACCTGGCATATCATTTAGATTGACCATCTTTGATTGAATATTCTCAAACAAGTTCTTTAATTTGATGCAACGTTCCATTGAAGCTGAAGATAAATTGATGGTGGGAGTATACATGTCTTTGAACAATTGTGAAAATTATTCCTCCACATGTTCTGATGAATACCTTTGATTTTGTTCATTTACAAGATCACAAGGGATCTCAGCTATGAACTCTTGAATCAAGGCGAGTGAAGTGAAGGATTCATTTCATACGCTCTCATAATGGATCATAGAATCCTCGAGAAGTGTCTTTCTTGATTTGAGATGCAGGCACCAAAGAAAGTGTGTCCCTCGACATTAAAATTCGAGAATTCCTTCAATGGCTAAAGTTGAAGATTCCATACTTGTCATCTCTTGTAGACTAGGAAATATCTCATCCAATTTTGATATGTTAGAAACAAAAGTTTCCTTGAAAGAAAGAATTGGATCAAGATACATGCTAATATCTTCATGGAGCTTAATAGTTATTTTGATCATCTCTTTACCAAAAATGAGAATCTCTAAATAAAAGATTTATTATATGACCCAATGTGTTTATTTCTTTTGAAAAATTGAGATTTTCTTCATCAGGGGCAGCCACTGCATCAGGTACTGGGAAAGTGGATGATATGGGATTTATCAGATGTTGAACATATTCCACCAATTGATTCTTTTCAGCCTTGAGTTGAGAGTTTTGAGACTTATATTTCTCAAGCCTCTTTAGCATGATATCTATTGAATCTCGGGCCATTTCCATGTCACTTTCCAATGTGGACTTCCCAAGTCCAAGTTTGGAAACTTCATAATCAGCAGATGTCATGGCATCACGCTCCTTGTCAACTTGTGGGATGGCAAGATCCACAAATTTGTTTCCGTCATCATCCACCATTATTCGGGAGAGCACTTTAGGCTTCTTGGGAATGACATCATTTGAAAGCTTGAAAAGGGCATTGAATTCAATGTCAATTGCCTTGACAACCCTCTTCCTTTTCTTGATTTCATAATCAACCCAAAAATAAGTATCTTTCACTACTTTCGCATATAAAAAACCCTAGTGCCTGAAGCAACATGCTCATTTTTCTCGACATCATTAGATTCTATAAGAATCCTTTCCATGACCTCAATTTCTAGGGAGAAATAAACTTGATATCTACCTCTTGATCATTAGGGATATTTTGAGAAATCTCCTCATGAACTATGGGTTAGGAGGCATTCAATATCTGGACTACTTACACCTGAGTGGATTCATGTACAAGGCATGGCTGAGGATTGTTTATTATGAGCTTCTAAGAACTATCAACAATGTGAGTAGAAGAATCTTTACTTAAAGTGGAAAATCCTAATACACACTCCCTTCCTTCACTAGGGTTAGGACCCTTATATTTTTCACCTCGTGACATATTCTTTGGTGAAGTGGATTTTACAACCACTCCTTTCTTTCTTGCTTGCTATACGTATGATTAGATGGCATGGAGGCTGATTAAGAAGAAGCTTTGGTTGACTGGAGACCTCCTCGAGTTGAAATATTTTGTAGTCCTAAGGTATGATCTCATTGATTGTAACTTTGTAAGTTATCTTTCATACCAAGATATTCTTCTTTTCGAGAATTGGTTGATTCTTGCTATCAAGAGAAAATTCATCTCTTTTGGTCCAATCAATTTGTGGCAATGGGGTAAAAGCAACTGTATCATATGAGGGATCAATAACATCTTCATCATCATCTATCAATGAATCTTGAGGGTTTTTGATGTGAAAGGCCTTCATCTGAGCAAGGGTTAGGTGGGAAAATTCTCTCCTTCTCACTTTATGTTCGTCAGAACAGGAAGCCCAAATATTATCAATGGTAGGGTTGTGTTGATACTTTTCCCCAAGAATCTTTTGCATATATCCGTTGATATCAAATCAGAATCTCTTCACATATGGATGAATAGTGATGAGGGAAAACTCTTTCTCTATGTTTTGCACTGAAGAGATTTGGACATTGGTATTCCCCAATTTGGATTGGGAAATGAATTCTTGAACGATGTTTGTCACTAAGAAGATAGTCAACTTGGAATAGTTGTCGCACAAACTCCATTAATGCCCACTTCTCACTAACATACTTCGGAAGCTTCCATGGAGTACTTGAAAAATACTCTCAAATATAGGAAAAGAATGAAAATTGAATAAAATATGTTCCCCATTGGGAAATGACATCCATGACCTCTTTGGATAATCTTTCCTCTGTATTTTGATTTAGGTTTCAAATCACACGAAAGGTGAATGCATTGTTAACTCTTCTAAAATGATGAGAGCTATATTTGAAACTTAGTTGTGGATAATAATGGAAGAAATTATTCTATGGAGCCATGACTCCCTTCATTTAGATCCCCAAAAATAGCTTTCTCTAGCCACTACATAATTCAGGTATGATGTCATGTAGAAACATCCAGTCATCTTCACTTCGATCAATTGTTTGTGAAGGGTATCACTAATCATGGTGGAAAAATTGAAAAACTCTCTCTTGGCAAGGATAATATAGATAAAGTGATACATCTATGGGTGGAAAATCCTAGCAGAGGGTAGACTAAAGACTCAACTCAAGAGAGTGATCATGTCCCTGATTTCCTACATGAACTCAATGCGATACATATCCTTAGGAAGTCGGTCAAATCGAGGCCTCTTGGTCACTAACCAATTGTTATTAACAATCTTGCTCCACCTGAGGGGTTCTTCATCCCAAAATTCTTGGGCTTACTTTTGAGTGATGTCATCATTCTCAGGGAATTCATGTATGTTGAGGAGATCCTTAATGTGCTCTGGCATGATTAAGACGAAAGGGTCATAATTATCTTTATAAATTCCTCGTCTCTCAGGATCATAATGCTTTGTGTAAGCAATAACCATCTTTGGGCATTGCACCGAGACTGGAAATTCCGTTGCTTTGGGATATATCACTATGGTATAGCCTATCCGAGAATATGGTTTTGCCTTCAACTTTCACCCGATCACAAAATTGTTGCACATTGATGTGACCAAGATTTGTATTGGTGATATTGTCATATGTAGACTTAATAGAACTTAGAGGGATGATTCCTTGGAATTCGTACTTGAGTCCTGGACTTATTCGATTTCTCCATTGGCTTCCTCGATCTTCCTACAAATTTATTAGATTTTTCAGCCATTATGAATTTTATAGAAAAATTACTCAGGCATGTAAAACAATGAAAATGGGGCCAAGTCTCAGATCCGAACCACCGTTTATGTAAAAGGAATATAACTCATCTTAATATTATTATTATTATTATTATTTTAAAAATAATAATAATAATAATCGATCCCGGGTTACAAT
The DNA here is from genome assembly GCA_018340775.1 of Taxus wallichiana var. yunnanensis. Taxonomy (NCBI): domain Eukaryota; kingdom Viridiplantae; phylum Streptophyta; class Pinopsida; order Cupressales; family Taxaceae; genus Taxus; species Taxus wallichiana. The sequence continues at coordinate 99,517,368 of CM031244.1, read as the reverse complement.
TTTTTTTTAAATGTCAATACAACATATCAAGACTAGGCTCGAGTTTCGAATCTAGAGACAACAATGATATTTTTTTTTATTAAAATCTCCCTACTTAAATATTTAGAATGGATCAATTTAGTCTCTTTAAAAAAAATTCCTTTCTTGATATCTTTTGATTGATGCGTGGAAGATCATATCTTTATATGAATGCGTAGAAAGTCAAAAATAATATTTCTTCCTCGTTGCATAAACTGTTATTTTTTTTCGTTGGAAGACTCCTAATTTTGTGAATGGGTGGGCTCTTTTTTTAAAATAGCCATGCATGGAGATTTCAATGAATGCCTAAAAATTTTAATGAATGCATGGAAATTTTTATTCTACCTTAATCTCTCCAATGTGTGTCCTTGTTTTTTTTCCTCCTTCTTTGTTGCGTAGAGAATGATTTTTATTTCTTTGGCTGCGTGGAAGACTTTTGTCCTAAAAATACGTGAAATGATTTTCTTAATCCTTTGCTTAATGCATGTTTTGATTTTGGTAGTGTCCTTTCTTTCTCCTTGACCAACGTGAACAACCTGCATGGTGCGTGGGATTTAGCTTGACCTATGTTAATGGTGGTCTCTTTCAAATGTGTTGGCTATATTATCTTGGCCAATTGTTTTCTCTCCTTTCATGTAATCTTTTTGGCGTAAAAACAATTAAAACAAAAAAATTCTTTTGACTATTTTTTTCTTCCTTTCTGGTTTGTGTGGAGAATGATTTGTATCTCTTGGGATGTTTTCTTTTTTTTCTATTCCAAAGCATGCATTTAAATTCCCTCTACCCAATGTGTGGGATTTTAACAAGACAAAACAAATGGCCCTTTTTCTTTTTGGATTATTCTCTAAGGCAAATGTGTGGAGATTTGTAGAGAATCTTCAATTTTGCTCCTATGTAAATTGGATTCTTGGGTGAATGCATGGAATATCTCCTCTTCTTCCCTAGTGTGAAGCTTGTATTTTCTCCTTCACAATGCGTGGACTGTGATTTTAGCAAAGATTTCTCAAATTTGACTAATGCACAAGAATAAAATCCTTTCAAAACTTGTGTGACAAATATTATTCTTCATTTTCTTTCTTGTAAGGGTTTAGCAATAACATGATTAAATAAATTAAATGGAATAAGAAACATAAATTCTTCCAACTAATTTCATGGGAAATGGTTACGGGAATTAAAGAAGCTTCCCCGTAACCATTTCCCCTTCCCATTGAAATAACCAATTCCCTCTTTCCTAGGTAGTGGCATTAATTGCCAAGGAAAATGGGAAAAAGATAACCATTTGCCAGTAAATGGTGGCAAGGCAAGAGTGAAATCCCACCCTATTTCCCCATATAGGATATCGGAGATTTTTTCCCATTTTCCAATTGGTTAGATTGGCAATCAGTAGAAGAAATCCCACAAGCGGGAAATAAGAAGTATTTGCCAGAAAGGGAAATCTGGGTACAAGAAACCACTTTGGCATCCCTAGAATCGAAGTGGAAGCTTAATTTCCCTCGGAAATAAAAAATACAACTTGTTGATTGATTTTTAATTATATTAATATTTATTTAATTAAAAACCCCAAAAATAATAAAATTGATTTTATCAAATAAAGGGTAATAAATTAATTAATTATTAATGCAGTTTATGACCTGGCGGGAGGAGTTCTTGCCTAAAATGAATGAAACGAAGACTGAACGATCAAAAGAACAAGATGATCATGATGAGGGTGATAAAACAACCAAAAGAATACTTTTGAAATTTTTTTAAAAATCATGCTTATTAATTTTGTGAGTCAAAATTAGTTGATAATAACTAGCTCTAATTAGGGGCAAGGACTTCATAGATGCAGCAATGAAAGACCCAAATATTTAATGAACATGGTCCCAAAAATGAAGGTGCATAAAAATAGGATGAAAAAGAGAGGAAACCAAAAAAAAAAAAAAAAGAAACAAACCAAAATCCTAATTACCTATGTACATATGGGGGACAACCTATTTTCAATTTTAATAATGCTTGAGATATTTCCCATTAGGGAAAAGGAAAATGAGTTCCATCATCATATGTCAAGTAATAGGTGTTATCTCCACAGAAATGTCTAATCTTGAAAGGGCCTAGCCACAACAAATCAAACTTCCCATGTTTTCCTTTTGGTTCACGTCTCTTATCCCAGAGAAGAACTAAGTCATTGATTTGAAATTTCCTCTCCTTAGTTTTCCTAAACAACCTCTTCACTTTGGATTGGTGTTCCTCGATCTTGTTCACTACTTGAATTCTTTGTTCTTCGAGTTTTCTTAGGAACATGATCCTTTTATCCAACGCATTGGCAAAGCATTCATCGTCAACTTCTTGAGCCAATCGTAATGTTGGTAACTCCAATGTGATGAGAATTTGAGTGTTGGTTCCATACAAGAGTTGGAATGGAGACATCTAATTTCTCTTTTAGGAGTTATGGTCAACCCAAAATGCATCATATAACTTTTTGTGCCAAGTTATTTGATTTTCTTCTACTAACTTGCATTACGATAGTAATGATGTTTTTGTTATTGGATTCTTCTTGACCGTTTCCTTATGGGTAGTAATCTGATGAATGAGATAAAGATATCCCATACCCATAACAAAAACCTATCATCTCTATAGAAGAAAAATTGGAGGCATTGTCTGTCACGATCTTGTGTGGAATTTCCATAACAAACCAATATATTCTCTTTGATGAAGTTACAGATTACCACAGTAGATGTTTGTTTCACCGGTATAACTTCTACCCACTTTATAAAGTAGTCATTTGCAGTGAGCACATGAGTATGACCAGCACTGGAATTTTGGTTCAAGACCCTAATGAAATCTAACCCCCATTGTTGAAAGGGTTCTTCAATGACAACTAGCTTCAAAGGTAAAGCTACCAATTTAGGTCTTCTAACAAATTGTTGGCAAGCTTCACATTTTTCTACCCATTTCTGAGCATTAGAAAACATAGTGGGCCAATAATAATGTGCTCACAAAATTTTATGAGTCATCACTGGGCCAGAGAAATGACCACCACAAAGCATGATTGTGAAAGGATTCAAGTAACCTAGGTTGTTGTTCCTTATCGACACATCTGAGGAACATGCCATCAATTCCTTTCTTGAACAAAGTGTTGTCCCAAATGACGTACCTAGCAGCTCTTAATTTGATATATCTCTTTTCCTTAGCTTTCATATTCTTAGGACATTCGCCATATGTGAGAAAGTAAGATATATCATAATACCATTCATCTGAGGTAATCGATTTAAAATTACCAATGGTAAACTTTCTTCAACTGGTTCTTCAGAGTCATCTCATGGCTCATTTTCTGCGATGAGTTGGAAAAGCCCTCTTCCTTGAACTAACTTGGTAGGCTTGATGTCTAAGCCATATTCTTGGATCTTGGAGACCTAATTACCTATTTTATATCCTATTTCATATTATGTCAACATTGATTTAACTTTGGTATCTGGAACTAAGACTTTAGTGTGAGAATTCAATACATAGTATCTGAAATGTTTCAAGGCTCTAACCACCACGTATGAATGCCTCTCAAGGGGAGTGTAATTTATTTCATGTTTCTTGAATCTAGAACTCATGAATGTAATAGGAGATTCAATTCCCTCTTGATTGTGTTGATTCATGATGGCAGAGATCATGTGGAGAAGCATAGCAATAGATTATGAATTCCTTTTTTTAAAATCGGGACACACCAATGTAGGATATTTTGCAATAGCACCCTTGATTTTTTCAAATGCTTCCCTACCTTCCTTCACCATTTTAAGGATTATTTTATTTTCATCATATCAGAAAATTTTTTGTTCAATAGCTCAAAAAATATGGCCCGAACCTTCTCAAAAAGTTCACCTTCCCAAAGAATGAGTGGACTCCAAGCTTACTTGTAGGAAAGGAAATATTCTTGATAGATTGAATGCACTCAGGATCGATCTTAGTTCCTTCTTTAGAAACAATATGACCTAGGAGTTTCCCTTCCGTAACTCTAAACACGACTTCTTTGGATTCAAGGAGATCTTATGAAGTCTGCACCTTTGCAATATTTTCTCTAAATCTCTTAGGTGATCTTCTCACTTTTTTGAGAACATTATCAAGTCATCTAGGTATATCACGATGATCTTGTCTTTATAATCTATGAATGCCATATCCATATCCCTTTGAAAATTTGTGTCGAATTAATCAAACCAAAAGGAATTCTTCTATATCAAAATACCCCAAGGGGTGGTGAACGTGGTTTTATGTTGGTCTTCTCTAGCCACTTCAATCTGATTATATCCAGAGAAACCATACAGCATGGATAGAATTTCCGATCTAGTTACTTTCCTAAAAATATGTTCCTTGAACCGAAAATGGATAGTTATCCTTCAAGGAAGCTTGATTAAGATTGTGGAAATCCACACAAATCCTAATTTCTCCATTTTTCTTGTGAACTAGTATAATATTAGCTATCCAAGTTGAATGTCAAATAGGAAAAACTATTCGTGTGTCTAACATCTTTTGAACCTCATGAAATATTGTCCCTGTTATCTTGGGATTATATTATCTTTTCTTTTTCTTGAATGGAGTTGCACTAGGTTTCAAGGGTATGGCATGCTCCATTTCCCTAGGTTAGAAAGACTTCAAGTCTTCATATGAGTAAGCCAAGACGTCAAAATATTTAGTAAAGAGACTTAAAAATTCCTTGCGCTCCTCAAGTGAGAAACACTTACCAATGTTGACCAGGTGAGGTTTTTCCTTGGTACCAATGTTAACTTGCTCATAGCTAGCAGGATTTGTAGGTCATGCCTGTTATTTCTCTTTGATAAACCTGTCATTCTTATCAAAAATTTCTTCAAGTGAAACCAATCCTTTTGGAATTTTATTTCCTTTGAGTTGAATAATGCCATCACCAGATCTTTGTTCTCAACTCCTTCTTGAATGGGTGAGTTGTCGATTCGCGAAATGTAGAATCACTTCCTTCAAAGTAAAATTGTTCAAAATTATCCCTCTTTTCCAAGAAGGCAATAATTTTTTGATCATCATTGAATACTTGCCAATTTTCTGCATTGTCAGGAACACTTGGCCTAAAAACCATTTCAATGGTGTATTTGTCTTAATCAAACTCTGAATGAGGGATCATCAATGAATTTGAGACTGTTAGGGAATATTCTTTGTCATTCTTTTCATGAGGGAAAAAATTATGGAAAAAGCATCGAATACTTCTATCGCGTCCCACACTTTATTTCTATAGTGTCTCAAACAATCATTCTTTACTTGAAATTGATTTTTAACTTGCTTCATGATCAATTATGCATCTCCAAAGACTTTCAAATTTTTGATTCCTTTCTCTTCTACAACTTGGAGGCCAAGGATTAATGCCTCATATTTTGCAATTTTGTTAGTATTTGAAAATTAGAGTTTGTGAGAAAAATGAAATATTTTACCAACCAAAGATATGAGCACCACGCCCGCACTGGAACTCCGTTGAGAAATAACTTCCATAAAACTTAAGAGTCCAAATCTCATTGGAATCTAGGAATGTGATCTCAAGGGTATGAATCTCTGCAGTCATCATCATATAATTACCCATACTTGAGTTTTGAAATAGGACTTGTGCACGAGTGATCATCGGTTTTTGTTATGGTGAAATTTTCCTAAGTGACTGGTATTATCCTCTTCATTTCTCCACTGATAAGGATCGTAGCATGAGACTAGTCCATTTGAATCTCACCACCCAGATCTCTGCAAAATTTCCTACTCAACAACATACCATATGAAGAAAGAATGTTGGCAACTAGAATGGTTACCTTGACTCACTTTTGAGGAAATTGAGCTAAAACCATTTGAGCATCTTTAATTTACCCAATCAGAGGAACTTGTCTTATCTCCATTGAGTAACAAGATCCGAATGTTCTCATACAAGTCAACCCAAGAGCATGTGCTACTTTCATAGGCATCACATTATCCGAGGCTCCAGAATCTATAATATAATTACTTAATTTACATTCGTTGATCAGAAAGGACACAAAGAAAGGTTCAATCTTTTCATTCAAGGTGTAGTGGCCGCCACAATATTTTGAGTCTTTCCATCTTTAGGAGTTTTCATAATTCCTTTGGAGGAATGAATAGTAGAGTCACCTTTGATAAACTAGACCAATTTCTTGAGTTGATCCTTATTAGACTTCTTGGGATGTCTTTGTAAGGAAGTTTTACTACTTTGAGAAATTTGCTTTTTCAAAGCTAGCACATGATTAACCAACTTAATGAGTATGGTCTCAAAAGAATTGGGGTTTAACTTAACTCTTTCCCTTAAGGTAATTTTTCTTGAATTTTCCCACCGTGACGTGGAGAAGAAACATTCTTCATGATTGATTCATCCTTAATTTCTATTGCCAAGGATTGAGCAAGTTCCAAATTAGCCCCTTTATAGCTCTTCTCAACTAATAACACACTTATGGTTGTTGTGCGTTAATAAAGAAACATTATTTTCCATTAGGGTTTGGGTGAATCCCGATAACATGGAACCTTGTTCACCATTTTGTTGAATTCAGCCATGAAATTCCTCATAGGTTCTTACATGGTTCTTTCTTCACCCGAGATAGTTGGGCAAGAAGGGCATGTTCATCTTCTCGTCATCTTGAATTGATCTTCAAACTTATTTTTCATATCATTCCAATTTTTCGGCATCCATTTGGAAAATGATGAAACTAATATGTGAAAACATCATGCAATATTTAAACGAAAAGTTGAATATCAACATCTTCATATTCCACTGAAAAAATTGCACATACAACAAAGGCTAATGGGCCTATGGAATTTCCTCATGGTATGTTAACTGCCATCTTTGGAAAGGTGGTATGTGAAAGTAAAACAACATGAGCAAGAACAAGTGCTTGACTTGTAGTGATTCCTTCCTTGCTTTCTCTTTTAATACTTGATGTAAGGATTATAGATCCATGGGGTGCATTCCTCCTTGGAGGAGATAACTTGAAACCAAACTTTCCTTAAAACTCAAAAACAAGATCTGATTAACCTTTATCTTTTTTTAATGCTTGAATACTTAGTTATAAACTTATGAAGAAAAATGGGGATTCAAACGAACAACTATGTTGAAGCCCTGGCTATTCTTTAAGTGCTTAGGATTGCAAAAGATCTTGATATCAATAATTTAATACTTTGGAAGGAGACTTTATTAATATTATCAATCATCTGAACCAGGCTTCTCCTCCTAGCTGGACCATCAAGGATTTTATTATGGAAGGTAGAAATATTTGTAATAATATTGAGCATATTATTATAAGACACACCTATAGAGAGGGGAATAGGGCAGTGGACACTTTGGCTAATATGGGCATTAACATTAATTTCACCATGTGGAATAATACAAACAACATCCCTAAGGAGGTTCAAATCAGTATTAATGAGGATAATAATGGAAATACATACGTGGCGTAATCACAATTATGGCAGGGTGCAGATCTTAATGGAAATGAAAGATCTCACTTGTGTGATTTATCCCCCTCTCTATGGAAATTATAAAGAAATCAAGCCTTGCATGATGATGGAAGGAAGTTCAAAATTCGAACATGGGAAAATTGCTATCCCTTACGAGGGTTTTGAGCAGGATTTTTTCCAAATCTACAAGAAGAAGGAGAAAATGGGAGGGCTCCATGTCCGCTTAGAGCCAAGCATTTCACCCGGCCTGAAAAGCAATGTAATCCTCTTTAATCTACGCACAAAGGAGGCATTTCTAATTTCATCAAATGAATTCTAAGACCTAAACATATTGGTCCAATTTGCTAAAACAGTGGAAGGACATGAGAGTCAAGTATGGTCGACATGGCATTATTATCAAAAAGAGCTTAGAGCGAGATTTTTTCTTTTATCTTTTCTTGGGTTTTTTCCTGGAGGAAATGGGCCTAGAATTGGAGGGCTTTCAGTTCTTTAGTAAGAGGGTGGATAGAATAGCGAAAGGCCAAGAATTTTTCGGGGGTGATGAGGGAGAAGAGCTAGAATTTTTTGATGCGGGTTTAAAGGTAAGTTCCATCCCTGCTCTGTTTGATGAAGTGACCAACATGATGGTTAGATATAATATCATTATTAGGTATAAAATAGTCTTCCCATAAAGGATCTTATTTTTTTAAATCACTTCAAAAGAGATCTTACTTTCTGTTTCCCACATTATCTCCTTAACTCTCTTGTCAATTCTATACTTGACTTCTAAAAGCATACCTGGGCTATTCCTTACATCATCGATCTTATCCTCTTACTTCACAAGCTTTGTGTTGCCAAGTACCCTAGTTTTCCAATTACTCCTAGGGAGCCGCTCATGGCCACCTCCTTTGTTCCCTCCATCGCACCTTCCACCCCTTCCAAATCTAATTTCAAGAACCCAAAGAAAGCCGACGCGTTTGTAATTCGTATTTTTTTGGGAACTAGCCTTTTTCGATGTGTCTTCGTCAGAACAAAGTCTGCTAACTTGAGTTAGGACATCATTAGCTATAGCTTCTAAAGCATTGGCGGATTCTTGAGTCTTTCCTTGGCTCGGTCCTTCCTCAAGTTCTAAGGATTTAGAGGTTTCCCAGAACCTGCTCCATATCAGCAATGTTGGTGCTGAACAGACCCTACATTTGGATACTAGTAGGTTGGATGCCTTGGTGATTGAGGTTAAGAAGATGCGAGAACTTTGACTTTCACCATTTTGTTGAATTGAGCAAGCAAAAGGAAAGAGAAAATTCTTCACCTAGAGAGTGACACTAAAAAGGATAAGTTCTTCAAGATTTATAAGAATTTAAGCTTCTTGATATCATATCATTCTAAAGGATAGACATGAGCATAATTTGGCTATTTTTAAAGCCATTAGTGATTTCCTGGAACAGCAGGTCCGGAGCATTGCAAGGTTAAGTGGGATCCCTAATACTCTATGGGGAAATGAAAAAGAGAGGAATATGACCATTACTCAGCTGGATGCCTCGATGCAACACACACAACTACTTTGTAACTTTTCACCTTGTTGCAAATGATTCATTCTAGAATTGAAAGGGAATCTAAAAAATGATCTATCTTGGGCTAGTGGAATTTGGTTTTGTGGATGTTTCAGTGCTTTCTTTTTGTTGTATAGTTACTACTTTTTTGTGGTCCAACCATGGGATAAGTCCTTCTTTCATTCCTGTTGTTCCCCTTTTGGTTACCTTAGGCTACATTGTTACTTTTGGTTTTTTTTTCTTTTGGTGATGGTTCCTCTTTGTTATATCTAGCTAGTGAGCCTTCCTTGTAACCAGATATAGTCCCATCAAAACTATTTACCAATAATTAAAAAAACTTTAGCTTTTTCTCTTCGTGTAAACCTCTTTCCTTCCAGTTTGAAATTTTTATTGTGAAAGGATCACTGGCATGTTCTGATCAGCTCTTGTCTTTTATATTCACTCTCTTTCTTGAGCTATTTGAGCCTGAATGACTCTAGAAAATCTCACAGCTTTATCTTCTTCATTATCTAGTACTTGATGCAAAGTGATATGAACATGATAGTTTCTCGTGCACTTTTCCAAAATAGCTTGCCTCAAATATGATGATATGACTTCTTGAGTATCTACAAAAATAAATTTTGGTTTCAAGATAGGTGAGTTACCCTAATAGTCATACGATTATTTCCTTGGTTGATGGAAGAGGGCCACATCGATGAACAACGATCAACACATGTCCAGAGGTCTCCTAGTCACAAGTGTGAGTGCTCTTATTTTAACCTCTTCAATGTAGATTTCTTTGTCAATGGCTCTATCAACAACCATACATTGTTGCAAGCTTTGCGGTTTTACCAAGCTACGCTTTGAAGTTTGGCAGCAATGTATCCTTGAAAATATTTTTCAAGCACAAGGTTCAATGAAGAACTGGAGCTTGTGTAGAGGGGATAGTCATAAACATTTAACCAAGAATTGGTTAACAATTCCTGAATCCCAAAGCTGAGTCACCAAAAACTATTAGCATATGGATTTGCATGCATGTAAATGACATGCAACAATGTGGGAATGAATTCCTTCCTTAGTGAAGGTGGGGCTGCCTTTATTAAAAACCAAGCTATATTTACAATTGTACATTCAAAATTGTATGTGGGGATGTTTTGGAACATCAATGGAAAGGAAATTGAATCGGGTAGATGGAATGGAATGAAAGAAAAGAATGGAAAGGAAAGAATGGAAGAAAAATGCAATATTTAGGTAAAATAAGATCCTAATATTTCATGGAGAAGAACAATCAATAACTAGCACAAATAAAATGGATTTTGCATCAATTAAACGAGAAGTAGTAAAAGGGAACACATGTGAGCAAGTAGATAATCAGAGCTTGATCACTGTGAACTCGAACAACATATTAGTAGCATTGACAATAAGATCCAAGACAATATTTGCATGCAAAATTCAAACACTAACATCTAATGAACATAAGAACATCAAATGCTATAAGAGATAATGAATGAGACACAAAGTTCATATTTCATTAACTCCAAAAAATTTTCTAAAAAGAACACAAAGTTTATTTCTTTGAAGTAAAACTTTCATACATTATTATCTTCTTCTCCTCTCTCAAATTCACCCTTATAAATGAGCCCTGACTTCCTTTTATAACCCAAAAGTTGGTTATAATGTAGTTACAATTTTACATGAACATTAAATAGGCATCTTAAGTGACTTTGACTTTCTCAACCAACTTTATTAAAAGAAAATATAAATATAAATCACTTAAGTTATCCACAGTTTTCCAAAAGTGAGTTCAATAATAACACCATTTTAAAATACCACTTTTAAAACATATGACAAAAACTAGTGCCTTATCCATTGAAATGGGATCCTCCTATCTCAATCATATGAGAAATGGACTCTCACACTTCATTAGATACCAAGAAAACTATCTCCTCATCCCATCGGTGAAATTAGGATCCACCGCCTTCGCTAATTGAAAGGATCTGAACCTTCCCAATGTTTCAAACATCTTTTCTTCTTCTGGAGGTTCATTTGGTCAAAGAATAGCCTCACAAAATACTTACAATTCCAAGATCCTACCTGGCATATCATTTAGATTGACCATCTTTGATTGAATACTCTCAAACAAGTTCTTTAATTTGATGCAATGTTCCATTGAAGATGAAGAGAAATTTATGGAGGAAGTATACATGTCTTTTAAAAATTCTAAAAATTCCTCCTCCACATGTTCTGATGAATACCTTTGATTTTGCTCATTTACAAGATCACAAGGGATCTCAACTAAGAACTCCCAAATCAAGGTGAGTTAAGTGAAGGCTTCATTACATACAATCTCATAATGGATCATATAATCCTCGAGAAGTGTATTTCTTGATTTGAGATGCAAGCACCAAAGAAAGTGTGTCCCTCGACATTAAAATTCAAGAATTCCTTCAATGGCTAAAGTTGAAGATTATGTAATTGTCATTTCTTGTAGACTAGGCAATATCTCATCCAATTTTGATATGTCAGAAACAAAAGTTTCCTTGAAAGAAAGAATTGGATCAAGATACGCATTAATATCTTCATGGAGCTTAACGGTTGTTTTGATCATCTCTTTACCAAAAATGAGAATCTCTAAAAGCCAATATTTAGTGACATGACCCAATGTGTTTAATTATTTTGACAAATTGAGAGTTTCTTAATTAGAGGAAGCCACCGTATTGAGTAATCGGGAAATTGGATGATATGTGATTTATCATATGTTGAACATATTCCACCAATTGATGTTTTTAGCCTTGAGATAAGAGTTCTAAGACTTATATTTCTCAAGCCTCTTTAGCATGATATCTATTAAATCTTGGGCCATCGCCATGTAACTTTCCAATGTGGACTTCCCAAGTCCAAGTCTAGAAACTTCATAATCAGCAGATGTCATGGCATCATGCTCCTTGTCAACTTATGGGATGGAAAGATCCACAAATCTTTTTCCGTCATCATCCACCATTATTTGGGAGAGCACTTTAGGCTTCTTGGGAATGACATCATTTGAAATATTGAAAAGGGAATCAAGTCAATGTCAATTTCCTTGACAACCCTCTTCCTTTTCTTGATTTCATAATCAACCCAAAAAGGAGTATCCTTCACTACTTCCACATATAGAAGCCTGGATCCCGAAGCAACATTCTCATTTTTCTCGACATCATTAGATTCTACAAGAATCCTTTCCATGACCTCGATTTATGGAGAAATAACCTTGATATCTACCTCTTGATCATTAGGGATATTTTGAGAAATCTCCTCATGAACTGTGGGTTCAGAAGCATTCGATATCTAGACTACTTACACCTAAGTGGACTCTTGTGCAAGGCATGGCTGAGGATTGTTTGTTATGAGCTTCTAAGAACTATCAACAATGTGAGTAGAAGAATCTCTACTTGAAGTGGAAAATCCTAATACACGCTCCCTTCCTTCACTAGGGCTAGGACCCTTAGATTTTTCACCTCATGACACATTCTTTGGTGAAGTGGATTTTGGCAACCACTCCTTTCTTGCTTGTTGCGTATGACTAGATGACACAGAGGTTGATTGAGAAGAAGCTTTGGTTGACTGGAGACCTCCTCGAGTTGGTAGTTTTTGTAATCCTGAGGTATGATCTTAAATTGATTGTAACTTTTTAAGTTCTCTTTCATACCAAGATATGCTTCTTTCAAGAATCGGTTGATTTTTTTATCAAGAGAAAATTCATCTCTTTTGGTCCAATCAATTCGTGGCAATGGGGTAAAAGCAACTGCATCATATGAGGGATCAATAACATCTTCATCATCATCCACTAATGAATCTGGAGGGTTTTGATGTGAAAGGCCTTGATCTGAGCAAGGGTTAGGTGGGAAAATTCTCTCCTTCTCACTTCATGTTCGTCGGAACAAGAAGCCCAAAATTTTCCATGGTAGGGTTGTGCTGATACTTTTCCCCAAGTATCTTCTGCATATATCCATTAATATCAAACTGAAATATCTTCACATATGGATGAATATTGATGAGCGAAAACTCTTTCTCCATGAGTTATGCACTAAAAGAGATTTGGATATTGCTATTCCCGATTTGAATTGGGAAATGAATTCGTGAATGATGCTTGTCACTAAGAAGGCATTGAACTTGGAATAGGTTTTGCAAAAGCTCCATTAATGCCCACTTGTCACTCACGTACTTAGGAATTTTCCATGGAGTACCCGCAAATCCACTCACGTGAATATAGGAAAAGGATGAAAATTGAATAAACCATGTTCCCCATTAGGAAATGACATCCATGGCCTCTTTGGAGAATCTTTCCTCTATATTCGATTCAAGTTTCGAATCACGTGGAAGGTGAATGCATCGTTAACTCTTCTGAAATGATGAGATCTATTTTTGAAACTAAGTTGCAGATAATAATGGAAGTAATTATTTGATGGACCCATGACTCCCTCATTTTGATCCCCAAAAATAGCTTTCTCCTAGCCACTGCATAGGTTAGGTATGATGTCATGTAGAAACATCCAATCATCTTCACTTTGATCAATTGTTTGTGAAGGATATAATTGATGATGGTGGCCAAATTGAAAAACTTTCTCTTGGCAAGGATTATACAGATAAAATGATACATCCATGGGTGGAAAATCTTGGTAGAGGGTAGACTCAAGACTCGACTCAAGAGAGTGATCATGTCCCCGATTTCCAACATAAACTCAACGTGATACGATCCTTAGAAGTCAATCAACTCGAGGCCTCATGGTCACTAACCAGTTGTTATTAACCATCTTACTCCACCTAAGGGGTTATTCCTCGAAAAATTCTTGTGCTTACTTTTGAGTGATGTCATCATTCTCAGGGAAGTTAGGTATTTTGAGTATCTCCTCAATATGCTCTAGTGTGATTAAGAGGAAAGGCTCATGATTATATTTATAAATTCCTCATCTCTCAGGATCATAATGCTCCGTGCAAGTGATAACCAGCTCTGGGAATTGCACCGAGATCATAAATGTTGTTGTTTGGGGTAGACTGTTATGGTAGAGCTTATCCAAGAATATGGTTTTTCCTTCAGCTTTAACTCAATCAAAAAATTGTTGCACATTGATTGTACCAAGATTTGTATCGGTGATATTGTCATATGCAGACTTAATAGAACTCGGAGGGATGATTCCTAGAATTCATACTTGAGTGTAGACTTATTTGATTTCTCCACTGGCTTCCTCAATCTTCCTAAAGATTTATTATATTTTTCAGCCATTATGAATTTTGCTAAAAATGACTCGTGCACGAAGAAGAATGAAAACGGGTCCGGGTCTAAGTCTCGAACCACCGTTTATGCAAAAGGAATATAGCTTGTCTTATTATTATTATTATTTTAAAAATAATAATAATAATAATTGATCTTTGGTTACAAAAAAATTTAAATGTCAATACATCATATCGAGACTAGGCTCGAGTTTCAAATCTGGTGACAACAATGATATTTATTTATTTTTTAATTAAAATCTCCCGATTTTAATATTTTGCATGGATCAATTTAATCTCTCTTTTTTTTAAATTCGCCTTGCCCGATATCTTATGATTGATGCATGGGAGATCGTATCTTTATATGGATGTGTAGAATGTCAAAAATAATATTTCTTCCTCGCTGCATGAACTACTATTTTTTTGCGTTGGAAGACTCTTGATTTTGTGAATGCGTGGGATCTTTTTAAAATAGCTATGCATGAAGATTTCAATGAATTCCTGAAGATTTTAATGAATGCATGGAAATTTTTATTCTACCTTAATCTCTCCAATGTGTGTCCTCATTTTTACCCTCCTTTGCTTTGCAAGTGGAGAATGAATTTTATTTCTTTAGTCATGTGGAAGATATTTTTTCCTAAAAATGCATGGAAATGATTTTCTTATTTCTTTGCATGGATTTTTTTATTCTTCCAAATAAGTGAACCATTCTCTTTGGCATGTGTTCACTTTTTTCCAAGATAACTACTTTATTCTTTACCAATTCGGGGTGGATATCCTTTTCTAATGCATTTTTGATGGTAGACGCCTTTCTTTCTCCCTTGACCAATGTGAACAGGTTGGTGGGTGGGATTTATCTTGACCCGCGCTAATGGTGGTCTCTTTCAAATGTGTGGCATATATTATCTTGGCCAATTATTTTCTTTCCTCTCCACATAATCTTTTAGTGTAAAAACAATTAAAAAAACAAATTTCTTTTGACTATTTTTTTCTTCCTTTCGCTCTACGTGGAGAATGATTTGTATCTCTTTGGTTGTTTTCTTTTTTTTATCTGCTCCAAAGCATGCATTTAAATTCCCTCTTCCCAATGTTTGGGCTCTTAACAACAAAAAATAAATAGCCCTTTTTCTTTTTTGGATTGTTCTCTAAGGAAAATGCGTGGTTATTTGTAGAGAATATTATTGTTGTATTCTTCCTTTTTGCAACTATGTAGACTGGATTCTTGGGTGAATGCATGGAAAATATCCTCTCCTTCCCTAGTGTGAAGCTTATATTTTCTCCTTCACAATGCGTGGACTGTGATTTTAGAAAATATTTCTCAAATTTGACCAATGCATTGGAATAAAATCCTTTCAAAACTTGTGTGGACAACAGACTGTTATTCTTCGTTTTCTTCTTTGTAACAACTTAGCAATAGCATGAATAAATCAATTAAACAGAGTAAGGAAATGAACTTCTTCTAACTAATTTCATAGGAAATGGTTATGGGAATTAAAGACGCTTCCCCATAACCATTTCCCCTTCCCGTTAAAATAACCAATTCCCTCTTTCTCTGGGTAGTGGCATTAATTGCCAAGGGAAAATGGGAAAAAGATAACCATTTTCTAGCGAAATGGCAAGGTAGGCTAGCAATCCCCACCCTATTTCCCCATGTGGGAGATCGGGATATTTTTTTCCTATTTGCCAACTAATTGGATTGGAAATCAGTAGAATAAATCCCACAAGTGGGAAAATAAGAAGTATTTTCCAGGAAAGGGAAATTTGGGTATGGGAAGCCAATTTGGCATCCCCGACAATTGAAGCGGAAGCTTAATTTCCCCACAATAAAAAAATCAACTTGTCGATTGATTTTTTAATTATATTAATATTTATTTAATTAAAAACCCCAAAAATTAATAAAATTGATTTTATCAAATAAAGGGTAATAAATTAATTAATTATTAACGTAGTTTATGACCTAGCGGGAGGTGTTTTCGCCTAAATGAACAAAATGAAGACCGGAACGATCATAAGAATGAGATGATCATGACGAGGGTGATAAAACACGTAAAAGAATACTTTTGAAAATTTTCATGCTTATTAATTTTGCGAAGTCAAAATTAGCTAATAACAAGTTCCCAAATAATCAAATTTTGATCAAATAATGAAATCCCGTAGAGCACCCAAATCGAATTGCATATTTATTATAAAAATTAGCCCAAACCCAAAACTATCCGGGATTGCCCAAAATTGATATAAATCTAACAATAATATAGAGGCTCAAAACCTCTTCTTGGATATCGTTCCATCATGTATATTAAAAATATGTTTAGAGCAAGATTAGAGGTAAATATTAACAAATGTCATGATTTCTAGCCATAAGTTTTATCATTACTTTTCACATAAATCAATGTTATAAAATAGCAAGCTCTGATTTCACATGCTCACAATTTTATCAACCCAAGCATGATTGCAAATATGTATTCAATCTAATACGAAATGAAATAAAACAATAGGAGGGATAATGAATAGTTATGGCCTATAAACGGGATGACTGAATACTTTTCTTTCAACTTTCTTCTCACCACAATTTGAATGCCAAATTTGAACCAAGAACTTCGATTCCACATTCACAACACCTTGATTCCATGCAATGCTCTTATAAAATAATTGATTCGAGCTAGAGAAGGAAATAAAACTTCGCAAGTAAACTTGGCCAAGATCCAATTTTCATTTACAAAACTATCAATTGCAACCCTACGAACTGGTAGTTGCAAGATGGATTTGCACTCAACTCGAGGTAATTAATTGATATTAATGATGCATACATGCCACGTAAATGTCTTTGGTTTACCCCACCGCCTTTCCATTCTTGTAGATAGAAATGAATTTTAGCCCTAGTTGCATGGCTTTTTAATCCTTAATCATGGCATTTGAAAATTCATCCATTGTATGGTAAATTGCATGAATTAAAACTTATCATTATTCCCAAGCTTACATGCATGGCTTGGGTTTGACCCCAAAGCCTCTTTTTTTTAAATAAATAACATTATAACCTTTTAATTACCACTATAATCCCATAGTGATACATATAAAACATGAAATCAACTATAATAATTTAATAGTCCAAAATAAGAATTATGACTCGATTTCATAAGCCAAGTCATCTGATCACTAGTGTGATCGATCGTAAAATGATAGTTAAGTGAATCTCTTCAATAGATTCTAATGTTTAAACATGTTCCCGTCAAGGGCTAGAATAATGTTGAACAATGTTGATTACTATATCACAAGTGTGTAAGTGTGTGTGTGTGTGTGTGTGTGTGTGTGTGTGTGTGTCTCGTATATTAACCTTACAACTCTTTAACCCAACACATTGTGATATCATGGTCCAATGCCTCTAGTGTGACACATTATGTCAACTATTTTTTTGATACAAATTGATAGAATCCCATCAAATTAAGCTTTCCTTTGGCTTTCATGCCACTTCCATTCTAAACATTAAGTCATATCATCGATGGCTTATTACGTGCCTTTCAATCATAACCAAATGTACATGTTTTTGATAACCAAGATCATCTAATTTAGTTTATAATAACCATATTATTTCCTTGTCATGGATTTCCAACCATTACTAAAGTCATTTATTAATATTTTTAATTATTGTCACGGTCTAGTCTCATTTACAATCATATTATAGTCCGAACTAAACTTGTGGGGTGTAACAATTCTTGGGACAAATATATTAGATTGGGTTGTTAGGAATAGCATCTATTTGAGAACATTTTCTAACTATTACCCTCACGGTAATGGCCAAGTAGAATCCACCAACAATAACTTGTTAATGATCATAAGGAGGGCCTTATATGAGAACCAAAGGACCTAGAATACTAAGTTGGAATCATCCTTGTGGGCTGATAGAATTAACCCTAAGAAATAGACTAGTTGTTCTCCTTTCAAGTTGTTCTATGGAAGGGAAGAAAGGTTTCCAATATCCCTAGAGTTACCAACATTGGAGCTTATCAAGAAGATGGAGTTGTTTAAGTTTCCATCCATGGAAGTCATATACGTAGAGCTCATGGAGTTGGAAGAGCTGAGAAATAGGGATTTGGAAGCAATGGAGAAAGATCAAGCTCAAATTAAGAGGAACTTTGACAAAAAGGCCAAAAATAGAACCTTCCAAGAAGGAGACTTGGTCCTAAAATGGGATGTAAATAGATCCAAACCAGGAATACACTCCAAGTTTGATGCAATATGGAGTGGCCCTTACTTGATTTCAAGTTGTAAGACTAACAATGCTTTCCAGTTATCTAAGCTAGATGGAGAAGAATTACATATTCCATTCAATGGAATCTATCTCAATCATTGTTACTAAAGTGAAGTACCTTCCTTGTACATATTAGATTAGTTCATTTCCTCCAAGTGCTTGTAGCACATTGCTCTGTTGTAGTATAGGGTTTCTTTTGTAATAAGTGTTTGTGCACTCTCTGCATGTTCCATTTGGGATATGTATGATCTTTGTTATTTGTATATAGTTGTGCCTTGTTGTTGTTGCACTTTCCAGTTTCGTGCAGAGTATTGTGACAAGAACAACCAATCTCTAGCCTAGGGTTTTGAGCAATGACAGTCCCCAACAAAGGTCTCGGAGGTTTGAGGGGTGAGTTCTCAAGTGTTAGATTAGTTTCAGCAATCAAAATGACTCCATGCCTAATGGATCCTCAAGGGTCACTGGTCTTTCAGATCTAGTAGGTTGATCATCCCGCAAGTCACCAATTATTATCCATTTTTGCACCCCTATAAAATAGACAACTTAACAGTATAAACGTTAGTGGTTGATGGGTGTAACACTTTGAATTTTTACAAGGTACCTCGTGAGTTGTTCACTCACCGCAGTCAAGGTATGAGTTGTTTTGGTTGAACTCGGTGAGTCGGGAAAATGGTCATAAAAGGTTTTCGATAGAATTTTATATGCTAGAGCCGAGAGTAAGTAAAGATGTTACTCCGCCAAGCATTTTATATGCTACCGGTCAAGAATAGCAGATACAGATGCTACCAAATGATAGCATTTCAAAGTGCTTTACAAATGATAGTAGGACAACAACAAAGTGGCATCATCGACGGATGGTTAATGGTTGTCGGTAGCATTTTTGTGCTATTAGTTGGTAGCACAAAGGTGACAAAAAGGAGAATTTAGTCTATAGTAGGGTCGTTTCGGTAGTATTTGTATAGATTTTATTGGATGAAAAAATATTATAAGCTACCGGTCAAGATAAGGAAAACATGTTACCGACCGGTTACATTTATGTAATCGTTCAAGACCGGAGAATTATGCAACCAACCAAATGTAGGAACAAACCGGGAATTAATGGAAGCTGTATAAAGTGGTTCAACCACAAGTTTAATGAGGTATGGTGCCCATGATTTCCCATGTAAGTAATGTACCAAATTCATATGGCCTCCCACACTTCTTTAATGCAATAGGTCAGTTGGTGAGGAAATTTCAAGGCCCTTCATCTATATATTGTAATTTTTGCCTCATTTTGAAAGAGACATTCTGGAATGTAAAGGAACTCTGCCAAAATTGTTCCAACACTTTCGTGAGTTGCAAGCCTCGAATTTATGCATTTTGTAAAGGATTTTTGCCTTGTGCCTATATTGTAATGGATTGTGCATCTTTTTAAGAAATAAAATCAGTGTTTTGTGGCTTTTCTCACCCTAGCTCGAGTTGTATTGTGTTATTTTCCTTCCATTATACTTGCAGGTATATTGTGCATATCATGTTCTTTTGTAGGATCAAAATTTGTTGTGCTCCACGAGGATGGAGATGTGAATGTTGTTTCAGACTGTGGCACTTTTTTCTAGCCCTCTCCCACTTTGTTCACTCCCTATTTTCACTCACTTATAATCTCTCCACTCCCTTTTTCTTGGTGCTATCGCCTCCCTTAGTTTAAGACTTTCATTTTATGCATATCTCTCTTCCCTGGTCCCTTGGAATTCTAGGTTAGTGTTAGAATAGTTGCATTTTCCCTTTTTAGGAGTAGTTTTAGCATTAAAATAGGTAGAGGAACCAACCTTCTTTGGAGGTTTGTCTCAAATTTCAAGGGTCCCACACCTTGAGATAATCCCATATTATTCAAAAGTAGGGTTTTGTAATGTACAAATACTAGGGTGTTACTTTTTTGACATAACAAAAACTTTGTCATATCATTGGCGATATTGAAATTGAAAACATGTCCAATACCAAAATGCCAAATAAGAAGCTAAATGTGTTCAAGGACCCTTTCCAAAACATGGTATGAAAAAAGATAAATACAAGGGCCAATCCTCAAAAAATGTTGAATTTTATTCTATCATTTTACTTATAGGATATACACCTCACTCCATGGCCAAAGCATCAAAATCCATACTCCTAATTATGCAATAACAATGATATAGAAAAAGGTTTGGGTATTGTTATCCAAAACCATCCCCAACTATCTTGGTGTTTTTACAAGTCATGGTGTTATCATGGATCAGTAATACTTCAAAAAAGTTATGAGTCATTGGAAAATTTCATTGTTTTTGGCATGGCCCTCCATCTTCTAAGTCTCACCGTCAAGGATTTAGTTAAATTTTGGGTCAAATTGGTCAAATACTAGAAAAATCAACCTTTGGAGGAACAAGAGGAACTATTCTTGAGTTCCTCCCATTCCCCGCATCATTTCCTTAGCCATTTTGTAAAGGAAGATTAGATAAATAGGGTTATATTGGTACTTTAGGAAATGTTCTTAAGTTTTTGTGTCCCCTGAAACCTAGCCTTATTTGACTCCTTAACAAAAGTAATGTCTTGTGATTATATTGATCTTCGTGGGAACTCATTGAACCATTCTTGTGTTCCTCTAATTCTCCACTCACTCGCATTCACCGAGCCAAGCATAAAACATTCCATCATTCATGTTGGATCTACATGGAACACGTGGAATAGTTCGTGTGTTCTCTCGGTTCTCTAATCAGCCGCAAAACACTAATTAAAACATAAATCATACAAGTCCGATCTTATGGGAACAAGTGGAATGTTCCTCACACTCTATTGTTCCTCACATTCCACATAACCCAACCATACCTGACCCATTGGAAATAAACTTGAATTTCAAATATCACTCTTTCGTAAAACTCTCAAAAATAATGCTTAACTTATTTGTGTTCTCTGCATATTTTTAGTTTGTCGATAACAAAGGAAAAGGGTTGAGATCAATTAAGTTAGCGCAATTAGGAACTCACAGAATAATTCTTGATTCTTTGGTTTTCCACCCAAGCCGCCGAATACAAATAAATCAGTGAAGTTGGTGTTTCAAGGCCTGGAGGGAAAAGTTCAATTGTTCCTCTAATTCTCAGATTCACCAACATCCTTGACCAAAAGCGTGAATAGTCCCAAAAATGTTCCAAGAAGATTTTTTAGTTGTTTTCTTCGCCCAAGTTGTTATTTTGAGCATGTAATGGTTAAAATTGGTAGGATCATGCAAAAAATATTCCATTTTTATCCTTCAAAGTCTAATATTAGCATGTTTTCATACAAGATAAGATTTCATATCATGCACAAACCATTAAAATAGCAAGAACATGTAAGGGAACCCAAATTCTATTTCTAAGCATGTAAAATCTCTTTTTGAGTTTGGGCTTTCCTATTTAGGGGCACAAATTTCTCTTCCTCATGTACAAATCCACCTATTTAAAGCAATATCAGCTATTTCTAAGTATAAGTGAAGAATGGACATGCAATATTATCATGTTTTTCTATTTTTAAATACCTAAAATTATATGTCTTTATTTTTTCCCCTTTTTTCTCTCTCAATTCTATATAAAACTCCACCAATTCATTATAAACATAATCTTTACACTTTCTATTCATTATCTTAGAGTTATCTAGTGTTTTGAGTGGAAGATCAAGTGTCATGAGAGATCTTTGGTTGTTGTGGCTGAGCCCTACTTTTTGTGTACTTGTTTCACCTCTTAGATCAATAAAGGAGTTATTTTTTCCTTCTCATTACCTATAATTTGCACTAGTTGTGTTTTTAAGCTAATTTTGATCTTGTGATATGGTTTATCCCTAATTTTATGGTGTAATTTTCATATTACAAGTAATTGTAGTCACAAAATCATGCACTTTAGACATTTATTTATCCCGTCTCATATTACTATTTAGAAGGTTCTTAAGTGAAGAAAGTACTAATTAACCCCACATTTTGGCCACCTTATTTTACTTTTATTTCTTCATTTATGCACATTTTTATCTATATGCGCAGTATGTTTCAGAACTTCCCCATCAATTTACCCTCAGTTGAGGTGCCCAGTGTAGTTTCAAGCGCCCATGGACACCTGTTCCTTTTTCTACTTTCCCACCACTTTTTGGGCTCTTTCTAGCCATTTTTCATCCTTATCTTTTTCCTATTCAGCCATGTTGGGGTTAATTATGAAATTAGATCAAGAGAACCCTATAAATATAAAGTTATGAGACCATAATGAGGGTCCTAACATCATTTACTACTATCACTCATCTAGATTTGCATCCATCTATTGCATTTACATCCATATAGCTCCATCATCAAGGAATAAGCTAGGAAGTCTACATCACACTTCATAGGGGAGGATTCTATTCTATTCCATGCACACATGCTATTACATTTTCTACATTTAGTTATTGCTCACTATTTCACATAGTGTGACTAGCACACAAGAGCACCTAGGGCACGACATGCACACACTCACCAGAACTACATTTGGGTCCAAAATGTAGTGTAGTTCTCATATTAGTAAGCCCACTATTGTGGAAGCTGAGGTCAGTCCAACCCATTCATTCTACATATTTATTTTTAGGGTTTTGATACTCCTTGTCTTCTTCCAAGTCTCTACATCATCTTAGATTATTTGTGACATACAACATAGGACATTGAAGGAGATGCAACATATAACGAGGGTTTCATATCACCTTCCGAACTTGTGCTAACCAATTCCAGAGATTTTTCACGCACTGTGGTACCAGATTACATACCGAGCACCCAAATTATGCCCCAATCCTGTTCTAGGGACCCCGGTCCACTCATATCCTCTAGATCCAGCCTTTACAAGACCTCTACACACAGTCATTCCTAATTCCGTTTTCTCTAGTCACCTCTCGTGACACTCTGTGACAAACATCTCGCAATCATTTGAGTTCTTTACTCACCTCCTTCTAGCATATTATGGTTTTAATTTATTAGTTTTATCATTTATTAATTTCTATATTACTTTATCACATTTATTTATAGTGTTTATGTCCTCCTAGATTAGATTAACTACTCCCCACATTTAATCAATTTTAGTTAATCATTTTAGTGAACCCGATGTTTCACTACTTCCTTTTGATCATGGCATATCCTTATCAAGTCATGGCTCAATATTATTATCCTACCTACACACCTGATAAGATCTCACTTATAGTTACTACCACCGATGATTTCATATGTGTATGCTCCCAACATCCTCCTCACTTTGTCACGCCTAGCTCGATCCATCTATCGATATCGTCACTACTCATCATACTCATCTTAATCCTCCAACAACTCAACTTGTGTATCTTTCACCACCCATTACACTAGCAGCTCCTCCTACCACCTCTAAGGGCTATGACATTATTAAACAACTTAAAAATACACCCGCTAAGATCTCTCTTTACAACTGATTCTTAGTACTACACCAGATTTTCATAACACATTAGAGGCTTCCCTCTGTGTCATTCATATTGAACATGATAACTCCACATAGGCCTTTGCACATATCATATAATCTCTTCGGAATTTACCACACATTATCTCTTTTATTGATGAGGATATGTCACTTTTTTCCAAAAATAACCCATGTGCTCCTCTACTCATTACTGTCATTTTTAGCACCACTTATATCAAGCGGGTTCTCATCGATAATGGTTTTGTTGTTAATTTTCGTGCTCATTCTCTCTTATGGAAATTAGGTATAAGTGATAAGCTTATTTCTAAGAATTCTACTCTCATTTTTGGTTATGATTCTACCGCCCGCACATGTCTAGGTACTATCTCATTACATATTCGGGTTGGGCCTAAAACTATTCTCACTGATTTTTATGTCATCGATACCTCATTACAATTCAATCTCTTGTTAGGAAGGCCTTGGATTAACATGATGCAAGAAGTTTCATCTACTATCCACCAATGTTTTAAATTTTTACATTAAGGTTATGAACACACTATTACCACCGACCCTGAGCCATTCAAGTATTGTCGCATCAATCTCAATTATCGCTTATGCCCATACATCCTCCAAAATGTATTCCATATGCCAGTCTTGACACATATGACATTGGTCATCTAGTGCTTCACAATCTACTCCTACTACTGTCAGTACTCTTGTTATATCTACTCACACATTCGTTAGCATTTCACCTACCATATTCTTTCCTACTAGTGTCCCATCTCCACCATCCAATGTGCCCCTATTCCTCTAACTTTTGTGTTGCTTACTAATGTAATCGATACAACCACACAACATGATGATGATCACACTGATGCTTCTAAATATTTTGATGACGAGGTTGATGTTATAAAAATTACAAATGAGTCATTAAGATAGCTTCATTTTACCCCTCTAAGCATAGATGATTATTATTTTGAGTAAACCTTTGTAGTTGATAGTCCAGGTGAATACTGATTCAAGACTCCTCCTTTCACTAATTTTATGATATTGTATAAGGGATTTGTCCATAGTTTTGACATTGTTTCATCTTCTCCTCCCCTATAGGAAACTACGTGACCACCCTTTACATGCACATTATTTATTAATATATCCTTTTGGTAACACATTCCCATTGATTCCACTTGTCTAGATACTATTTTTACATGTGACAGGTTTTCCATAGATTCGGTATAACACTTAATGACATCTTACCTCCTCTTCATTCACCACATCTTTATCACAGCTATTTTCACATTATCACGGATTATGGCTTATGGGTATTTCATTTGACAATAGTTTTTGCACGCACCTCTTGTGATTCTCCACTCACACTTGGACAGATCTTGGCTCGACTAAATTGGTGGTACAATAGATGCTCTCCACTCTTCACTCACATTTCTTGTTCCTTTCGGCACTATCTCTATTTCTAATGATTCTTCTCCCACTTATGTTCCAAATATCTCTCATCGGTATGCTCATGGATGTCCACCCATTGCATTTACTAAAAAATATCATGCAATGAATGTATACTCACTTTGACATCTATCATCTTGGCATTTTCATATAGGAATTTGCATCACACACTTTAGTATCATCATTACCCGATGACAAACTCTTGTGCTTCGGTTCACACTTGACTATTGAGGGATTAATACTACACTGAACCACACACACCACACCATAGGTATCACACATTAACCTCATCATATATTTACACATAATACACCCTACTTTCTACATTTAGTATACAACATTTCAATACTTGTGCATTGTATCTACACCTTTTTCTACATATCATACATATTACACCATGCATTTTCACACATATTCCACATGTTATACTAGTCTTCATCATATAGGAGTCTAGCACTACATTATTATTCTATCTACATACATTACATGTCATCTTATACACTACATTTTACACATTTCTACATACCACCCTATGCATTACATTCTACACATTCTACATCATGTCTTTACACATTCTACTCATAACATGGTTATTTTTTTATACTACATTATCTTCTATATGTTTCACTCACTACCCTATGATGCACTTTAGTTCCTTGGTCCATACTCAACTGCCAAGGGTTTACAAATCAAATGGACCTTACTCTCAACATGTGACATTTCATCATGCGACATTCCTATGCCAGATAACATACGCTTTAGGCTAAATCGTCACTTACTTTTTCTATCTAGTAGTGGTATATGATTTAGGCTAGATCACCACTAAAATTATATCATCTTATAGTGGTGTACACCTTAGGTTACATCACCGCTCCTTACCAATCATTATATAGTGATATACACTTAGTGCTAAATCATCACTTATTCCTTTCATTTTATAGTGATTTACACTTAGGGCTAAATCATCACTTGTCAACTCTTCACATAGTGATATACACTTAGGATAAATCATCACTCATCCATTCACCAAGTTGTGATATATGTTTTGGCTATAGAGTTCACACTCATTTTTTCTATATGTCACATTTCATCACCACTACATACACACTCATCACAGTACATGCGTTAGACACAACAAACACTACTCGACCATTTCCTAATGACACACTCTTGTTTACGGTTCATTCTTGACTGCTAAGGGGGAAAAAATGAACCTCATTACATACACTTCCATCCACTCAGGGGGCATGCGGATCCTATCATTCCATGTCATCCATCCACTACATATTGCATTGTCTTGGGGGCATTTATTCTTGCTTGTTAGTGTTTTACATGTTCTCCTTATTACACATGTTAGATTGATTTCTTATATTTCATTATCTATACCATCCACACATGCGTTTTCATGCCTTTGTTTAGTGTTCTTTCGGATACAATACTTCTACATGCTTCATGGGTGCTCATCTTCTACCCTTATTGTACTAGTTCTTTAGGGGCATCTAAATTTGTCTCATCCAGTGTTATTGTTTCATTTTGTACTTAGCATCTTATATTACTTGATAATACACGTTTTTGACATATTGGTTATTTATCTAACATGCTAACGTGTGTTCCATGTGCGTAACTTATTTTGTAGTATTTTATGTTTACATGACTCCTTGTTTGTTTGTTTGTACTTGTCTTCTATTGTTTTCTATTGTCTCCGATATTTTCCATATGCTTTGTCTGCACACTAGCTTGCTTTTTTACAGCCATGATGGCCTTACATGTCTCATGACATCATGAGTGATGTCCCATATTTGTAGCCTACTTTGTGCAGATTTATTTGTCTTCTTGCATGTTTACATTACTACATTTTCTACGTAGCTTGCACATGCTTTCTATATGCATGCGTTGTTTTCTTTACACGTGTCCTTAGCTACCCATCCTTGGTTATACACGCCTTGGTTTCTAACATGCACCTCCCCTTTCCCCTTGAAGCACAGAGTTACATATTATATGTGGATGGTCCTCTTTTGGGGTTACATTCTCCTATCAGTGATGTCACATGCGCCCCCAAAGAGGGGGCATCATTTGGGGTTTACATACAAACACAGATGCAATTACATAAGTTTAGTACAAGTACACTTTTCGCCCTTGGCATTGTGGGTTTATATACAATGAGTGGGTTCAGACCAGTCTATGAACCCCATACACAATGTCTTTTATAGGATATGGTGTTCTTAGCATTTCTGGGAAGTAGTTATAGTCTTGGAGGTTATAGTGGGTATGCCTCTCTATACTACTTCGGCCAATGGCGTCGAAACTCCCAAAAACTAGGACACTACAGAGATCTCTCCACACACATATTAGCAAAAGTGGTTAGAGGTTATAGGACACAACATTTCCTCCTGACACTTCTTCAACCAGGGTGGCATGAGATCATCCAAAAACTCACAAGACAGATATATTTCTACACTTTTTCTCTCGACATGGATCAGTGCACATGTTCTATTTCCACTTTTTCATTTGCATACTTTACATATACATTAGTATTTCACATATCATTTTTACACACATACATATTTCACTACTCGATCATTTTCTCCTTGTAGGTCCATCCTAATGAGAAACAAATAGTCAAATTGGGGGAAACAACAATAATAACAACAACATTTTGTGACAACACATGTTTTACTAACCATGTAGGTACACTACACACTGTAACAACTACACATGTATTCCACCCTAGGTTCACTCTTATCACCTTCTTATTTATGCATTTTCCATCTTTAATTTTCACACTCCATCTTCTTTTTATCATTCCACGAATTTGTCTAGTCCTTCAGCGCATTTCTACTACATTCTTCATGGACATCAGGGTACACATTCTATCTACTTTATGTTACTGAGCTTTCATCTCACCAACATAAAGTGGGGGAAAAATGTAGTCACAAAATCATGCACTTTAGACATTTATTTATCTCAGTCTCATACTACTATTTAGAAGGTTCTTGAGTGAAGAAAGTACTAATTAACCCCATATTTTGGCCACCTTATTTTACTTTTATTTCATCATTTCCACACATTTTTATCTACATGCCCAATCTATTTCAGAACTTTCCCATCATTTTAGCCTCATCTGGGGCACTTAGGGTAGTGTTGGGGTGCCCATGGGTGCCTTGGACCCACCTGGGTGCCCCGATACTTTTTCTACTTGCATGCCACTTTTAGGCTCTTTCTAGCCATTTTTCATCCTTATCTTTTCCTAGTCGGCCATGTTGGGGTTAATTATGAAATTATATCAAGAGAACCCTATAAATATAAATTTATGAGACCATAATGAGGGTCCTAACATCATCTACTACTATCACTCATCTAGAGTTGCATCCATCTATTACATTTGCATCCACATAGCTCCATCATCAAGGCACAAGCTAGGAAGTTTGCATCACACTTCATAGGGGGAGGATTTTATTCTATTCCATGCACACATTTATTACATTTTCTACATTTAGTTATTGCTCGTTATTTCACATAGTGCGACTAGCACAAGAGCACCTAGGGCATGACATGCACACACTCACTAGAACTACATTTGGGTCTAAATGTAGTGCAACGCTCATATTAGTAAGCCCACTATTGTGGCAGCTAAGGTCAATCTGACCCATTCATTCTACATCTTTATTTTTAGGGTTTTGATACTCCTTGTTTTCTTGCAGGTCTCTCATCATCTTGAAATATTAGCGACATATAGCACAAGACAACAAAGTAGATGCGACATATAGCGAGGGTTTTGGATCACCTTCCGACCACAGTGAGAACCAGCTTTTGAAGCTTTTTCACATATCATGGTGCTCATATTATATACCGAGCACCCATGGGCACCCCAATCCACTCAAATCCTCTAGATCCAGCCTTTACGGGACCTTTGTACACTTTTTCCTACTTCTATTTTCTCCATTCATCTCTATGACTCTTTGTGATAGACATCCGCAATCAATTGAGTTCTTTCCTCACCTCCTTCTTTCATATTAGGGTTTTACTTTATTATTTTTATCATTTATTAATTTCTATATTACTTTATCACATTTATTTATAGTTTTTATGTCCTCCTAGATTAGATTAACTACTCCCCGCATTTAATCAATTATAGTTAATCAAAACAAGTTAATTTGTAGGTCATAGCTTGTGTTTGACTAAAGTTTTGTACGATTCATTTTTGGAGTCTACTAAATTTCCCTTCTATAGTTATTTTTACCCCTTATTTATACTATTATAACTTCCAAACCTTTCTCTAAAACACTTATGCATTAGTTTTTCAATTTGTGAGTTGTGCATGTGTGATAGTTCCTTTGATCCATTTGTGTGGTTCGAATAAGTTTGAGATCCTAAAATTTCTAGTGTATCACCCCTTTTTATTTTTAGTCCTTCCTTCTCCCTTTTCCCATTTCATGTAGTAGATTAGAAACTCTTTATAGGTATTATATTATGGAAACCATCCCTCTATAGATTCACTCTAGCATACAGTCACCCGCAACCTAGGAGTGTTTCTATTTTTCATTAGAAGCAAAGACATCACACTATTCCAAATAGGTTTCATTCCTCTATGAAAATAGGTACCTGTAGAAAAATAACCATCCATATCACCCATACCTCAAATTCCTAATCCTAAAGCCACTCCTAATCCAAAACAAACATCTAATACTAAATCTTTCTCTGATTCTTATGATATTATCAAACAATTAGAGAAGACATGCAAATCTCCCTCATGGAGTTTCTTAAGTCATCACTGCACTTCAAGATATCATTACTCATGAAATCCACTATGCATGTTTCCATAAGGATATCAACACCCAAAGCAATTCCATTAATTAATTACAAATATTTCACCTAATAGTCTAATTTTATTATTTAGTCATCATGACCTTTTGAATCCAAATATCAAAATAATAATTCCTTTTATATTAAAGCATTCATAACTCATCATAAAATCAAAAGAGTGCTTCTAAAAAATGGAGCATCATTGAATATTTTCTCCATGAAATTATTAATATGCCTTGGTCATATTGAAGAAATTTTAGCCACTACCATCATCAATATTTAGGGTTATGATAATAGTGAAAGACAATCTTCTAGAACAATTGCATTATCCCTAAAATTTAGACCAAAAATATTGGAAACCTTTTTTCATGTCGTGGATGTTGAAACCTCATATATCATTCTATTTTGTTTCCCATGAACCCATGTCATGTAGGATGTTCCTTCCACCTTCCACCAGTGTATTAAATTCCCTTATGAAGGAAAATAATTTACCTTACTTGTTGATGTTAAACCCTTTAAATATTATAAACTTTAAGAAGGTGGATTTAAACACATAAATTATTGGCCTTATGTAGATGGAGTTTTATATCCTTCATCGATGCAAATTTTATTGATATTAATATCCTCCCGAAGCTTCAACCTTCTACATCCTCTTCTCAACCTAAATTCAATATCATTGATAAAGGTGTTGGAAAATATGAACTCAAAAATACTTTCCATGTTGGTAAATTAACTTTATCTCCCCGTAGTTATGGAAAACCAAATGCTTCCCACCTCAAAGTGGATCCCATTTAAAATATTGGTACAACTCATTAGAAATAATTCAGATATATAAATGATGAAAACATTCATGGTTCTACATGCTCTTGGTTATATGACGATCGAGTTGGATACATGTTATGAATCTCCTAAATACAGTAAAGCTAATAAAATGATTAAGAGAATAGAGTGGAAAGGCAAGGGAATTAAAAAAATGAACAAGATCACCTTGATCATATCACGTATCTGAGAAAATATCTATCGTTATGGCCTAGGTTTCAATTCATTTTAAATTATGCATGTATTTCTTGATGTATTGACTAGTGATGAGGATATTGACTGGGAAACATAGCCTCTTCGATGACCTAGATGAAACTGATATATTCATTAAATACATTTCCATCTACACCATTTAATTTTACCTTATACATCCTAGTCTTATAAATCAGGACCAATTAAATCAAATATCCATGGATCTCTTCATAAATGATGAGGCCATCAAAGGATTTCTTAAGACTCGGGACCCTATAGCCATTTCAAATCAGAAGAAGATATTCAACATCAAACTAGATGCTAAAAATTATTTAGAAAAGAACTCGAGAACCCCAGTCCAACAAAACAATAAAATAAAAATGAAATATGAAAAACAAAATCTCCCATGATGAAAAAATCACTGAGACACTATTTGAGAAACAAAAAATGAAAAAAGAGAAAAAATACAAAAATAAAAGGGTGTATCTCCTAGTGAAAACATTTCTGAGGCACTAGAGAGTGGGGTGTCTCCTTCAAATCAAAAATATAATCTACATCATCCTACATCATCTTTTCAAGAAAAAGGCACATCAAAATTCTAGTGGAAGAGACCATTGACATAAATATTGGTACAAATGAGAACCCTAAACTCTTACAACTTGGTGCTAGTCTAATAGAGGTAGAAATAGAAGCATTTACAATACTTCTTGTTGAGTTCCAATATATATTTACATGGACATATAAATATATTCTAGGTTGGATCCCTCCTTGTGGTATACCACCTTTTGGTTCATCCGAATGTAAAACTAGTTAAACAAAAAACTAATAAAATCCCACCCCAAAGTTACATTATTGGTCAAAGCTAAACTTTATAAACTCTTAAAATCATGTTTTTTAACCAATTGATTACTTAGAGTGGATATAAAATATTTTACTAGTTTCTAAAACCCGAGAATCAATCAGTATAGACTTTCATGATATAAACAAGGCATGTCTGAAAGATGACTTTCCATTACCAAATATTGATATGATTATTGACTCTATGGTGGGCCATGAAATTCTCTCCCTAATGGATGGATTTTATGGCTATAATCAAATACAAATTATGAAATAATATCAATGCATTATAGTGTTTACCATACCATGAAGTATGTTTTGTTGTAATGCCATGTGTTTTGGCCTTAAAATGCAGGGGCCACCTATCAAAGAGCAATGACAATTATTTTCCACGACATGCTACATGACATTATGGAATATTATGTAGATGATATCCTTGTAAAATAAAAAACAAGATTTGATCATCTAATAGTTTTAAGGAACATCTTTTAAAGGTTGCGTGAATACAAGGTCAAACTCAATCCAAAGAAATGTGTGTTTAGTGTAACTTCATGAAAAATCTTAGGATTCACTTTGTCTCAAGAAGAGATATTGAAGTTGACCCCACAAAGTTCAAATCTATCATTGAAATTCCTCCTCCAAAAATATCAGCTAATTAAGAGGTATTCAGGAAAAATCCAATCCATCGAACATTTTATCTCACAACCAAAGAGTGCAAGTGCCACCGCTTTGATCGGTTGTTTAAAAAGAATGTAAAGTTTAAATGGAATCAAGAATGTCAAGACTATTTCTCTAAATTGAAATAATATCTATCCATTCCTTTGGTACTCATTCCACCTATTCTAGAAAAACCAATGCTTCTTTATACATCTACCACGGAATATGCAATAGGAGCCTTACTATCACAACATAATAATCAAGGACAAGAACATGTTATCTACTATCTCAATAGGACCCTAATTAATCATCAACTCAAATACTCTCGAGTTGAGAAGGTATGCTTAACAGTGGCTTTCACCTTTCACAAGCTACGTCATTATTTTATCAATCATACAACTAAACTTATCAAAAATTAGATCCACTTGAATATTTATTATCCAAACTTTTCCTAATAGGAAGAATTTCTAGCTGAGTTATTTTACTTAGTGAATTTGATATAGAGTTTTTTAATCAA
This sequence comes from Taxus wallichiana var. yunnanensis, assembly GCA_018340775.1. Lineage (NCBI taxonomy): Eukaryota > Viridiplantae > Streptophyta > Pinopsida > Cupressales > Taxaceae > Taxus > Taxus wallichiana. The sequence goes on along the minus strand of CM031244.1, from coordinate 99,484,218 downwards.
AATAATATCAAGGTAAAATCCCTTGCATATCATCTTTCCACAGCACCTCTACTAGGATTAGAACCTCTTCACTTTGAATTTCTCAATGAGGAACTCTTGTATATTGATGTAATTCCCTCTTAGACTCTATTTTTGATGGATCTTGTAATACCCACAGGTCATAAGTTGGTATTCTACTACTCATGTTGGATAGTGATGTGTTAGTGAGATAATTTATTGCAATTCATATTATGGGTTTTACCAACGATCACGGGGATAAGCTGTTGCCCCTCTTTCTTTGGTATGGGGAGGATCCCATTATTGAATGTAAACTACCTAAAATTGTGGGGTGGTAGTTAGGTCAGGGATCACATAGAAATACTCCACTAAACATGTGGAAAAGTGTTTGTATAGTGTACAAGGGAGGAGTTTTTTTGGGAGTGAGGTAAAAGGGAATAGGAGAAATAGGGAGGTAGGGTTAATGATGTGAGAAAACTTATAGAATTTATATTCATTAGCTAGGGTAGGTCCATATTTAATTATAATAACACAAAAATGAAAGCAACATGAAGACTAATAAATCGAGACACGAGTTATATAAATCCATTAATCAAGACACAAAATTACTTCTTGGTTTTACAAGATCACAATGCTTGCAAAGTTGTAAAGTAGAAAGAATGATGAAACAAAGAAAAAATAAATAGAATAAATTTATCTTTATTTCTTGTTGTAGTAGTGAAATCCAACAACTTACAACAATCAACCATAGCCAACCCTTTTGGAATGGATAAGGGATTACAATTTATTGATTTACAATACTATCTTTCACCTTCCTTTCACATGACCTTTCACTTTCTTATCATTTGTGACTTTCCATCTCCTAAAACTGAGTTAATACATTCAATTTAGACACAAATATACTTGTACATTCAAAAATCTAATTTTATGATTGGTGAAAACCTAGGATTTATTGTGAAAATCAGCCAAACAATCGATCCAAGAGGGTGGCAGAGAACTAGAGGAAGGGAGGAACATTCCTTAAGGAAATTCCATCATCGATTTACATTTTTCTTTACATTAAAGATAGAGAATAGATTTGGGGAATAGAGGGAATGAGGGAACAATTCCCTCTGCTCACTCATGGGTCGATCGAACCGTCGTCATTTTTGAGTTTAAAAACGAAGGAGATTTGGGGAACCAGGGAATGGTGGAACTGTTCCCATAGTGTCACAAAGTTTTGACATATATGATTCATACATTGTTTCCTTCCATTACAGCATTGTGGAGTTCGATGAGAACCTAATAATTTTTCCCGAGTGTTTGACGTGCCCAATTTATCGGTACTTCATTTTTTCTCTCGATTCTCGCAAGTTAGGACTTCGGTGAGCCAAGGGAAAAATATAAAACTTCCCCATGTGCCTTCTAGATCCAAACATACTAATTTATTTTTTTAATGTGGTTAATGTGGGTTTTCAGGGAACATTGCAAACTTGATAACATTTCCCAAAGTGCCAATAAGACTCAATTTTCCTAACTTCTTAGCCATTTCAGTCATGGAAGACATGCGGGGAACAAATGGAATAGTGGAATTGATCCACTTGTTCCTCATTTATCTGAATTATCTGGTTACTTTGAAGAATAAATTCAAGGTGGTAAAGAGAGGAAGAGATGGAACAGAGCAAATGTTCCTTTGTTCCTCACTTGTCTAATTTTCCCAAATTGCCCCTAAACAAGAAAAAAATGACTAACTCTTAGACTAAAGAGAATCGGAAAGTTGGAGGAATAAGTATCAAAACATGAGGATTTTCCCATGACTTCAAAATTCTTAAAATTTCACCGATCTTATGACAAAAACACCATTCACCTTTTTAGCATGAAGGAGAAGCAACAATGTCTTGAGGTATCATGGAAGACTCTTAAGTGTTGTAATAAAATTTATATCCCCATCATGGAGAGGGTTCTACTGGATTTCTAATGATTACTCTTTTTCCTCCCAAATCCTCCTAGAACTCCCATAATCATCTTGACTAGTCATCTTACACCATTTGAGTATGGCATTCCCATCACCCGAGATGACCCAGTTTGACCGCTTTGATTCATGAGATCACTTATCTCCAAAAATCCTTCTAAAACTACCATGGATGCATTTATAACTCTCTTATACAACTCCTAAGTGTATTTAATATTCCCTATCATCTTTTGAAGGGTATCCATATGTTACGAAATAGCCAAAATGACCCTTTCAAGGCCTTCGGGGATAGTCATTCTTCCTTGAACCTCAGTAACTATTCCAATCACCTTAGACAAACATCTTTGCACATGAAACACACTTATTAATATCGTTAACATGTTACTCTCATGAGAATGAGGATGAAATTGAGGATAGACTAGCCCGAGGAAAGGTTCACAGTGACCAGGAGAGGGAATTTTCAAGTGTGGGCTTGGTTTTCATGGATAAATTTTTCAATTTTACATGTTTGTCATTTTTCATGACAACATGATGTCATTATAAAATATTTCTACATTTTCTTCCCCTGCACAAACAATATTTCTAAATAGGAATCCTCATAGCTAGATTAAAACTCACTATTTCATGGCATCTCAAGGAGTTTTCAGTTTATGGTGATTCCCTCTTGGTCATCAAATAATTCACTAGAGAATATCAAGTCAAGGATGACAAGTTAGTCCCCTAAAATATCAATGTTTATATCCTTAAAGTTTACTTTCATCTTATCACTTTTGAACAAGTTCCTCACACACAAAATAAGTCAAAGATGTAATGGTGACTATCAAATCCCTTCTTGAGTTTGATCCCAATCAAATACACAAAAATTTTCTCTAGAACATCTTATGGTTTTGGCCTAATATTTTCATTATTCAAACATGATATGTGAAATAGTTGGTCCCAAAAACCCTTGGTAGCATGATATCTATACCTTCATTCATGATTTAACTTTCCCTAAAACTATAAATTTCCAATACAAAAGATCCCTAGCACAATGTGCTTCGCACTACACTATCTTTTCTGACACCTTATATCAAATATTTTATGATGTAACTCTCTTAATGTGTCTCAATCTAGATGAATCACACAAACTCTAGTTGGAGTACATGCTAATATATGCAGTGTGCACACAAGTGGCATGGTTTTAGCTAAAAATATTTTGTGTGTGGGTTACTATTTTCCCACAATGGATTCTAATGTCTCAAATTTGTCAAGAAATGTTAGGATTACCAACAACATAACAATCTCATTCATGTACCTTCACAATCTCTTCAACCGATCACCTCACCTTGTCCTTTCCCCAATGGAGTCTCAACCTTATAGGAGAAATCAAACCCACATCCTATAATGTTCATACATTCATGTAATCACCGCAACCAAATATTTAACCAAATGGATAGAATCCATGCCTCTCACTTATGTAACTATTAATAATATTTCTAAGTTCATATTTAACCATATCATATGTCATTTCAACATCCCTTCCTCAATTATTCTTGATAATGGTACATCAATTAAAAAAAATCGTTAAAGATCTAGCCAAATGCTTCCATATCCACCTCCGTTGGTCCACTCCTTATTATCCACAGTGTAATGGCTAAGTTGAAGCATCCAATAAGACACTCAAATCCATCTTGGAAATTTGTTTCATTAAACATGGTTGTAATTGGCATACATAAGTATATCCTACCCTCTGGTTTTATCATACATATTATCGTACTCCAATAGGAGCTACTCCCTTTTCCCTCGTATATGGCTCTGAATTTTTACTACCCATATAGGTTGATCTCCCATCACTCTGTATATCCCTCAAATATTTTCTCAATGAATATTAGTATCGACGGGATCTTCTTGTTGAACTTTTCCTCTTAGAAGAAAATAGGCTTAATGCCTTAGATAATTTAAAAGTGTATCAGAATCAACTTCGTTATAGCTACAAAAAATGGATAAAAATTAAAAAGGTTGACATCAAAAATAGTGTACTAAAAATAAAATAAAATAAACACAACCAAGGAGTGAGAAAAAGAAAGGAACTTTTGAACCAAATTGGTTGGGTCCTTATGTTATCACTATGAAATTCAGATCTAGAGCATACAAGCTATCCACTGAAGACAGCTTGAGATCTTAAAGAACCCATGAATATAGTTCATCTGAAAATATTTTATTCTTGAATCATCCATGTGTATCCCTTATGTTTGGGGAATTTGGCACATCCACGTAAATAATTTATCCACCTTATTCTATCTTACCAATCCCAAACCACTTTTTATAACTTGTTCTTTATAGTTCGGACATTTACCATTTGGTATAATTTCCATGTTCACTCATATCAATTTCCATCCATCCCTTGGTCTCATAGAATTTTTACATTATAATGAATTATTAGATGGTTCTTGGATCACCTAGAGTATCTCAAAATCCCTAAACATTCAAAAAATCTCAAAATCCCTAAACATTCAAAGAATCACAAATTCCCTAAGCATTCAATATATTTCCAAAAAAATTATAAAAAGCATTGAAATATTTTTCTAAAACTACCAAAAACATATTAAACCAGTCAAAAATATAAAAACATACTAAAATACAAATAAATCGAACACCTAAACATTTGAAACAATCAAAAATTCATAAGATTCAACACATTGAGTCTTATCATGGTGTTTGTTCGAAAAATCCTAAAAATATCAAAACATATTAATCCAAATCCCTTGTGTTTGTTCTCACTTGGGAAAATATTGGCTCTCATTTTCTCCCTTGCATGTATCTTTACTTAGAGGCAATAACCAAATCAATCCCAAATCATCTTACCCCTAGCATGCATCCTTGCTTGGGGTAAACCAAATCAATCAATCATCATTGTGGAACACATTAGGGACAGAGTTAAGTGTCTTTATGCAAATTTGTGTTGCATTGTTACTTTTTTAGTTAGTTTTTTGACCAATTACAAGTTTATTGTTTGCCATCTTGGTTCATTTATAGCCATGGTGCATACATTTATTGTGTATATTGGGTTTTTTTTTACTTTTTTATTGTTGTGTGTATATTTGTTTAGGCACATAATGTGTTACTCATCGTGGTTCTTTAATAATCATAGTAGGCTTCTCAAAATTACAAAATCTGAATGGAATTTACATCTAAAAGAAAAGTCAATCCCATCATCATTTCATCACCATCAATATCAAATCAAAAAAACAAAGAAAATATTCATCATCATATATTTATCATACTCATCTACCTTTATCAACTCAACCTATATTTATATTTAACCTTTCTTCCAACAATAATTTGCGTCCCAAATCCCTAATTTTATCCTTTGACTCTTTGTTTCTCCTTTTATGAGACCATTTTTCTTGTCTCTTGTGCAGAAATCTCTTATTCCCGCTTATCAAGAAACTTTCCACCAATTTTTCACATCACCCATTTGCTTGAGGGGGCACTCCATTAGCATAATCCAAACCCACTAGGGCA